>OY540813.1:17954703-18527935 GCA_961205875.1 Sialis fuliginosa | reverse complement strand
TTTTGATATGAGGAAAAGAGACATCGAGCGTTCCATTCTATACTTGTCTATCTTGAGTCGAGAAAAAAGGACAACAGTATGAACCCTTATATTTCTCTCACTTGCTCTCGCAGGATCTCTTTGGATCCGAAGAATCCTAATTTAATCGATACTGCCTTAATCCTAGCTAAAGGTCGCTGCGCTTCCAGTAAAAACAAAAAAAAGCGCCCTCTTGATATGACTGATAATGAGTATACTTATAGTATATCTTTCTTTGCTCATCAACTCGCTGTCGGCGTTCCCTGTCATCAACCAGTATATCTCTTCTCCTGATTTTTCCACTTACAGCGGAGGTTGGTTCGCCAACTCCTAGTTACGCCCCTGTATTTATTATAGTAAAGTAAATACTTAAAATGAATGTAGGTATCTCAATATGTACTGCAATATGTTAAAATATATTGTGCATTGTACAATTTTTGTAGATTTTTCAAGGTTTACAAGTGCATTTATAAAACGAGTTACAGTTACATACATAAAGTAGATTGTGTTGTAATAATTTTACATAATCAATTTAGTATTTTATTATTATTGGTCAGATGATCACAGCTGTAGCTTTATGTACTATCTTACTTCTAAGTGCAACATATGTATATATAAGGGGGTCAAAATATTTTTTTTCAAAAATATTATCATTTCTGTTTTTGGGTTATCAGTCTTCATCCGTATACCAAATTTCATCTTAATCGGTAACATTTTTTTGAGGACAGACATGGCGAAACTATAAGGGTTCCTAGTTTTCTACGGAACCCTAAAAATCCAGTATTGGGTACATCTTCTGTTGACTGTAAGGTACTTGGAAGAAAGCTTCTATACACTGTTCGCGAAACTTAGAGCAGATGACACCAAAGTCAACTATGTACCAACATTTTGGTTTCCTGGTTGAACAGAACAATATCAAGCATCAAAATACCACAATGAGAGCATAAATATGTTTGACCCGGCATTCGAATTGTCGAGTTCAACGCCGACAGCATTTCACGGGCCGGCAAATTAGCCGAGCCGGTCTACGTGTGAAAGCTCTGATTTAATTACATTGCAACCGGTGACGGCACCGTCACTGACACCGGTTTTGCCGGTGTGTGGAAGAACGCCCATACACCTCGCAAATAATACATATATGGGTGATTCAGCATTTTAAGCATAAAACATTATATGAACATATATCCGGAAATTGTTCATGGGAGGGCTACAGCCCTTAAAAGAATTTACTCAAAATTAGTTTTTATTTAATATCTTGAGAACCGATTGTGTTACAGTTATGAAATTTGATACAAGGTTTAGTATTAATAAGTGTAATCGATATCCAGTATCAACCAATAGTAATTTTGACCAAGGTTGTGTGGGCGCAGGGGGGCCGTCGATTTTTATCCAGTATTTTTTTTATTCTTTAATTTTTTCCTGAGCTAGACGCTTGAATGACACTGTATGACACAATATACACAAAAATATATTTTGTTCATTTATCATAGGAGATAAACCGTTTACAAAAAATATCGATTTAAAAGAAAGCATGCAGAATTTTACTTAATACGGATACTTCAAATTACACAAAATACAGGTAAACGTCGTTTTATACCGGGGTTCCGTTCCGAGAGACACCGGCGTAAAAAAATCGGCGTAAAATGAACACAAATATAATGGACGATATAAGGTTAAATAAAATAAAAAATATAATCATAGCTTTTTATTTTCCTTAAAAACAAAACGAAAACTAACTCGGAAACAATTTCACACACACAATAGTCAATAGGCTGCTAGCGTATATGGTAATAGAATAAAACAACGTGTAAAAGTGTGTCTGCTATTAGAATCGTGGCGCCTACTGTCGTCTGGTGTCGGCCGAACCGGGGAATCCCATGCCAGCACCAACCGACGTAATTGTGAATCGGCGTAAATCGAACCGGTGCAAAATGACATTTACCTGTATATTTATATTCCTGTTCTATGATTAAAGGTAAGACAAAATTTCATGTACATATACCACCTAATACGTGTCCTCTTAGACCTACAGCCAGTTCTATTACTGTTGGAAGTACTTTACTAACAAGCAGGGCCGGAGGAAGGCGGGTACGATGCGTGATTTTCACGCAGCTGCCAATCATCGAAGGCGGCGAAATTTGAATGAAATGCGTTAGAATAACATTATCAGGATTAAGTAAAAAGTGATATGAGGAGTAAAAATAAAATGGCCAAGTGCGTGTTGGGCACGCACATAATAGGTTTCCGTAGTCATTACGATTTATAAACAAGAGTTATTTCAATTTTTTTTATAAACTATTCTAGCTACAGTGTTCGCTATAATTTTCATTGAAAGTACTAACTAAAAGCTACATTCTAGATTTTTTTTTTAGATTTTTGCATCGATAGCTTAGAAAGTAGAAGGGGGGACGGACGCTCTGATAACGACATTTAAATGCAAATATATCGTGACTGAAGGGTTAAAATCAAAAGGTCATATAACATTTTTTGTTGCATTTTAAGAGACTTATCTAATGACACCCCACTCAATAAGGTAAGTGAAAAGAAAAATGTGAGTTCACTTTTCAGTTTATGGGAGGAGGGTCTAAAATAATTTTGACAGTATTCGTAATAATTTTCAGTGAAAGTATTAATTAAAAGCTATATTCTCGAATTTTTTCAAATTTTTTATTTTGATAGATAATGACATCCCATATTTAATGTTCTGTGCATCCCACTCAATGGGGTAAGTGAAAAAAATGTGAGTTCACTTCAGTCTATGGAAAGGGGGTCCAAAAAAATTTTCCGTGTGCCTTCTAAATATTTTGCCCCAAATTAGATTTTATTTCAAATCTGGAGAATGCGAATGTGATACAGGTATAAACTTTGATACAGGGTTTAGTATTTTATCGATTTCCAGAATCAACTAACGATATTATCTAGTAACTTTTTGTTATTTCATTTTTTTCTGAGTTGGATACTAATATAAGATTATATGACACAAAAATACACTTTGCTCATTGGTCGTAGGATTAACTGTTTACAGGAAAAATAAGGATACAAAAGAAAGGATTGCAGAATTTTACTTAATACGGATGCTTTAAATTACACGAAATGAAGTTTCTTGTTCTATAATTAAAAAAAAAAATCATGTGAATGTACCTCCAAAAATGTATCCTTATCAATAAATAACAATTTTAAGTTTCGTTTTTTAGTCGCAAGTACGTTTAACAGTAATATAACTGGCTATAGCTTTAAGGACACGTATAAGAAGGTATAATAACATGAGGTATAATAAAATTCTGCAGTCATTTATTTCGTATGGATACAAATAATCAAAGTATATTTTTTGTGTTATGTGTCATATAATCTTACAGTATGTTAGTGCCTAACTCACAATCAGTAAAAAAAATAAAGAACAAAAAAATACTAGATAAAAATCGACGGGCCGACTAGTTCCATACAGTCCCGGTCTAAATTATTATTGGTTGATACTGGAAATCGATTACACTTATTAATACTAAACCGATTATCAAATTTCATAACTGCATCACAATAGGTTCTCAAGATAATAAATAATTATAATCAACTACACAGGCAGAAGGCATACATTTATTGGGGGGGCTTGAGCCCCTCAAGCCCCATGTAGTCGGCGCCCCTGATATCACTTATTAATACTAAACCCTGTATCCTGAATAAAATTTCATAACTTTAGCACAATGTGTTTTCAAGATATTAAATAAATACTAATTTTGAATTAAATCTTTGGAGGGCCGTAGTCCCCTCACAAATTTTTCCGGGCACATGTTCTTATAATGTTTTTTACTTAAAATATTTTTCTTAATTTACTGTTCAAGTTTGGCTCGACAGTGCTAAATCACTAGTGTTACAGATTTTTATCTCACAATCAGTACCATCGTCTATTTAAAAAAAAAATTTAGACCAAAAAATCTTTGATTATGGGGGGGTAATCAAGGTTATTTGAAGGTCAACATCATTTTTTCAAATAGGAAACTATAGTTTTTATTTAGTAATCTTATTCTACGTGAAAAAACACGAAACTTTTATTGAATTTTTTTTTCTGAATAACCTAAACTTTACAAGATATCTAACAAAATAATTTCAAGATTTTGAACATTCAAGAATATTTTACTTAGTAATCATCAACTTTAGAAAAAAATACAAGATACAAAAAATATTTATTTAGGCCTAATAAAACGAAAAATTATTTTAGATTTTCTTTAACATTTCGTATTTTTGTTTGTTTTTTCTTAAATAAAACAAATCAAAAAAGTTTAAAATTTTTTTGAATAATTCACCAAGTTTTATTAGACCAAAATAAACATTTTTTTGTGTCTTGTAATTTTTTATTAAGTGCCGTAACTAAGTACGGCACTTAATAAAAATAAATACTTTCGAATCGAAGTCTATAGTTCCCTGGTATTAAGGGCACAAAATTTTGTACTTAATTCTATAACTTAATCCTCTACTGAAAACACTTTAAAATACATTTATCTTAAATTTTACCAATTTATTTATTTAATTTTTTAATTAAGTCATATTTTAAAATCAGTAATCAGCATAAAATCAACCTTCGATGTCATTGCATGACTTTCAATTGTAAAGAGGGGGATTGTTTCATTTTACTGACTGACTATATACACAATTAAATTTGCTTCAAAAAGCATACAATTCAGTATTCATACAATATTTAATATTGATAAGTTATATGTACTTTCACTTGCTGTTTTGTGTTTAAGAGGTTAAAAAAGTGTCATATAAGTAGTGTTTTTATTTAAATTGTTTGATTAGAAATAACAACATCGAAATGGCCGAAAAGTAAATGAATTTAATTATATGTATTTCTCTTATCTTTTTATATTAATATATTTATTAGTTAAATAATTTGGAATGGTTTTTATTTAGAAATTATCTTTATTATAAAAATGCTGTATTCATTAAAAAGATATTACCAAATATTTATTTTCATTAATTTATATATTAATAAATACTACTATAAACAGTACAATATTATATTGATTATATTCTTAATTTTAAATGCTAAAAATCAAAAAATCATCATCAGATTAATAAATAATTTTTACACTAGAGTGTTAGTTGCACAGTGGCGTTTCGTTATACATACATAGTATAATATTAATTTTGATAATACGCAGGGGCGGAATGTAAAAATTTAAAGAAAAATGAAAATTCATACTTTATCAATTCATAATAATATAAAAATAAAAAGTTTATTTCTATTTAATTTTAACATTTTTCAGAGTTGGAGATATTGCATTAATTGGGCTTGCCGTCATGGGGCAAAATTTAATATTGAACATGGCTGATCACGGTTTTACTGTAGTAGCTTATAATCGTACCGTTGATAAAGTAAAACACTTTTTAGCCAATGAGGCTAAAAACACTACTGTAGTTGGAGCTACTTCTTTACAAGATATGGTTTCAAAATTAAAATCGCCAAGAAGAATAATGCTCTTAGTTAAGGCAGGTCAAGCCGTTGATGATTTCATCGCTCAGCTGTTACCTTTACTATCTAAAGGAGATATAATTATCGATGGAGGAAACTCTGAGTATACAGATACTCAACGTAGATGCAAAGAATTAGAATCAAAAGGTTTTCTTTTCATTGGGACTGGTGTGAGTGGAGGGGAGGAAGGTGCTCGTTATGGACCTTCTCTTATGCCTGGAGGTCATATTGAGGCTTGGCCATATGTAAAAAATATTTTCCAGGTAATTATAGCTTATATTGTCTTTATTTATTGAATTTCATTAAAAACTTTTTATTATCATAGTCCATATCAGCAAAAGTTAACAAACAACCTTGCTGTGATTGGGTCGGTAATGACGGCGCTGGACATTTTGTGAAAATGGTTCATAATGGAATTGAGTACGGTGACATGCAACTTATAGGTGAAGCTTATGATTTAATGCGTTCAATTGGTTTGAACCAAGAAGAAATGGCTAATGCATTCGAAGAATGGAATAAAGGAGAATTAGACAGTTTTCTTATTGAAATAACAAGAGATATTCTTCGATATAAAGATACAGATGGTATGATTATTTTGACATACTGAAACTGTTATCATTGAGTTGCCCCTCCTCTACATGTTATTGTGTTTCCTCCCCTAGTTGAAAAAAAGTTCTTTTGATTACCTCTTCTGAAATTAGGCCATCAAGCCTACTTCTACATATAATCAAATAACTTTCACCATTTTTGTAATTAAATTATAGGAGAATATCTTTTAAATAAAATACGAGATTGTGCTGGTCAAAAAGGAACTGGAAAATGGACTGCGATAGCTGCTTTACAATATGGTGTACCTGTAACTTTAATAGGAGAAGCAGTGTTTGGACGTTGTTTGTCTGCTTTGCAATCTGAACGACAAATTGCTAGCAAATTACTTCCAGGTCCAAAAAAAGTTGAACTGGATGTGGACAAGAAAACATTTGTTCAACAAATACAACAAGTATGAATGTTTTTATAATACTTCAAATTAAACATTAAATTAAATTATTTGTCATTTTTATAGGCACTTTATGCTAGTAAAATCGTATCATATGCACAAGGTTTCATGTTATTGAGAGAAGCGGCAAATATCTATAACTGGAAATTGGATTATGGTTCTATTGCACTGATGTGGCGAGGAGGATGTATCATACGCAGGTTTGTAAAATACACTAAAATTTAGGTACTCTAGCCCATAGGTGTCCAACATTTGAACCTTCTGGGCCGCTTAGCATAAACCCAATTTACTAAGAGCCGCAGATCAGAATATACAAAAATAAAAAACTTTCTATTCAAATGAAAAATTTACTGCTTAAACGCTCATTCAAAGTTACGTGGTATGTGTGACATCAGACGTCAGTAAACAAACTGAAACAGACTAATAGTAATCGAGTATTTTGACGTGTAACATATTTTCTGACGTCATACCACTAACAGATGTGCTAGACACGATTGTAATCACGTGACAAACAGGTTAAAAATTACAATTTTAAATTAGGTTTGTTATTAAAATACTGACTTCACGTAAAAAGAACAGTTGATTGTATATTATAGTAATACATATATATACTATACTTTTTACAACATTTTAGAATTTATTATCAATAGTGTCAAATACTCTATTATGAATCAAAGTCCACACTCTAATTTTCTATATTTAGTTTATTGTTATTTTAATAAGATATTTTTAGTTATTATTTCAATCCAATTTAATTTTTTTTCATTTTTATTTTTGTTCTAGTGTTTTTCTGGGAAATATAAAAGAGGCATTTGATAATGATCCGAAGCTAAGTAATTTATTAATAGCTCCATTTTTCTTGGATGCTGTCAATCGTTGTCAAACAGGATGGAGAAAAGTTGTTGCAACATCATCTATGATTGGTGTACCGATTCCAGCATTGAGTACAGCACTTGCTTTTTATGATGGATATCGTGCTGCTCGACTGCCAGCTAATCTCTTACAAGTAAGTATAATAGATTTCAATAGCAAGTGCCAAAATCTATAACTCAACCACAAAATTTGTCACTGCTACCATAAATGCCAATTTTTAATTTTTCCTGTGGGGTTGAGATTTTCAAAACCACGGTGGGGAGAGGGGAGATTTTGAAATTTGTGGTGAAATTGGGTGGTTTACATAGTATGGTATTCAAAGGCTAACATATGTCTCTTCTAATTTATGATAGTGTATCCAATAGTATCCATCCCATTACAGAATAATAAATATAGTATTAATTTGAATAAAAATATGTATATTTTTGTTAATAGATAAAAAACTAGATTTAAATTAAAATAGACCCTCAATAAGCTTTATAGCCATGTTTGCTTTTGTTTAACATGATATTTTTATTAACAAATAATTATTATTTTAGGCACAGCGTGATTATTTTGGTGCTCATACTTACGAATTACTTGGTCAAGAAGGTAAATGGGTTCACACAAACTGGACAGGTCATGGTGGAAATGTTTCTTCCACCAATTATCTAGCTTAAACTTATAATAAAAACTAAGTTTATTATGAACATTCCATTTTCATTATTCTTAATAATAATCAAAATAAATGTTGGATTTTAATTTATTATAATTTATAATTAAAGTTTATCATAAAAATATTTTTTGGTTTATGTTGAATGTAATGGGTTTGAATTTTGAAGAAAATTCAATGGTTTTGGATAAATATTTATTTTATTAATAAGTAAAATTGTATTTTGTATTTGTTCTTTACTGCATATAGTAGGATCTCTTTTTACACGGTAGATACATTCCATAGCAAATCCGAAAGACATTGATATAAAACTTAAAATAAAATAAGTTTGTTTTTAAATTTTATTTATTTAATTTTATTGAAAAGTAACAATATTTTTTTATATTTTTTTTCATCAGAATTATCGTCACAATCTGAAAATACAACTCGGAACCGTTTGTGAACTGGTGTGAAATCTTGTTAAACAAAGATTTTAATAATAACAAAACGTTTACATATTTAATTAAATTCCTTGAATTGTCAACTTTCATTAGATACCCCACTCGCCAAAACGGAGAATCTCTGAATTTGCATGAAAATCGCACAGCATAACTTAAAATCTGCATAAAAAGAGGCCCTTTATCAGATGGTGTGTGAAAAATTCATATTGCTGGCTTTTTTTCCACACTTTTGCTCCCCTGCTATTTTTTTGGTTGTCATTGCGATTTTTGCGCTCACTTTCTTTTTTTTCTCCTCATATCACTTTTTACTTAATCCTGATAATGCTATTCTCACGAATTTTGGCGCCTGTGTGAAAATCAAGTATCATACCCGCTTTCCTCCGGCCATGGGCTCTACTGTATATGTATAAAGTAGAATCTTTTATTGAAATAGCATTTTGTATATACATATATACAATAATATATATTTTTTAAATTATGTAGATTAATGTTTCTTTAACTATTTGCAAACTCCTGTGGGTCTCAAAAAACTATTTTTATAATTAAAACAATATACTATAATAAAAATCTCACGTAAACAACAACTATTTGGGAATTTTGGGATCCTCAGGAGAAAAAAGATTGAGAACCACATATGTAGACGATTATATGTATATTAAAATGATTGATTGTTTAATTGAAAAGTATTTTGTAAAATGAATCAATAAAAGTTTTATATATTTTATTATGGAAATTTTGTTTATCTAATTTCTACTACAGAACAATATTTCTACTTCATTATTATTATACCATTGTTGCTCTTAGACGTAACAAGAAAAAATTAAAATAGTACCTATATATTTACTTTCTCATTAATCCATTAATTTATTTAACGTACTTTATGTGACGTACTTCAAGAACTCTGATTTAAACTTTTTAAAAGAGGGGCTTTAAATACTGTTATCTTAATCAGCCATAAATTAAAATATTTTCTTATATATAATGTGGTCGAGTTAAGTGAATTAAGAGAGCAAGGGGACCTACCTGGCTACTCTGCTACCTACAAAATTTATTGTTATTATATGCTTTACAAAAAAAAAAAAAAAAAAGAATGTTATGCCCGGTATCATAAAGGACCTAACAAATTTGTTAGCTAACAAACGCTTTCAACTGAGATATCAAACTTATATGACAGTTCTTTTGGAGTTTGTTGATGACTTTGACAAGTTTCGCGCACGCGTTGTAGGTAAATACAAACGGTATTAAAACAGTGGTGATGTTATGAAAATTATTTTGTACGGTCAAAGATGCCAACTGTGTTACAATTAGTTGAAGTGGCACTGCTCTAAATTCCATAACTAATCCATAGATACTAGTACAGAATTAATACCCCATTTGAATGTAATTGCTAGCTAACAAATTTTGTTAGGTCTTTTATAATACCGGGCATTAATTAAATTATTAAAAGGGTAGTTTTCGCGCCTACCCTCTTGAACAGTCCATACAGACACGTTATAATAAATAATAAAGCAATTAATTAAATTCATATAGGTACTTTCACATCCTTTCTAAATATTAATAGTATTTTAATATTGTTTGTTGTTCAGTGAACTTATGTTAGTGTTATAAAATGCAAAAAATAATAATATTACTTCAATAAAATTAATAAATTAAATTTTTACTCAACCAGCTGTCTTGAGTCACGACATTAGTGAACTGTCAAAGCTGTCAAACATTATTCTGTGTGTCAAACGTTAAAATGACATTTTTTAAGATTTACATACAATTTTAAAACGTATAATAGAAACGTTTTAAATTGTAATATTTGTTTTTGATACACAATTAACATGTATGTGTAATACAAAAAAGCAGTTAATATATTTAACATAATAATTATATTGATGTAAAAGAAATCGTGTGACGTGTTAATACCACGGATTTGCAAGGATTTGAAGTTGTGAACAAAAAAGTAGTTGTGCCGAAAAAATATGGTATTTATTATACTTACGTATATTTTATTCTAACCGTTTCTTTCCAATATTAGCAAATAGGTTTTCATTTCAATTATAAAATAATTTTTAAAATCAATAATTCCTTCCTAGGAACCTACATCCTGTGACACATTTGTTGTATTACCTTCTTTAACAGCACAAGGGGTTGTATTCGGAAAAAATTCTGATAGACCTCAAGGAGAAGTACAAGAAGTAATTTATATTCCCAAAGGAGTTAATAGTAAAACATTTAAGGTAAAATGTTAATTAATTTTTCAATTACTATGGTAATATTTTCAAAAGTACTTCCGAACCAGGGTTACTAATAACCTTGTTTCCGAGTCTCTTTAAATATACTTATAAATTTTTAGTGTACTTATATAGAAGTTGAATGTGAAAAAGAGTCTGTCGCTGTGATACTTAGTAAGCCAGGATGGATGTGGGGAGCTGAAATGGGAGCTAATTTTTATAATGTTGTTATTGGGAACGAGGCAGTATGGTCTCGGGATACAAATAAAGATTCAGATCCATCTGTAAAAAGATTACTTGGAATGGATTTAGTGAGGTTGGTACTATTGTTTTTAGTACTTGTCTATTAAGCTGCGGTCTCATTAGGCTGGTTTACTAGCTGCTGGTTGCTGCCATAGCACTGCTAAACAGCTACTAACAACCAGCAGCAACCAGTGTTACTGCGGCTTTATACTCGCTCCAGTACGAACATTCTTTAGCTCTATTTTAATTCTATCTGGCATTTTCATAACTTCATTTTAAAAACAATTTGTTGTGGCAGAGATTGTGTTTATGTTTTTATCTAAAATAACTCTTAACTTTGTTATTGGAGATACAGATATTATTCTAATTTATATTAGTGATCTTCAAATTTTATCGGGGTTCCACGGAACACAGTTTGAAGACCACTGGTCTATATTTATTTGTGTCCGCATAATAGACAAGTACCTTATTTTTAATATTTTATGTGGAAAATCATATAAAATTATATGTTGTTAGACTAGGACTGCAGTATAGTAAAACAGCAGATGAAGCTTTAGAAACAATTACAAAATTCCTTCAAAAATATGGTCAAGGTGGTCCTTGTTCAAATACTGATGTAGGATTATGCTACCAAAACAGTTTTCTTATAGCAGACCCACATTGTGCATGGGTCCTAGAAACTGTTGGAAAGCACTGGGCAGCTCAAAAATTTACAGGTAATTCTAAATGACGCTACTGCTTATTACATTCAAATATCTTATTAAATATTTCAGAGGGATTTCAGAATATTTCAAATGCTTTTTCAATAACAACTAAAATTGATTGCATGTCTGATGGGTTATTAGAATATGCTAAAAATAATAATCTGTGGGACGGAGAGGTAATTTAAGTACATAATATTCATTAATCCATTTTGCAATAATTTTAATAATCAAAATGACCAAATAAATCATTTGATAGGGTGACTTCAATTTTGCTGAAACATTCAGTTCAGATCGCAAACCTGGATGCCAAAGACAAATAGCAGGATCAAATCTTTTATCAAAATTAACTGAAAGTGAGGACTTTAATGAGAAACACATGTTCAGTGTTTTACGTGACCTCGAATCTGGAATATGTAGATCTAGAAGTGATCCATTCCCTACTCAAGGAAGTCAGGTATACATAGTAATTATTTTATTTTTGTTTCATACGATTTTTAATGTTTTATATTTTAGGTATCTGTATTAAATTTAGATAAAATCAGTGTGCACTGGTTCACTGCAACTCCAGATCCAACAAAATCAGTATTTAAACCTTTTATATTTACACCAAATATAAATATGTCAAAACATACGATATGTCCGGAAGATAATGTAATTGTTCAATTAATTTATATTTTTTGATATGATAATTGATTGTATTCACTATTTTTTAGAAGACCAAAGAACATTTACTATATAATTTACATGAACAAAAAGCTAAACTTGATACAGATCCAATTTTGGATCTCCTTCGTTCAATGGAAGAAGAATGCGTTTTAGAAATATCTGATTTAATGAAAAAGTCTTTGTCAGATATCAATCTTAATGAGTTTGATGAATTGTTTAAAGATTGTGTAGAGACAGAAGTTAAATTTTGTCGTTGAAATTTGTGATCATATATATTTATACATTTATATTATTTATTTAAAATATTTATGAAATTGAGCTTGGACATGAACAGAAATATATTGAACCAATATTATGCTTATGCATGCAAGATTTCTACTATACAGATTTTTTAGAATATATATTGCTTTGATAAGTTTTGAATATTAGATACAGTTATAAAATAACAAGCAATTTTAAGTACAGGAGAATATGCACAAATAAAACTAAGAATCATTTATTTATTTAGTGTCACATAATAGTAGCTAAATATATAAGATTTTTTAATTATGCAATTTTTTTATTTGTAACTTGTGAATAATATTACCATATTTCTATATTATTAACCGACTATCGCACAGATAGTGTCCGCACCAACCACCAATTAAACTGTTTAATCTGGGACAAATCGGTTTGTAGCTCAAACCCAATCAAACTATTGGTTGACTAAAAGTCTTTAGCAGGTGCGTATACAAGGGGAGGGGGTCAAGGGGTCAAGACCCATCCCAAGAATAAAAAAGATACACTAGATATTATCATGTATTAAACGTACTAGTGTGTTTGATATATATGATATTATGAAGAAATCAGAAAGTTGTTTAAAGTAGTCAGATGAGTTCAAATCACTATGTATTAATAAATTGTTAACTACAAAATCATTTGATTTGTATTATCATATATTAATCAACTAGATTAATATATGATATTATGATAATTAGCTGCTTGATACGTAGAAATGAAGATTGACATACTATTTTTAATAGACCTAATTAATATTGAGCATCGTTAAAGTAATTATTTTATATGAGTTATAGGAAATTGATTTGACTTAATTTCTAGTTGCCATATTGTATATCTCTCTTTACTACTGTTTATTACAATATTCAAATTTTTAAAATAAAAAATTAAAGAATTTGCATTCAAGAAAATGTTTGTTAACACTAATATCTCAAAAATAAAAACTCTAAATAAATTATGATTTACAGATTATTAATCAGCGAATTTTTCTGCATACTGTTCTGGAACAGCCTGTATATTTTATTTTTTTTGCAAAAACGAAACGATAAATTATTTTGAGATTTATTATACGTTTATTTCAAATATATCTGATGCTATAAGAAAGTGTTTTTCTAATAGTTAATTTTTTTTCTGTATGACCCCCTCTGAGAAGTTAGGCTGTATACGCACCTGGTCTTTAATGTGTGCAGACTCCAACTAATCAAGTTGTTCAAAACCAAAATTTTTTTTAATGAGATATTTTTTACCTTTATGAATTGCAATAAAATATAGGAAGTAAAGGTAATTGAATTGTATGTACGTTTGAATTGATTTTATTTTTACAACAAAACGAATAAATTATGACTGTGTCTTATATATGCATTTTATATATTTATATATTATTAATTTATATTATATTATATAACTATGTTTATATAATAAATAAATATATATATTAAAGTATGAAATATGGCCTTTGTATTTTTGGTTATTATCCGACTATGTGAAACCACAAGGAAGGTTATAGTTTTGTATGTATGTATGTATAAGTTCATCTATTCCTTCACAAAGCCTAAACTACTTGACCGATTTAAGAAATGATTTGTCCTCGGATCGTCTTGATTGTTCACGTCACATGTAATAATTTTTTTTATCAAAACCCATCATGTTGGTTATTAAATTAAAGGGCTTCATATGACAATTTTGAAAATATATAACACCATTTAGGACATTCAAACGGCTTCGACTGGTTTCTAAGGTGATTCCAAAAACAGGGTGCAGAGATTGCTTCGAAAAAAAAATGTATCTCTTCCAGCGTATTCTTGTATTTTTTTCTATACTGGTCGTACTATATTCTGGACAAACCATGTAAATCATATTTTAAAATACTGTTCATAATCCCAATGGTTTCTGATCTGGAGTCCAATAGTGATAACACAAGTTAGTATAAACTATAGGTCAGGGGCGGCTAAGTCAATCACAAAAAATCTTGCTGTCCAGGTTTTTTAACGATATACAACATTATACAGAAATAGTAAATGGCGTCACATTTGAAGAAAAAAGTAGATCACATCACAAACTTAGTTGACTACCCCTGCTATAGATAATACAGTTTACAAATTTTGTATATAAATAATTTTTACATGTGACTCAAATATCCTTATAGTAGATCTTGATAAAAATTGTTTTCAACTTTAAATACTTATTGATTGATGAACAAAGACAAATATTTATGCATTTATTGATGATCTACTGGTATTTCTATTTAGTGTAGAGAAATTACTTGCCAACTGTGGATCTTCATCAGGTACAGAATTCCATCCTATATATAATAAAGCAGCGCTCATTGCTAAGACTAATGATATTGCAATTCCAAGTGGCTAAAAATTTAATAAATAATAAATATTAGTCATCAATGTTATATTAATTTATAATTTTCAATACTAACCGCTGGTACTTCATGTATTGTTTGTTTAGGTTTACAATATGAAATTGAAACAATTGAAGTAATCAAAATAATAATGCTTAGAATGGTTGTTACACCAATATCCTAAAATTAATTAATATGTGTTAGATTACATATATATATAGGGTGATTCAGTATCAGGACTGGCATACTAAATATTTACAGTAGATCGAGGAAGATTTTTTAAGTAAAAACATTTATATGAATACGTGTCTGGAAATTCTTTATGAGGAAGCTACAGCCCCCCCAATAGTTTTATTCAGTATATAGAGAACCCATTACATAACAGATATGAAAATTAGTTCGCAGTTTAGTATAAATAAGTGCTATAGATTTTTGATATCAACCATTAATTATATTTAGAGCAGCAGAGGTGTATGGGAACAATTTAAAATTATTATGGAATGATTACCTATTACAGGCTTGTTATTTTCATGCTCATTAAAGTTAAGTCTGATTAAATTTTTATCAGATTAAATTATTGACATCAGAATTTTAAATCAGAACTAAACGATACATATGAAATAAATTTACTTACTGCCAATGTCCATCTTTTAATTTGTTGAATATTCAGTCCACATGAAAATAATGCGATGTCAATTGTAAGTATTATAACACTAAATGTAGCAATGATTGGAGACACAAAACCATACCATATCAGTGCGTTTGGACACACTGTACTACTAAGCGATAATACCGCTTGTGTTATTAAGGAAATCTATAATTAAAATTATTTCATCATTTTAACAAATTGTAATGTTTGAATATATTTTGTTATTTTATGGTTTTATTAAAGAATATTTTAAACTTTTCACTTTTTTTTTATTAATGCCAAGTACCACATCTGGAGCAAGGTTCTTTAAAACATTGAAATAATTCATTTAACAAAGAAATACTTGATACACAATATATAGTACATATATATAAAAAAAAAATTATCGTATATGGAGTTAATTAACTATAAAATAATGTTTACAACTTACGATTGCAAGAAGTTTTAATAGACCAGCTGGTGTGAGTGCATATTGCCCGGTTTCGTATTGTTCTCTAATTATATCCTCTCTTGATCTGGATACAACCGATGTTTGTGTTTGCATGTAGAATGGATTTTGAGATGACATATTTAGGCAGTTTTAGTGTTTACTTATGTATTAATTTAAATATATTATCTCAAATAATTAGTGTACTTTTAAATCAATTTAATCTAAATAAATCAATAATGACTATTATAAACAAGATAAGATAAAACAATAATATTGAGATATTACAGTTCATAATTAAGTATCTATATATGTGTAATTATATATGCATATTTGGAATCCTTTTCATTGATTACTCACAGATATTAAACATTTTTATGATCTTGTGAGATATAAAGATCATTTCAAAATTATCGTATGTTAAAATAAAGAAAGAAGTTGTGGTTAGTAAAACATATATTCTTCAAATTAATACACTATTTTTTAATGTAACCTTGATACATATGTATACTGTATATATATACATATTTTGAATATTCAAAAGAATTTTTTTGATAAAAACTGATAGGAACTTACATGACATTTCAATTAAATAAATGTTTCAAATGATTTTTAAATGAAAAACACAATAAAATAAAAGTTATCATTTAATTATAGCATTATTTAATTTTTAATCAGCATTGATTTAATATTTCATAAAAAAGTAGTAGCGCATGTGGTAATAACTTGAAAAAATACACTATACGTGAATCGTATCATTATATATATTTTCTATAAACATTATAATAGATCATTTTTGTAAATATTAGAATAAGTAGTTATAAATTATGGTAAAGTCTGGTGAAATACACATAAAATATAAAACAAAATTAATATTAATATAAATAGTGTGAAATGTTTCATAGTACAATACTCTCTCGATAGTCTGCTCCCACGAAAACCAAGCTAGTATGTCAGATTAATGGAAGTGACAGATTACATTAATTGAGAAATAGATACATATCATATGTATAAATGTATATACATTATACAATTATATATAGTACATATATCGACCTATATCGAGTAACAGGTTAAAAAGAGAGTACCTACTGTATAGGGAAAATTAAAAATGCCTATACATATATGTTTTTTATTAATTTTTAATTTGATGAATATGTAATACATAAATTTAAATTAGTTTCAAAAATAACAAACAGCTGAATTTTTTCTTGAGACTATTTATACTTCAGTATACTACATTGCAAATAATATCGACAAAAAATAGTTCATAATATTTACAATTGGAAAAATAAATATACTTATTTTAAAATAAATATTTGTTATCATATATTTTTAAAATTTTATGTTATAAATTAATTAATTTTTCATAAGTTAAAAATAAATAATTTTTATTTAAAAACTTAAATATTTTGTGCATTATTTAAAAATATCTTTTTTATAAATTATTTATCCCAATTTAGTCCTTATATTTACTTTTTTTATACAAATATAAAGCATAGTGGAGATATTGTGTATTTTTTTTAGAAATTTTATAGTATCGTTACAAAATAAAACAATCAATGTTAGTTTGATATTTAAAAACATCTACATTCAAACATTCAAGCAATTATAGAAAGAGCAGTATACTTTTCATTATCGTGTTATACGATTACATTAGAGAAAATAACATTTAATCTGTTCATTTAATATATACAAAAAAATAGAGTTAAATTGTTATTGTTTGGATGTTCAATTTATAAATGAAGTGCAATCGTAATCATAATGATCGCTTTTTATAAAAAAATTATTAAACAAAATATAAAATTTCAACTCCAACATTTGAACAGAAGTCCCTCATTAGTGTATTGGGTTTCTCGAATATGTGTTATTGAACTTTGGAAATTACAACCAACAAGTCAGCGATAATTGCTTGCTATATTATGCTCAAAAACCCAGATCATTCTAGAAGTTTCAAATTCTCCAGTAAATTTGATAAATTGTGAAGAATACACTACATTTTAATTAAACTTGCAGTTTCCTGCAATATTTTTTAATTTTAACAAACGTTAGAATTAGAATAATTTTGAACTGTCAACAAGTTACAAATTTCTGACTTTAGTAATTTATCTACTCAATTCACATTACTTATTTGATTAATAAACTAAAAAAAACTATTACTACTTCTTGTAGAACTATTGAACATTAATTTTGTAAAAATAGTCAATTTACATTCTAGCTCGTATGCTTTTATCTTTTGTAATCGTATTTTCAATACCAAACTTCAGTTAAAAATCCCACTCGTACCGCTGATATGAATACTATTATAAAAGATTGCGGTTCTTTTATCTGGTTTTATATTTTTGAATATTATATATTTTTATATTCACATAAAATATTATTGTCATTTCTTTAACATTTTAATCCTACTGATTTCAATTATCTTACTATTTTTCAGCTACAAAGAAATGGTGTATGTGAACATTTAAGTTAATACCTGTGTTGGGACTGATTAATTTGTTAAAGTAATGACTGTCTGGGTGTATTAAAGAAATTTAATAATTATGAAATATTTTTAGTGAGATTTTTATTCTATGCACATGTATACAAATAAATTCATTTAGTTTATATTATATTCTTAAATACTACGGAAAATATATTAATATTACAACAGAAAATTTCAATTGAACAAGATATGGTGATAAAATGTTTCTTTAAATAACACAGCCACCCAAAAAAGAAGTGTGTGATACCAAAAAAGTGACCTATATAGCATTGTAGCATTGGTCAAGCATAGTCGAAATCCAAATTTTTTTCATTTTCTGCTTACCAGTTTTTTAAATTTAAGCTTGAATTTTGGGTTTAGCCAACTTGGAAAAATTCAACCTAAACCCAAAATTCAAGCTCAAACTAAAAAAAAAAACTGGTAAGCAAAAAATTCTAAAAATTTGGATTTCGACTATGCTCGACTGATACTACAATGCTATATAGGTCGCTTTTTTGATATCGACACTTTTTTTTGTGTAGCTGTGTAATTAATTATAAGATGATTATTGCACCTATTTTCATATACATAGGTACTGGAAGTCATTTAACAGGAAAAATGGTTTCATTTTTTACACAGTTTTCTTACATACAGTAAAATCTTGATTTAGTGAACTGATTGGGAGGTATCTGTTATCAATACATCCACATCACACAATAGAACAAAAAAACAACCAACGCATAAAACGGAAGTACTGAATTTCATATAAATTACAGAAGTACATGACGTAAGACCGGTGGAATTTTGTTTATCAAATTCTAAATTCATTAAATTGAGATTTTATTGCATTATTATTATAATGTAAAAAAAAAACACTGATTCAAAACAATAGACTTTTTATATTAAATTATTGGAATTTCAGTTTCATAAAAATGTATCTTTTGTACAATAAAATAAATTTCACAAAAATATATTTACATACAAACACTTTTCCCTTAAATCCAGTAAGACTTGAAGACAAAATTATCTACATAGCAGTAGGGCAATGTGCTACTGAATAGTTATAGTATACCACAGAAAGGTGCCGGAACTCACTTCTTGTCAAGCTTTTTACTAAAGAAAATTATATTTAAAAAAATTATATTACATTACAAAAAAGGCCTAGTACCTATACCATTACATTGTCATTCTGCTAATTTCAGTTTTTGATTTTGTATACATGTGCATTATATAAATTTACGTAAGTTTATTTACAACAAGAATTTTGTTATCTTTACATGTTTGTAAACTGTATTTTGGAAAACACTGGATGAATAAATTCTTACAAGCACACACTATATTCTCATTTACACAAATGTAAGCTTTATGCTTACTGAGTAGGCCAGGTAATAGTATTTCAAAACTATTCGATATAATATATATCTATATGTACATCTATAAAATAAATAAAAATGGCAGTGTTAAGATATACAATTTTTCTTTAATTATACACTATTTTAAAATTAACTTAAAAATACGGTAATCATTTGTATTTCAACAATAATCTAACTGCATTTTAGTACAGTGTTAAATGGTGGGTAAGTAAGTATCAATAGAATAATATTATTTGTAGTTTATTTAAAATGTAGGTGTTTTAATGCATTTAACATATTTATTCTTGATTTCATGAAAAAACAAGTCATAAAGTTTTCTTATTGCAATAGGACATATATTGTACAAACAAAATTTGTCAAGGAACTGGAGATTCTGTGATTGAATTATTACAATATTGAATTAATTATAAGGAAGAAAAATTATAAAGGTATTCCTCAATAAGTAGATAAGTAATTGTCAATAGAAAATCAAGATCAGTTTTTTATTTAAAATTACTTAATGTCCCTTTATATTTTTTACCCATTTTAAACTTTATGCAGTTATATTTTGGAACAAAATATCAATATAAAATTTTTATTATTAATGGACATTTTTTTAAATTTTTTGTCACATAACTGCCACTGTTTAGTAAAGTGATTTTGTTATAAAAATATTAAAATCATGTACTTTATCATTACACGATGTAGTTTTAGATTAATTTTTTTAATTGATAGAACATAGGTAAGCAACCGGATTTTTCTCTTTAGTATAAATATTAGATTTGATATTTCAATAAAAAAGTTAACAATAGTTTTTAAAACACAAGCCATAAACAGAATGGATTTCACAGGATGTTAAAAAACTCATTCACTCATGAACACTATCTATAATATATTATATGTATATAATTATTTTGTACATCATTGTCAGCTGATTGCCAGTTTTCTATATGTAACAACGTCAGCTATAGAATGAACACAAGATAATATTTTACAATTAATCTATATTTTACAATGTTGGACTAAAGTGATTTTACTTTTGTACAAAAAGCAAATACACACTGCCAGCGTTTTCCAAAATATTTGATTAAATTATGCGTTATGTGTTCTTTCATTTGTAACAGTAAATAAAACTAATAAATCCTCATATATTGATTTTGTGTCATTTATTTTATATTAATAAAAAGAATGAGATCGCATTGGAATTAAAAAAATAGTTATAAGCAGAATGCAATTTTAATATTTCATGTATACTTCGATATGGATTTTATTTCAAAATAAATGTGTAATTTCTATTGCTTTTGATTTAAATCTCAATACAATTAAAAACTTCTTTTTTAATTTGTGTAAATATACACATTTAAAAATGAATTTCTGCTTATCCTTTTGCATATTTTAAATAAAGAAACATATATACATTATTGTAGCAAAATATTTTATTTAATAAAAATAAAATGAAACATTTACACATATAAATTTCTTACATATATGTGACAAAATACCTTTATTTTTACAATTTGTCAATACTAACTCTACTAATTAAAAATCAATGGAATGATAGTATAAAAAAGCCTGGAAGGGATTGATGTTGTAATAATTACACACAACACTAAAACTTAATTTCGACATACTAGTGAAGAAAAAGGACTCACTGTTCATCACAAATATGTGTACGTACATTAATTTTTAAATTGTCTTTGCTATCTAAACTTAAGATTGTTATATCACTCGGCTGACTAGATTTGAACAATCAATGCTTTACGTCACAGAACAAGTGTAAAGATTCTACCTACGTGGCATCGTGACGTCATGCTGCCGGCCGTTGCGATGAGCACGGTTGAGCATCAGGCCATTGCCTCGATGTAGACGGAATAGCTGCCGGTGGGTAGTAAGCCACTGGCGGGGGGGTCGGAGTCGAGGCCGTCGGTATCACGCCCAGCGTTGGAGATACGCGATCCTGTAGGGTCAATTGTGGCTCGTCCGATACGGGTTCGTAATGCTTGGATGTGAACTTGTGGATCAAACATAACATCAATGCTTCCACGAAACACACATAACCTATGCACTGAAAACAAACAATTTATTGTAATACTATCAATCCAAAAGATAAAATGTCTATAGCTTACTCCTGAAATAAGAAGCTGTTGTTTTGACCAGCGCGGTGTCCATGCAAATGAGTCCGATAAAAATACCATATGCAGTAATAATGAAGCTGCTGTTAGATACACCAGGCTAATGCATAAATAAAGCCAGGCATTCTGAAAAATATATGTACAGTCAATATTAACAACAAAACATATTTAGTTGTAATAACTTACAAGTTTGCCCCAGTTAAGCGGAAACAGGTAAATAATGTGTGAAATATCAATAAACAATAATACAGAAGTGACAAGGACACTAAATATGGTTACAAACATCATCAGCCTAATCCGGCCAGCTAATGGCAACATGAACAATCCCACTTGCAGCGTTCCAGCAGTACAAAGGCACGCAAGGCACGCTACACTTGATATCTAGAAAACAAGATAATTTAAATATATTTTCATCAGTTTAAATTGAAATTCTTGTACTTACGATAAGAAGCAATCGTACAAAACCTACTGGACTGGCTAAGTGAGTGTGATGGCAGTAAACGATGACTCCTGAGAACAGAGAAGCGGGGGACGAAGCGTCAAGACGTAGTCTATAATTTGCATGTGAATCCCATGAATTACATGTTCCTAGAGGTGAATCGAGCAGAGCAACTGACGCACCGCCTCCCGCTCCAGTCTCACTACCATCTATTTCGAACTCCTGGAAAATATGAATGTATTGTGATATTTTCCAATATCAAATAATATTAATAGACACACACAGAAATAGATATAATCTTACATCCAAAATTATATTTTTGTATCATCTACATCAGTGTCTCTAAAACTGGGAGGTATGAAGCTCTAAAGCGGGGGCCACAAGATATTACAGTATTCTCACATTAGTATGTGTTTCTAGCAGAAAAAAACGTTTATTCTCTCTCATCAATGCTGTAACCAGCGGGTAGGACAAGGGAGCTTGGCCTCCCAACAGTGTTTTAATCAGTGAGGGGCGAGATGGTTGCACCATACAAAATGTATGTGAAATATATGTTATAAAAATAAAAACAAACTTCTTTGTCTAAACATCAAAATTTATTCAAGAAAAGGTAATCGCAAGTTTTCGATTCACAGAATTATCATCAGGCTATTAATAAAGATTTAAATTTGAGAACGATGTCGTTATCTCAATAATATTCAGAAAATATATAACGACATCGTTCTCAAATTTAAATCTTTATTAATAGCCTGACGATGATTCTGAGAATCGAAAGCTTGCGATTACCTTTTCTTGAATAAATTTTGACGTTTAGACAAACAAGTTTGTTTTTATTTATATTTAACGTCACTACTATATTATGAAATATATGTTATATACCAGTGGCCCCTTCATAAGAAATTATATTCCCACTCCCTAAAAAATCTTAGTTACCCCACTACCCCTCATCCACTAAAACCTTTTTTTTCAAAATCAGCTCTTTAAACTTACAACTCTCTGGATTCAATATTGTATAAAAATAATTGATCTTATTATTACAGATGAAAAACAATCCTTAAAATTAAAAATAACATCTAATAAATAAATATCAAGGGATTTCTAGTGTGATAAATGCAATGGCGGTTATTACAATGATGATTGTTATGAAAATTTGATAAACATTTAATATATCCATGCTGGTATGAGTTTTCTGTTTTGTCAATATTACATCGTTATTATTGATACTGTTTTCGGTTTTCAATTAATAAAGTTATTAATTTCTATACAAATAAATTCATACTTGATTTATATTTACTCTCAATTAGCTATCTTAACAGTAAATAGTGATTAATATGAAAAATATTACAATGTTTATTTTTATCTATTCTGTATACAACACATATTTATCTTTATTTATGCACAGGCTAATAAACTGTGACTTTAACCATGCTCTTATGAACATTGTTCAATACGCAAATGTTTATAGAGTAGATTATGTTTGTAAGTTGAGATTCATCTAAATACCAATAAGTAATTTCTTCACAGACTAAAATAGTCTTATTTCTTAACATAAAAAACAGAATTACAATCTATTCCAAGCAACAGATATAAATAACTGATAGTTAAATTTAAAGTCTTTGCGATTAATATCACTAATTGAGAATTTATATACATAGTTGTATAAAGTATGTATGTAATTTTTTAGTAGAAAACTACAAATATATACAAATTTAATACAGTCATACCCTGAGTTACGGTTCTTTGACTTATGTCGCTTTACATTGAAGTGCTTGCTTCAGAGTTACGGTTCTTACTGTTATTTGATTTATAATATTTGATATAATATTGATTTTAAATAGTGGCACTCTTTAGGTTATTATATTGATTGATTAAGTGAATATAAAATTGTTTATAACTTTTATTAATATAAACAATAACACTAATGTGTTATTGTTATTAAAAAACTATATAATATCATATATTAATCTAGTAGATTAATGTATATATATGTTATAAATTGTTTAAATATAACGTTTACTTATTTAATTTTTATTGTGATTTGACTAACAAACGTTTTCGAGTTACGTAATGCATATGGAACCGAAGGTGACGTAAGTTTGGAGTATGTCTGCATTTTAAAAAATCTAACGATAAGTTACTACTAAAATTATTACAATTACTTTTCAAAACTGGTAACTACTAATAATTACCGAAATAATAAATAATGACAATTAATATAAAAATATGTATTATGGGTTTTAAAATATATAATGGTTATATGATATAAACTATGTAATAATATTCCATTCAATGCTAAATATAAGGTTTTGATTTTTTATGTTTGAAAAAGATAATTAAAATAAATAATCGACAGTTTTATAAGAAAAAAATTTTACTATCCAAGTTTAAATCAGCATTTAACGGAATATCAGGTTGTATTTAATTGTATATTACACAGTAGCGGAAATAGTTCAAAGTGCAAACTACATATGAGGTATTTAATTGTAAAACTATTCTAATTTATCATAATTGAAAAACAGTAAAATGGAAATATCTTAGTATGGTTTCCAGTTATTCATTTTTACTAAATTAATAAAAATTTTATATAAATTAAATATTAAAAATTAATTGTAAAATATAGAAAATTCAGTGTGATAAAATATGTAATCCCCTATATTGGCTTATACTAGTGATGGAAAACCTATGACATGTCAATACATGACGATCTTCGTCCCAGAACAGTTTTTGATCTCAGTTTAAATATAACTAAACATTTTATTAGAAAATACTAATTTGCAATAGTTCTGAATACGGCACCCAAGTTAAGCAAGATTTTTTCAAAATTTTGACACGCCGTGCTAAAAAGGTTAACCATCACTGGTCTATACCATAAATCAATTGCCATTCTATGAAATTTCCATTATCAATGCACTTTTTTCAATTTTCAGACAGAAATAGTTCTGCAATTAACACCTCATATAAACATTCAAAAACGAAAAATTTCAACATACGTAATCCAATAGAGAATTTTAAATTAAGTACATTACTTTTAGAATAACAGAGAAATGTACCGGAGCAAGGTTTTTAATACCTTTGTGCCTTCCGCCATTGCGTGTGAGGTAGCAGTATCAGAGACAGACAGTGTGACGTCACGCGCTCTAGATGGCCCGTGACGTGACAACTGGCAGGGTCCACTGACTGTACCTGAATGTCCTCGGGCCTGTAGCTTGCCGGCTCCAGGTCTCTGATATCGTCGAGCAGAAACTCAATTTCGTCAGCCCCGCACAAATCTGAAACGGAGTTGATGTAACGACCATCTGTCGCCTGCATGACCAGAGACGTGGCGCTACAAACGCGCCCTACTGCTGAGTCGACCCATACGTGTGTGCCGACTCTACTGCTTGGATCTTTGATCTTGTGAGCCGCCTTTCAGAGGCTGAAAATTAATTCATAAATTTCTATAATTATATATTAAGAAATTATGGATTATGTAAGGTGCAATTAAAGGTGTTTTGTTTAGATATATACATATTAATATTTAAGTGTAATTTTATGAATACATATCATATAAGCTTTTAAATTGATAAGTATAAGTAATACAAATATTATACTCAAATTAACATTCACTGAGTTTTATTTTTTCTAAATTATATTTTACACTCAAAACACTGCACAAAACAATAAATAAATCAATCCTTTAATCCGATTTATTTAAAATTAATTGAAACGCTGTTTCTAAAAATATATTGTACATTTTGAAAATATTGAATTAAGAATTCAAATATAAACTTATATAGTAGTTGTATCATTTGCACATTATTAACTAAATGTAAAAATACGATCATAAAAATGCGATAAATTCGTAAATTGGGTGAAAATATAAAGTAGTGACCTACAAAATTTACCGCTTCATCGAATAAAAATAATAAATATTACATTATAATTCGCAATACAGAAATGAAAATAATGAAACAATTACCTTTATTTATGTATTCTACTTTTGTTACACTATCATAAGTTCAATTTTTATAAGACAAAAACATAAAAATACACAATGCTATATTAGGGCAGTGAGAAAACGCCATGTTTATCAAATACTAGCGTTTTAGGCAATTTAAGGGTGACTTCAGGGATGTGGATAGGGGGTGTTATTTGTAATTTTATAACTAATTAAAGACCTTATAAATAATTAATATCAAACTTTAAATAAAATTAATTGTATACATCCTACAAGTGTAAAACATGTTCAGATAATGTGAAAATTATATTTTTATTATTATTTACTAGGGTAGTTTGAATATTAAATATTTTTTTAAAGAATAAAGTAGTATTTAAGGCGCGTATTTTAAAAAGTATTGGAATTTGTATTGTTTTTAATTTCAACATTTATAATATAATGGCTATTTATATTATCAATCACTTGAATGGATGTTGATACAACTATGTAGTATATTTTGTATTTATTATAAGTTTTATTCAATTTATTTTAAGAAAAATGTTTAATACATAGAGGATAATAAATTATCCATAGATAAAAAATATAATTATTATTGTTATTACATATGTCATATTTTGTGTGTGACTTATCATGTACAATACTTATGATAGTTGATGGGATAATTATTATTTATTATTTTAGTATTTAGTATAAATATTAAAAATGATAGCCGAACGAGACCATGCCCCTCTAAGCTCAGCTTGTGTAAGAGCTTTACACGATAAAATATATGACAAAAAGAAAACTGCTGTTGTTGAAATTGAAAAGTTGGTTATCTTTTTATATTATTTTATATTAATAATTAATAATTAAATTATATTTATAATTTTAGAATGGTAAAAGAATTTCATTCTGTAAATAACACTGTACAAATTAAACGGTTGATTAAAGTGTTATCTGAGTTCGCAACTTCTCAAAATCAGAATGCTAGAAGTGGAGGATTGATTGCATTAGCTGGTGTAGCTGTAGCTTTGGGAAAAGTAAGAAATGATCATAGCTTAATGATTAATTCTGCCTTAATTAATTGAATTGCAGCTAAAGAATACAACACTTAACAGGGTCATAACATAACTATTGCAACGGTAGTTACGGCCCTGACAGTAGCAAATTTGTAGACATAAATATACATATATTCTATTTTAATATTTCTTTCTTTACTCTAAATCATTTAATAGAAATATATTTTTCAGGAAACAATTACATACACCGATGAGCTAATAAGACCAATTCTATCGTGTTTCTGTGATCCAGATTTACGAGTGCGGTACTATGCTTGTGAATCTCTTTATAATCTTGTTAAAACAATTCGAGATGCAGTTTTACCATATTTTACTGATATTTTTAATGTCCTTAGTAAATTGGCAACTGATTCAGACCAAAGTGTAAAAAATGCCTCAGAATTACTTGACCGACTTATGAAAGTAAATATTTGTAGTTTAGTTTTTAATATAAAAATTATTTATTTATTATTTGTTTATGTTTAGGATATCGTTATAGAAAGTTCTTCTTTCGATTTAATTGGCTTTATTCCATTACTACGAGAAAGGATTTATACTAAAAACTCTTTTGCACGACAATTCATTATTTCATGGGTCTCTGTATTAGATGCAGTGCCTGATATAGACTTAATTATTTTTCTACCAGAAATATTAGATGGAATGTTTAAAATTTTAGAAGATTCAATGATAGATATTAAAAAACAGTAAGAACTTATTAAAATAAAGCTTAGTTTCTGGGTGTGCTTTTTTGTTGTATCTTCAACAAATATTTTGTTGCATATTGGAGTAGTCATTTCTAGCTCATAAGTTATTCACTATAAGTGATGAAGATATGGTGTACACCCAGAAACCAAGAGTCAGTAAAATATGTTATACTTAAATGTTTTTTTAAATTTTTACAATTCTATTTTTATTTCAGGTGTGATACTGCTCTTGGTGAATTTTTACGAAGTATTAAAAACGATCCTTCTAGAGTGGATTTTGCTGCTATGATTAATATTCTCATAACTCATGCTCAAGCATCTGATGAATTATTACAGGTTAGTAATGAAATAATTTTAAACATTTGATATACATTCCATTGATATATATTATTTTTAGTTTACGGCCATTACATGGATTAAAGAATTTGTACAACTTTCTGGACCTTTAATGCTTCCTTATATGTCAGGAATTTTTACAGCTGTGTTGCCATGTCTTGCTTATGACGGTGATTCTCGCAGAAGTATCCTTTTCAATAAAAATATTTAATGCATATATTTTAACCTTTTTCTAAAATTATTTATTATCTTATTATTAGTTTGATTTGTTTAGTTCTTGTAATTTTATTTTAATGTTAATTTTTATTTTTCTTAAAAACATCTTGTTATTATTCCTGATGATTAGTACAAGATATAAAAGAAACAGCTGCTACAGTTAACTTTAGTTTAATGAAATTAATTACAATTGATAAGGACAACCAAAACATTGATTTACAAAGCTCAGATTTAAATACTTCTGATACAGGTAAGATAAACAAAATTAATAAATTTTGATAATTTGTGGAGAGAGATCATAATATTAAGAGGTTCATTCAAAAAAAACAAAATTCCATTTTTACATTTCTTTCTACAAATTGAATATGTTTGTATGAGCCAGCTGTGTTATTTAATAAAACATTTTTATTAATATTAGTATTATACTTTAGTATGGTAAGTATTAGCTGATGCTTACAATTTTTAGTACTTATTAAATTATAAGGGTGGGCTTCTGCCAAAAAATCAATTTCAACTTACGTTTACAAAAGTTGAAAATGGCATGGTAACATTTTGTCTTTACTAGACAAACATTTGCAAACAATAGTAGAAAAGTAATGCAGTACAATGAATTTATTTGATGTACCTTGCTTAGAACAAGGAAATGTTAACAAACATTTTTGATTAAACATGTTCTCCAAAAATATATTGAGTTTGCAAACATTTCTAAGCACAAGTTACTCATTTTGGATGGGATAATATCATAATATTTTAATTTTTTTAATTGCAGATGTTTTTATGGTTTTATTAATCGTAACTATGATTTTTTCAATGAGAATCCCTATTTTTATTTATTTATAATTAGTTTGTATTTTGAGACCATGAAGGTATCTTTTAAACAAAACCAGTATTTTGTTTTAAGGATTTGTTTCTATGTGAAAAAATAAAAATTATTTATTCAAAGCATTTTGTATTCAGAGGTGACTTTTTTTCATATTTAAAAATTAAAAAAAAAAAAAAATGGTTATTATACTTGTGATTTAATACAAACATTCTTTTCATTGTATGATAAAACGCTTTTAGAAAAAAAAGTAAAATAAAAATAGGTTCTCATTTAAAAAATCAGTTTATTATGCCCTTCAAACTGAGAAACTTATCTAAAAAGCTTTTCTGTAAGTAGTTTATTTTGAAATAAAAATTCGTAAAGTTTTGTTTTGAACATGTTTCTAAAAAAAAATCAAATTTTTAACTTCGATTTTAATTTGAAATTTAAGATATATATATCGTTGCTTAGTTCTAACACCACGTCATTTTTTAATACTTTTCTGGGAAATACAAAAAACAATATTTATTAGTGTGTTATAATTCAAAAAATTATCGTACTATTAATTAAATTAGACAGTTTTTGACATTCTTTAACACAATTATTAATAGATTTATAACGGAATAAAAACTACATGTATAAAATTTTTTATGTGCTGTTGATTTGAATTATTCATTCAGTATATTTTTATCTAATAAAAATTTACATAATTTACATTATCTGTAATAATGTTTGTATTAATACTGATATGAAGAAAATATTGTAAATTAAAAATTTTAATGTTTTAGCTGTAACAACAAATGTTAAATCTAATAAAAAGCTAGATCTGCCGTCTGTAGTAGATATACTGACTCAACATTTAGCTCATAACTCAGTACAAACAAAAGTAGCGGTTTTGAGGTGGATACATCATTTATATACAAACATTCCAAATAAGGTGTGTATGTTTTTATTTTTGATAACAAAAGGCTATAGCCGAGCAATGATGTAAAATCAGCCTTAATTAACACAGATTTTGCCAATTTTTATTGTGGACGTTGCTCTTTATGTCAGCATTCTCATGCCCAATTATTAGCCTCTAAAAGTTGATTGTTTTTGAAAAAAAAAATATTTTAAATTTTTCAGAAATAAATAAAATAAAAAAATTCGCAGAAAAAAAATTATTTTTGAAAAATTAAAAAGAATTTTTTTTTTAAACTATCAAAGAGCAACATCCACAATAAAAATTATCAAAATCCGTGTCGAGGCCTTAAAAATTTTAATATAAAATTTGTCTAATTCTAATGCGGTAAATATCTGTGCTTTTTAAGATGACCATTGTAGAATTGTTTTACCAGTACTTCTAAGATTGATTTGGCAAAAGATATGAATAAAGATATTATTTATAAAATATGCTTATTAAAATGCAATTGAAATACTGAAATAAAACTGTTTTTTTTCCTCAATATCACAACTTTACAATATTTGATTTTATTTTCTTACAGATGTTTGATCATATTGATGAAATATTTCCAGCCTTGTTGAGGACTTTGTCAGATTTAGATGATGAAGTAGTGCAGCAGTGCCTTGTGGTTCTTGCAGAAGTTATATCATCTCCTGCAGGCAAATTTGATACTCAAGGTTTATTTTGTTACAGTACATTTTTATGTAAAAAAGATTATTTTGTTTCTTTGCCATATCGAAAATACGAGAAGCTTTGTGATTGTTTTTCAAAAAAAAAAAAAAAGTTCTCCAATTTCAAAATTTTCACTTGATTTTTTTTTGTTCCGTGTTTTGTCTATCTGTAAACAAAAACTTTAGGCCCCTAGATGAGGGTGTTCTGAAGCATATTTTACTATGGAGTTTTTATGAAATATACATTAAAAATTTATTGTCTCACAAAGCAATGAGCACGTCAAATATACATTTTTCTGTTTTTGTAATAATCAAATCAACCTAAATCTTAAATATCTGATGGGCTGCTAAAATATTTTTTTTAACTTGCTCTAGTACATTTAAACAGTATTTAGGCATCTATTAAAACGATATTTTCTTTGTCTGGAGATGATGTATTTATCAAAAAGCATTTGTCTGCCAGATTGCTATATGTTACCATAGGTCAAAAACTTGACAACTTTGACAGCCTGTCAAGGGTAAAAGCAACATATTTTATGACTAACAATCTACTTTTCATATACAACTACACTAATTGAAAGTTAACAAATTTTGTGGGCTGCTATGATGACCAAATTTTGGTTGCCACTTCCAGTAGCTTTAAATAAAATAGTTATAGTATACAATTTTCAGACAAATATTCCACATCTCAGGCAGAAGGTGAAAATAGTATTTCAACAACATTGAACCCTTATTATGCCAAATTTTTTGAAAACCTGTTAAAATTATTTAGTACTGAAAAGAATCTATTAGATGATCGGGGATCTTTCATCATAAGGTAAATTGGATAAATATAAATCGTGTTGTACTAACTAATTGTTGGTGTGTTGTTTTAGACAACTTTGCATTTTATTAAATGCAGAAGATATTTACAGAACTTTAGCAGAAACACTTTTATCAGAACCAAACTTAAAATTTGCTAGTATCATGGTAGAAACATTGAACATGATACTTTTGACGTCTTCGGAATTATTTGAACTGAGAAATAAATTAAAAGACTTGAATTCAGAGGTACTAATTTGATGTACATATTATAATTAACAAATCTTTGATTATTTACAACTTATAATTCTACAGGGGATAATATAAGATGTTGTTTATTTCAGGAAAGCTGTTCTCTGTTTTGTTGCTTGTATGAGACGTGGTGCCATAATCCCGTTGCGACTGTAGCTTTATGTCTTCTGACACAAAATTATAGCCATGCTTGTTGTTTGATACGAATTTTGTATCCTTATTATATATATATATGTTCTTAATTATATACACCAATTTCAGAGAAATAATCGTAAATTGTTTTAGGACTATGTTTGTTATTAACTTACTTTTTGGAAATGTAGGTTGAGATTGTTGAGAATATAAAAGATATAAGGAAATGCTCCAATAATTTAGTTTTTCTTAAAGTCAGTATAGAATCATCCAAATCTGGTAATTTTATTTATTACACAATAGAATTTCTTAAGTCTTATCTTTTTGATTAATTAAGTATTATTATTATTAGAGTTAATATAAAATTATATATGTGTATGTAATAAGGTAACTTTTTTATTTCCTTAACAATAATTAAAGTGGTAATTTAGAAGTTACTGTTGAATTTTTAATTGAAATCGACAAACTTGTACAATTGATTGAATCACCAATATTTGCCGGTAAGAATAGTATTGATATTTATTTTATACACACAATGTACCCCCGGATCGACGCATGATTAGGTATAAGAGACAAACAAATTTAGAGTTGAATTTTGTCTTTGGGAATTCAACTCTGCTTGCATTTAAAAAAATTGGGTGTGTGTACTTATGTACACGCGTTGGAAGTTGTACTTTTTTGGGGTGATTTAAAAACAACTACCAATAATCTCAAATAAGTGTAAGAATATAACAATATTTGCTTTAAATATAATTAAAAATTTAATTTAATTATTATTAATTTAAGCAAACATAATGATAGAGTAGTTATCAATACTTTTATTGATTTAATATAAAAAGACTTGAAATTAATAATAAAAAATTAACATCTTACATTTATCTTTTACGACATGAACTATAGACATAACATAGAGCATGAATCTTTTATTCATATTTTATGTCTGTATAAAATGTCATGATGTCATGTTCTATTGCATGTAACCTGTGTACCGCATGTTTCATTACCGTTGCATTACTCAAATTTCACCCTGAGAAACGCATTTCATTTCTGTTTCATTACTAAAATTTCACCCTCAATTAATGAAGTTATACATAAAGAAGTATAACGTAATATAATATATATAATCGTAATTTTGATTTTTCAAAATCAACTTGACCTTGATAATTACAAAAACACTTATATTTTTTCCCTTGACCATTTTCTGGATCCTAACCCAAACAACCAAACTTAAATTGTAATTTTTTTGTTTTTTACATCTATTCATGCATCAATCTGGGTACACATTGTATATTATGACATTATCAGTAATGTTTAAAATAATATTTTGCTTAAAAATTTTATCCACAGATTTACGACTGGAATTGTTGGAAGTTCCATGTGATCAAAATTTAATCAGGGCTCTGTACGGTTTACTGATGCTCTTACCTCAGTCTGAAGCATTCCATACGTTACGTTCACGTCTTGCATGTATTCCTAGTCTACATTCATATTGTGATAATAGGTAAGATTTATGCACAGATTCAGAATCTTTTGTGTCAAACTTTAATGGGTGATTGGGATATTATATTATTATATATTTCATATAATTTTAAAACTATATTCTCTTGGAGAGACCGGAGTTTTCTTTTATTCACCGTGTACAGATCCTGAATCATTTTGTATATTACAGACTGTCTCTGAACTGAAAAGATACGCATAAAAAATAAAAAAATATTGGAATTCTTCTGAATTATTTTATAATTATATCCAGGGCTTTTTTTGAAAAGTGAGTTCCAGTACCTTTTTTTTAAAAAAAAGCCTTGATTATATCTAACCCTTAATTAACTGATCATATGAATTTTTGGTGCACAAATGGTCATGTGCTGTCTGTGAGATTGGTAATTTTAAGGACAAAAAAATTTGACATTCTGAGAAAATATCTTAAAACTCTTTATTAACATCGCAGCAAAAAAACACTGTAAATAAAGAACAAGTAAATAGAAACAGGTAAGTTATTTACAGTGAGAAATCATAAAAAAAAATTTCACAGCATCTACTGATGCGTTGCCGAATGTAAAATGACAGACTGCGCTGAACTAATAACGGTTGATATTTCAAGCGTAGACAATGTGAAGAAGCTACAAATTGTGTGGGGTCTCCCAACCCCACCCAATTCAACATAGTGAGAATTAAATGAAGTCATGGCTACATTAACCCTGTTGTGTTATTTAATATATGTTCTTTGTATTTAATGTGGATTTTGCAGCCCTAGATGAAGTCACAGGTTTCTTTTGGAAATACCAAACAATTTATAAAAAAAAACAGTCTCACAGATGGCAAAAACACATTCAGGATTTTTTTTAATAAACATGTAATAGTAATATAACATATATTTTTATTATTTTAGAAATATTTCAAATAAAAAAGAATCACCTGTAAAAATGAAGTCCATAGATTTTGAAAAATTGCTAGAACATTTTATAAAAATTCAAGATAAGCATAAATTACACAAACAATCTGTAAGATCAAAACAAATTTCAAATATGGCTAGAGATAAAAACTCAATAGAATTTTAATTAAGTTTGTGTATAAGTTTACAAATTAATATATTATATTATTAAAAGTACTTGTACCTATGTATACAATAAAGTCTATCAAAATTAAATTATTTTGTTTATTGTATTGTAGGCTCACCTATAACGTGGTCTTATAGGGCCAGTGACACGCACATGATAGGGTTCCGTAGTCATTCTCACTACGATTTATAAAAAAGAATTATTTCAAAATATTTCATAAATTATTTTTGCTACAGTGTCAGTTATAACTTTCTTTGAAAGTACTAATTAAAAGCTACATTCTGGAAATTTTTCAGATTTTTTGAATCGATAGTTTAGTAAATAGAGGGGCGGGGGAGGGGGCGCTCTGTTAACAACTTTGAACGCAAATATATCGTGACTGAAGGTTTAATCAGAAGGTCCTAAAACATTTTTTGTCGCATTTTAGGAAACCTATCTGAAGACACCAAATTTGAATATACTTTTCAGTGTATGGGAAGGAGGTGCAAAAAAAGTTGTTTTTTCAAAAACCTAATCATTTCTGTTTTTTGGATTATCAGTCTACGTCCGTATACCAAATTTCATATTAATCGGTATAAAATTTATATAGACGGACGGACAGAGTGAAACGATGCGGGTTCCTAGTTTTCTACAAAACCCTAATAAGGTTTTAATTACTAAAATTTACCTTTACCATGCCGCCCAGTCCCACTCAAACATAATGATCATAAAATGAGTGTAAAATGGCGACTAACATATACCTAACAAATGATTTACACAGTGGCGTCGCTAAGGGGCGAGCGGAGGGGGGGGGGGGGTCCGCTTCGGGTAACACCCTCAAAGGGGTCTGTAATATGTTAAAAAAATGAGCCTATTTACCTTATTGTTTTGGTTATTTTAAGCTTCTAGAGAGTAAAATGTGTAAAACAATTTTTTTTTTGGTCATTGAAAGTCTATAAGGGGTGTAATAACTAGAGATTGGAAAAATAGTTGTTATTTTCAATGAAATAGTTACTAGTTGAATTTTTTTCGGAAAATAGTTGATAAATAGTTTTTTCTACGATTTAATAATAATTAGTACAAACGAAGCAGTTAAAAGTGTCGCAAATAGTTGGAAAGGTAGTTGCAAATAGTTGATTTCAAATTGTGTTCAATCAAACCAGTTTTCTGAAAACGGTGGAGTATGTAATAAAAATTACAATAAATGCATTTTTACGCAATAGTTGAAAAATTATTTTTATAGTTTACGAGCTATATAGCTTTGAGTGAAAAGGACGGACGGACGGACGACAAAGTGAGATTAATACGGTTTCTTCGGAACCCTAAAAAAGTAATAAGATACAACAAATATTAAATTAATAGAAAATATAAAAAAATGCGTGCTATCCAAATTTAATAATAAATACTCGATTAAAAAAAAGAAATAATAATTTCAGGTATTTATGCCATTTCTTTTAACGGGTAATTATTATTATTATTAAAAAAAAGTTGTATATCTATGTTTTTATGATTTACCGGAATTTTTGAAATTGCGTAAATTATTTCGTCGCAGGCTGTACATATACAATTGTACATAATTCATTTACCTAGCGCACAAGCAAACATATATAGAAAGAAAAGAAGGAAAGAGAGAAATAGAAACATTTAAAATTCAATATATACAATTGATTATGTGACGTCGTGACGTGTACACAGACGCTTATTTTTTTACAGCGTCGGCGTCGGTTATTAGAAATCGTTAAAAATAATTCCGAAGGTAGACATAATGAATTCAGACGTGATATTAATGAGGTATTTACGGCGAATGCTGATTGTTATATAATTGCTCTGTTGATTGACCGATTGTTATGAATTGTTGTTATGGAGACGTCGGAAACCACGTGTAGAATTTGCTCAGATGAAGAAGAAAACAATGTACTTATATTTGGAGAGGAGGGAATTAAACTTAATATACAATTGAAGATCAGGAAATATTTGTATTTCAATGTAAGTTACACCTGGGATTTTGTTTTTAATGTCGATTAAATATATTTATAACGTAGTGTTTATTTATTAATAATAGTTAATAATAAATATATATTTTCTTTTTGCAAGTAAGAATTAATCGGTACCGGTAAAATCACAAACCGAATATAGGCGATTGCCTTGGGCGCAAAAATCCAATAGGCATATCAATTTTTTTTTTGTTTAAAAAAAATTAATTAAAAAACTTGACAATTATACCTAATTAAAAATACCATATCTATCGGTGCATTACATACTTTGAAATTTAATTAAACGCTTCCGAAAAATTTTAGAGTAAAGAAAGGCAAGAAGGATAATGACACGTTACACAGAAGGCATTTTAGGCAACTGTTTAGGCTCTAGGGGGCAGTGGCGTAGCAAGCATAATTGGCGCCCGGGGCATGATAGACCCCATTGCCCCCCCCTTGCTTCGCCACTGCTAGGGGGGGGGGGGAGCTGACGACTTTTTTCCTTTTTAGGTACAGCAAAACTGTATGAAGAGCCAAAAAAGGTCTTCAGGCATTTTTTTCCCCAATTTTGTTATAAATTTTTGAATTTTTTTCAATAATGTACCTACAATAATTTTTTTAAATGGAGACTCCGAAAATTTATTTTGTTTAGGGCCTTCGCCTTTCATAATGCACTACCGAAGAAGGGATAATATTATAATATAAGTGTATAGAGGGGGGGGGGGGAGTCAACTTGGAATTTCCAATTACAGTTGGGGTGCAAATTTAGAGTTTCGACAAAGCGCATTAAATACCTACGCCGGCCCTGCGTAAAGAATTACTATGTTTTTTCCAAGTGATCGTGAGTAGTAATCCTTTTTTAAAGTAAAATAAAATATTACTCCCTAGTGGCTGCCTGTTCATTACAAAAGCCGTAGTTATACAGCAGAAAACAAAAAAATAATGCCCAGAGCTTTGATTGAGTGAATCACAGTAGTGTAACCAGCGTGAGGGGGGGGGGGGGGGTACCCTCTCCCCACCAATCTTGGTACCCGGGGCGGGTCACCCCATTTGCTAACATTAAAAAATCGCGTCAGATTAAAGAAATGCTTCGAATAAATGATTCTTATTTTTGCCATTATCTAAAAAAAGTTTTGTAAGAAATGTTTTAATGTAAGCGACTTAATTTTCAAAATATAAGTACGATAATATATTTATCATTTAATTTTATATATTTTTACTAAAATTTAATTTTTTAACATTTATATGTTTTTTTTGTTAAATAGGTTTCTTCTGAAGATGATTTGCCGAAAATAGTTTGCATCAATTGTTGTAAAAAATTAAATGCTATACATAGATTTGCAATGAAAGCACTTAAAATACAATCTCAATTTAGAGAACAGTTTTATAGAAGTGTAGAATCTGATGTGAAAGCCAACAATGGGCTCCTTCATTCTTATTTGTTACAAGTAAGTATAATAAACTTGAATAATAATAATAATAAAATAATTTAATAGGTAATTTATTGCCGAAACACTCATAGAAAAAATTAATCAAATATGATCGCTTTTTTTACTTTTAGGGTGTGAAAATTGTAGGAATTGTTATCTTTTTTTGAATTCAGGGGTATTTTTGTGTTATTAAACGTTTTTTATGATCAAATCACAATCGAATAACAAATTTAAAAATTGAAATTTTCCAAAAAAATGTTTATCTAAAAATTGTAAAAAAATTCAAATTTTTATTCGACCGCAGTTTACAAAACGTCCAATAACACTAAAATAACTCTAAATTCGAAAAGAAGATAACTTTTCCTTTAATTTTCACACCCTATAAGTAAAACAACAATCATATTTGACCTAGGCTGTTGGCAGTACTTTGAAAACAAGTAATTTTTTCGATAAAATTAGGTGTTTTTTAAATTTTTTTCCATGAGTGTATATTGTAATTTGTAATCATATATTAATCAACTAGTAGATTAATATATGTTGTAATGTATATAATAAAAAGATAATGATACCTATAGTAATTCTGACATTTGCATAGCAGAAAACAATTAGATTTAGATTGAAATTGTCAAAAAATTAAAAATATGCGAAAAAATAATCAGGAGCGTATTAAGAAATATTTCGAATTAATCATTTTTAATAAAATTGTATAAAAATTAAATGGTTAATCAATGGCAGGCAGTTCATCTGAATACTTTGTCGGTTTTTATTTAAATTGTTCTATAATTAACTAGTATTAACTACCTTTGGTGAATTAAGCACGAGGAAGTATTGTGCATTTACTTGGCAGATGTTTTTAATTTCAGTGGTGGGGGGGGGGGAGGGTGAATTACATACATTCTGCACCTGGGGTCTATATCTTTCTTAATCCTCCACTGTTTATATAATTCTATATTTTGATAATATATTTTATCATTTTATTTAGGGGAAAAATGAACAATATGATCAAGATATTACAGAAATGGAAGTAAAAGTAGATCCATCGTTATTTCTTCAATGTATTGTTGATGAAAATGAAGATATATCATCTGATTATGATGAAGATTCTCAATTAGAAATGGATGATTGTGCATCTCATGTAGTCTCAAATAGGATATTTTCAAATGAAACATCATCGTTTTCTGAAGATATTAAAAAAATTCCACCAGACACTCAAATAACATTGACTGATTCTTGTCCGAATAAAAATTTTAATTCCAAAAAGACTCACAATTCCGAACCTTTAGTTTTAAGTTCTACAATTAAGACGTCTACAGATGCAGATGTTATAATAAAACCAAAATCTAATATAAAGAATGAGCAATTAGTAAATATTACAAAGGACTTGCTGTGCTTAATTTGTCAATTAAAATTTTCTAACGAATGTGAATTACAAAATCATCTTTTTTTTCATTCAAAAAGTGACAGTGACAAAACATATTCCGATAATGATTTTCTAAGTACATTTGATATGTTAAATATGTTAAAAATAGATACAACAAATTCAGGATTATTGACAAAAGAAAATGCTGATGAAATAACAGTTTCTTGTCCGATTTGTAAAAAAAACAATTTTACAAAGACAAATTTAAAAATCCATATAGAAATTCATCGACCTAAGGGAAGACACGCTTGCAATATTTGTGGTAGAATGTAAGCATATTTAAAAATATTAAATCTAATTAAAATTCATTATTAGATAATATGATTTTTTTAAACATAACTTGCATTTACTGAAGATCCTAGACTTACGTGTAGACGTTAATTTGTTTAAAGATTTCTGTGCTATATGGTCCAATGAAAATAAAACTTTTAAAAATGTTCTATTAATTACAAGATTATATAAACATATAGGTATATGATAATTGTAAAGAAACTAATACAAACAATATTACATTTTTGCATTCTATGAACACACATATGTATTATATTCATGGGCTAATCATTGAAGTTTTGCGTAAGTCAAGGATTAATTAGTATTTTATTTTATATTATATACCCCTATCCTAGAAGGAGAAATTATGTATATTTTATTATTATTTAATATAGGCTAGCAATGGCAGATATCTAATTTTTAGTGTAGTGATATGGCAGTGAACAAAAAAATCAATGCAAAATTTGAATTTTTGATATAATTTATAAAAATCTTTGTAGGTTTCTTGAAATTATCTTGATAATGATAACTTTTCTTCTTAAAATTTAAAATCCGTTAAAAATAATTGGCTTTATTTTAGAACGTTCTGCCTAAAAGGTTTTTATAAGATTTGATAAATTTATTCATAATTTTTTCTAACAAACCTCCGTGGTCACTACCTTATTTTCTAGATGACTTTTTGTGTATCTGCCACTCGCCTATGCTATGTGATTATTAATTTTGTAGATTTAAAACAGAAATTAACTTGCTTCGTCATAAAGAATATCATGATGGCATACAGTTTCCTTGTAATGTATGTGGCCGAGTATATCCTACAAAAAGTACATTACGTGCTCACAGTATAACGCATAGTGATTTACGACCTCATAAATGTACCCTCTGTAATAAGACGTTTAAACGTAATCAAGATTTAAAGGTAATTATTTTTTTATTCATATTATTCTTTAACAATGCCTGCCAGTAATTTAGTAAATAATAAATTGTTTTAAATAATAACAATTATTTGAAATAATGGTTACAATGAAAAAAATGTAACACTGGTGATATAAGTTCAGAGGCAAATGAATATTCTAGATTTGTGTTCTGTATTAAGCTGCACAAGACATGCAAATAAAATATTGATATTTTATTCTGTCATACCTCCTCTGAAGTTAGAGCACCAGCAGCTGTTTACCCTGTAAATTTTTAATTTTAATATTAAAATTTTTTTAGTTTCATCTCAACCAACATACAGGAGCTCGTCCATATCAATGTCTATATTGTCCTAAAGCATTTGCTAGTTCTGGAAATTGTTTTTCTCATAGAAAACGAATGCATTCAAATGAAGTAGAGCGAGATCGGGAACGTATTGCTGAGTATGTTAAATAAGGATATTTAATATTTTTATACACTGAAGCGAAGATGATACAATTTATTTATTTTAGTGGATAGTCTCAATAAATACATGCTCATGATTATTTATATTTATTCATCGGGGCCGTTTAAATTTTAATATTAAATTAATTTAAATAATCTATTCAGTGTTAAAATGGCCTGTGAATAATAAATTCAAGTCTGAAATATTATCAATACATAGTAGTGTAATTATTATAATTTGTGCCAAATATAAAAGACTTTTGAGAACGTATACCGATTAATTTTAAGATTAGTATAATACAAATAATATATCATCAAAAGCACTAATAATGAATATATAACCCAATATGAAAGTAATTTCAATGAACTGAAGTAAATATTCCAGCCAATATTGGTATTTAATTATTAAATAATGTATTTTAATTTTAATGCCAAAAATATTTTTTTAAATTTGAGTTCATATTTACAAACAGTATATATAGTTAATTATAGTACTCTAATGTGTCACTTATTAGCACTGGGCCGAGATGTTCAGTGCAGAAATGTACAACTAGTGAGAATAAGCATTGATGTTTGTGCACTTTACTACAGCCCTTACATGCAGTGACATATGCATATGAGTTGCAACTGATTAATAAATAAAAAAGAATCAGAATGTTTGATTATAGAGCTCTGCTCAATTCTCAAGTATTAGTTAATTCAAAGCTTCTCAAACCATGTGCTCCAGGGCAGAACAAATAATCCTATAAATTAATTAATGGAACTGTGTTGTGTACTTCTATTCGTGTGACTTAGAAGGGCCATGAAAATATTACTGACTGAGATCTTAAAAGCGCTATGAACCAAGAAAATTTGGGAACCTCCGAATTAATTAATTTATGAGCTCTGATATTAAACATTTAATTTTAACTTTAAGATATTTTTATCAATAATCTATTTAATATAATTTTTTAATATTTATATTGTATTGATTTTGTATTATTAAAATTATTTTTTTATATTTTTTTAAATATAAAATAAAGTATATTTTTAGAGGAATTTAAGTTTTATTTATTTTTAAAAGGTTATTCCTCTTGTGTTTATTACTTTTCTTACACTCCGTAATTTTTTAGATTGATACACATTATTATACTATTAAAGATTATTAATTGCATACATTACTAAAATATAATAATATGTAATAATACTATAATACTTATATTTGGTAAAAGCCCTAGTAATTGATGTCATGTAAGGAAATGGAAAGAAATTTGAATTTCGCGCTTTAATTTCTAGTTCTTAAGGTCAATCACAGATACCACTACTAATGCATCATGTGCCAAAATTACATTTGACACCACAGCTAGCCGTTGACATCAGTTGACATTTTGGTTAACATCACAGAATAATAGTTGACATTTATGTATTTTCTGTGTATTATGTAAGGTTATGTTTTGTAAACAATGTTAATGTAAAATAAACATTTAAAATAATATAAGTAATATATAAGGTCAACAAGAAGAAGGTGATTTAGGTGAAACAATAGTAATGTTTTACTTTAGATGGTTGCGTAGATTTATTCGCCGAAGTACAAAACCGATACCAACTGAAAATGCTGCAGTATGGAAACAAAGAATATCACTTGGTTATATGTTGATTGCGTGGAATGCTTTTGGGTTTGTTTGCTATATGATATATACAGGTAGAAATGATTGGGCTGATGCATATGGATATAAAACAGAATATGAGAAACAATTGACACCAGGTAAGATTCGATTTAATGTCTTCAGATTTTTTCTTCAACATTGATTCAATTTTAGCTCAAAGTTTTGCACAAATATTGGGCGTTGAAAAAACAAAAATAATTAGAATATCAGGATTTAAAAAAGTCAATGAAGAAGAATATCTAAAAGAAGATTTTGAAAGAAAAAGAAATATGCAAGAGAGTTGAAAATAATTAAACAATTATGAAAACATAGTTATTATAATAATATAGTTTTTATTAATAAAATAAATATTTATATATATATAATTATATTTATTACTTACATACACACTTGTACCATAGGAACTTTTTTTAAATTTAAGTTTATTTAAAATTAATTAAGCATTTGATTCTGCATCACTTTTCTTCTTGTTTTCCATTTCCATGTACAGTATTGATCTAAAATGAGACAAACTTTTAGAAGACAAGAAATTAATTTACAAAATCAAGATATAAATATTTAAGTACTGTAGATAGGGCTGTAATTAAAGGCTCTGGGGCACCGGGGCAGAAAGTGATCAAGAAACCTTTCATCTCCCCATTTTTATTTATTTGGAGGCCCCCTATGCTCGGACCTCCTGGCGCACTGCCCCAGTGGTAGTTTAACTCTGCCTGTTGATATTTTAACACTTACTCGTATATTGAAAACAGATAAATTAGTGAAATAAAGGTAATTCATGCAAATATTTAAAAAGAATATAATACGCAGTTTTAATTTATTTTGAGATAAACAATTTAAAAAAATTTAGTGTTTGAGCATAGGGATGACCAAATTTAACACATTACGGTAATACAGAATGTGTAATCTATATTTTTGCATATATGTCTATGGTTTATGTTATAGTTCTATTACAATATACCATGCTCACTGCGCTTCGTACGCGTTCCATCGTGTTTCATTTCCGTTATATTACTAAAATTTCACCCTCAATGCGCCTAAAAAAGTATAACTTTAAAAATTACCTATAAGCTTCATACTTCATATAAACTTCTTTCATTTCTTGTTGAAAAAGTCTAAACAACATTGCATTAAAACATTCTAGTTCTGATACTTGAAACATATCCCATCGTAATTTGTAATCAATGTCTTGTTGAGCTGTAAAATAGATAATTTTATTCTCATTACTCAAACTAATTATAGATCGATTTTATTTTTTTAAAGAATGATTTATCATGCAATAATTGGTTTTCTTTTTACCTTTTGAGTAAACTTCAAGCCAGTGTGGAATTTTTAGATGAAGATGTTGATTTGCTGGAACAAGAACACTATGAGGATGAAACTCAGCATTTCTTGGAGGTGGAGGAGCTTGCCTTAACTCTACTTGATGCCATGCAAGACATGGATGTTCATATTGAGCTCTTCTTGTAATATAGCTAAAGCAACATTTTAAAAATTGTATGTTTCTATATAGATCCATCTATGTTATTTGTGTATTTAATACCTAAGACATATCACTTTTTATATATAATACATATAATTTTTAGATATAAACAAAACTTATTTAAACAGTTAAAAATGCATAAAATATGTAAAATTACTTGAATTTTCTTATATTTAATGCATCCATGGGCTATGGAAAGTTACTTTAAAAGTTTACAAATTTAAATACTTCTTGTCTATCACCAAGACAAATGGTATGAATTTTATTGATCCATTGAGTATTAATAAATAAAATGATTTCAGTCAATTACAATTTTTTTAGTATATTTTTTCATATCTTAACAGGGGTAGACATTGTTGTTTAGTGTAGTCAAAGAATGTCAATATAAAATATCTTTACTGTTGCAAACCAACACTTACTTCCAATAATATACTCCATATTGTGAAGATTCAATTCTTTGCCAGCCAGTTGGAAGTCCCTCTCTCTCTAATGGATGTGACCAATGAGTTGTTTTTGTGTTATGATCCATGTAGTATTTCCTACCTCGAAGTGTATAGTCCACAGACCAGCTTGGTGGTAAAGGCAATTCTTCCGATTCCATTGAATGTGTGTTGACAGTTGTAGTTGTATTTACCCTGCTAAAATATATTTTTTATTATACAATTATATGTCTATTTATCAGCATTTTTAATTAATAAAATGAGATACCAGTTCCGTTTGACTAAGTATAAAATATTTAGTTGATTACTTTCACCATTATATATACCAAAAAATATTACTCAAGTGAATTGCCAACAGTTAAAAAATAATAATAAGAAAATATTCAAAGCGTCATAAAAAATAGGTGCCACAAGAAACCAAGAAACATTTAAAGCTTGCAGAGTTTGTAGTTTCACATTATTAAATATATGTATATTTCATATACATGGGTATAAGAAAGTAAAAAACGAGCTGAAACTACTAACTGAACATACTTTATAGTTAATTGGACCCCTGATTAAATTCAACTGAATTTTTAATAAATATATTCTTACTAACTTACTTAATATTTGATTCTTGTCTTGAATCATGTATATAGTTTTCTCCGTAAGTTATAGGTTGTCCGTATCGTAGTTGATCGTACTGACTTCCACTATTATTGCTATTTACAACACTATAAATTGGAGATGTTTTTGTATATCTTAAATAATCACCAGAGCATCCAGATGTAGTATTTTGATAAATTGGAGAATTTTCATTATAATTATCATTTGTTATATCGGAATTTTGATACATTCTATCTAATTGATCAATTTCTACATAATTTGAATTATTTGACGTGCTCGATGTAGGTGTCTAAAATATTAATAGTAACAATTAGTTTTTCCCAAATAAATGTAAAAATAAAAGTAATTACTCATATTAAATATTTATTCAAATTTTAAATAGAATTAATCGGTAAAATTGAAGATTTTGCAGACATGATGTCAAATTTAAAAAACCACGTGTTGATGTGTTAGGTTAAAGCATAATGAAGCTTTTATTAAAAATGCATTAAAAGTTGAAAAAATAATTTTCAGCTATGACATTTTTTTTCATGTTTGTATGACTAAAACCAATAAAAGTGAGGGGGCTTTCTCTTTCTGAAAGCTATAATTAATTTCTTCATTTACAAAAGCTATAGATTTGCCTTCATGAGAACCCCACGTTTTTATTGGTTTTAGCCATACAAATCTGAATTTGTTTTTTTAATTTTTAGTGCATTTTTAATAAAAGCTTGTTTTTAAAAAAACATTTTTTATTAATTTCTATTTTCAAATTTTTAGTTACTGACTGACTGACTAACTAACTAACATACTAACAGGTAAAGCTCGTCAAACTTTTTTATTTGATATCCTTATCAAGGGGGTTGTGATGAAAAAGGTAATTCGCCATTTTAAGGCGTCCGCTATATTAGGTTCAAATAACATCACATAGCTAATCATATTCTATTTGTCAAACCCTTTTATTTGATACTCTTGTCAAGGAGTTTGTGACAAAAAAGATAATCTACCATCTTGGGGCATTCGCCGTATTGGATTTAGAACGATATCAGATATACTATATTGCATTGTTACCGGACTTATACACGTTCACAAATTTCAAATCAATACGATAAATAGAAGTGGGTGAAAAGTTAGCTGTAAAATTTTCTTACAAACAAAGTTACAGGTCAAGCTAATAAAAGCTTTGTAAAAATAGTTAATAATAGATTGAATCTCGGATTTTTTTACTATATTAACCCTCTTTTGCCCCAATAGATTGCCCTAACTAAGGACAATTGTGTATATTATTAGAGTACCAATTCTATTTTGAATAACTGTATATGTGATTTTTGACAATTATGACGTCATGCCCGCACAATCAGTTTAACTGATAAATCAATTATACTCACATTAGATCTTTCTAAAAAAGGTTGTGATCCGACAAACTGATTTATATAAGACGAATTAAACTGTGGAATTGTATGTGTACTAACGACCGGTTGATGAACATCAGAATTCACTGATATATTAGCAAACCTGGTTAAAATAATTTCCCAAATAATATTTTTAATTATTATTAAGACATATTATATGCATACCTAGTAAAATACCATCGTAAGTCAAAATGCTACTACTTTGTGTTACGATCACTTAAATTTGATTATTTCCCATATTTTATAATAAAATATTGTAGTAACTTTATCAATCTAAGCTTACTATCTATTTTGATTTATAGTCCTCGTTTCCAATTTAATTATCTATTTTTGAACAATTACCATTTTTAAGATACAATGGTATTTTATTAGGCTTGCAATATGTCTCTTGAAGAATTTCATAATGACATTTCTAGAATTAAATCATTTTTAATATCCTTTATGAATTATACGTAGATTATTGAATATACAATTTAAAAATAATTAACAATACCTTGTAGCTAAATCTGGAACACTGCAATTTGGTGTGTATTTTCCCTCATGAGCACCAAGTCCTACTGCACTTTGTGAAGGTTTTTGATTACTAAATTTTCGTACAGTACTATTAAAAGCAGGAACGGAGCCCATCGTAGCAGGTAATGCTCCTTTACGGTTTTGACTTTTTCTTTTAGGTTCTGTTGTCCATACATTGCTAACTAAAATATTAAAGTATGAAATAAAATTGAATACAACATAACTTAATTAAGTATTTAATACTTTAAAATTAAAAGTGTCAAAATAACATATAGCTTAAAAGAATTTATAACCAAGAAATTAAAATTATATTAAATAAAATAAATAAATATATTATAAACATTACTCTGCATTTCAGGTGGTGTGTCTTTCTTTACATATTTTCCTTCAACACCTTCTTTAACGGTTTTAAATTCTTTATTTTTGCGCGACAACATTTTATTTATGTTTTCTGGAAACAGTCAACAACAGAATCAAAAACACAACATTTATTGTCAATGTGATTGTTACTTAAAGCTGTCAAACATTTATTAATAATAATCAACCATTATTATTTATAGGGGGAGGCGGAAGAGGAGAAATGAGAAAGATGCAAGAGCATTCAACTACATATGTATGTAGTAAAACCGGTTGTCGATAATACAGTTTGCTTTTTGAACATCGTTAAGAAATTCTTTCATATGTCATTTTCTCGTGTCATTTTTCATTTTCCTATTCCGGAATTCCGGATGAATCCGGGAATTATATTTCCGGTATTTCTATTATGTATATATTTTTATTAAATTTGATTTCATACAAATTTAATATATTAAACACTTTCAATATGAAGCAAAATAGGCTATTTTAAGATATTAAAATGCTTCTAAATATGGGCTAATTGTATTATAAAAAGTTTATATTTTATTATGCATTTATTATAAGAAGCTAAATTAATTTTTTAAATCAAAATAGAAATACCTACTGATTTTTAATTAATAAGCTGATAAAACATATGTTTTTAAAACATGAATATTTGTTTAATAAAGTTAATAAAATAAAAAATTAAGTGATGATTAAAATTATTGGTACAAAGTCTTTCCACCATGATTAAAATTCAAGTTACATTACTTTGACAGCAGAAAAATAAAAGTAAACAAACATTTGTAACATTCACCAGTAACTTAAATATGGCTGTCATCTAGTTTTAACAAAATTTTCTGTCAGTTTTCATCTCAAAATTCTAGTGAACTCATTTATAGTTTAACTCATTTTAATTAAAAATAGCAATACTAATCTGACATACAATGTAAGCAATATTTATAATTGATTTTATTTATATTTTTATACATTTTTTTATATTATAACCTCTCTAGAATACAGTATGTTTCAAATATTTGTGTTTGTTCATTGGGAATGAAATAGTTTTAATAACTGTGAATATATGTTTTATTCAAAAATAGATAAATTATGGTTTAACGGATTTAAAAATGTTATTATTGATCATAAAAAAAATAATTTGTACTTATTTGGTTTATTATTTTATATTTTATGTAATAATACGTGTGAGAAAGATAGAGTATAATATGTCAAGTTCTGTGAGATTGATTATAAGAACCAAAAGCATGATCATAAAATGAACGTGAATTGACATGCAATATTTGTTTCAACCCCACTTATATGGAAATAGAGGTTTATTATTCTGTTTTGCGTGCTATTTTGGCATGTTTTTATCTGCGGGACTTCGCTGTTACTTATAAAAGTTATATCAGTTGGGTCTGGTGACTTCTTTTATAAATTACTTTGTTTTTAAATTAAATAAACAACATATAGGAAAATATATTTTATCTGATTTTAATAAAACATATTTTCACGTGCGATTATATAGGAACCTACTTATAAAATACTAGTTAATTTTATATATTTCAAAATGATATTTATTAATGTAGGTATGTAATTTATTTCAAAACTATTGTACAGGTATCTATAATTATATCGGTAATTATGATTATAATTTATCATTGAAATGAAAAAACTTTTGTGAAACTTTTGTAATTATAGAAATATTAATTTACTGTTTATGTGTTTACCTACACATATTATTTAAAAATTGAAGTATAAAAAAATTTATTGGAATAATTCGATAAATATTTATTACACATTTTTACACAATAGACAAATATCATGTTTATAAAAAATATCAAAGATATAAGAAATTATGAATGTAATTTATACATACATTTGTATTGTATTATAGAATGAATCCGACTTCATCTTCACTCTCAATTGGCGTTCAACATTGTGCAGTATATTTAAATATGGATAACATATCAGAAAGTTTGATTGAACCCGTAAAAGACTTAAAAGTTTTCGATCTTCCACAAGTTCACAAGTCATCTGTAGTTAGTAGTATCGTAAGGTAAGTTATTGTTTTTATTAATTTAAAAGCTGGTAAAAATATATACATATCTTGGATAATCAAATATAAGAATTTGTGTTTGATAGATTTCAGTATTAATTTGATACAAATCAAGTTTATTCTTTCTAGTATTATATTTTAAAGATTGTTCTACAAATTCAATAATATTGAATACAGATTAAAATGTTTCATCTATGCTACTAATAAATAATTTAATAAATTATATAATTTTGTAGAAGTTAATAAACATATATTAGTTGAACAATAATGAAAATTGTAAATTCTTGAAAAAAGTTCATACAAAATTGCAAATGCAAAAGTATCAAAAATTGGGGAAGAAATAATTAGGCAGTTAATAATTCATTTGGGCAGTATTAAACTTTTTGTGCGGTAATTAAATCAATTGTGGCAGTAAAATGTAGCTAGTAATATACAAGATTTTGGTAAGTTATTTATTCTGACATCGGCAGTTAAAAACCTACTCGAACAGTACATAAAATAAATGGCCAGTGCAATAATTATTTGAGCGGTAAAATAATTGAATTGGGCAGTTAAATAAATAGTTCGGCAGTTCGGTAAAAGTCAAGTTTACTTTTGGTTGAAAAAAGCGGCACGCGTTTGTTAAAATGGACGGACTTACGTAACAGTGAGGCGCGGACGCATCGGTGTAACCATTTAATTATAAATAAAAATCGTGAATCAATATGAATGTGCAACATAAAATTTATTATTTTTAAACAAAAAATTATTTTTGAACATTTAAAATAAATAATTTTAAATAAAATCCCCCCTCAAAAAAAAACCCACCAGACCCCTCCCCATCCTCAATCCTCAAAATGTCGGTCCCGCATTGCCTTCTCAGAAAAAAATGGTTACCGTTTACCCCAATATTTCTAACGGAGCGATTCTGATTTACTTACTGCTCACGTGTTACTGCCCAATCATTTATTTTACTTCCCAAAGTATTTATTCAACCACCCATTTCATAATATATTACTGTTCGTTTCCATTTTTTACTGCTCATAAATTGTACGTTAAAGTAATGCTAATGAATTGTTTGTTTAATCATCCGTATTTAAAACGCTATTGTAATAATAATTATTTATAGTGGTTAATCGTGGTGACGTCATAGTGGTATACGCAGGGCCGAGTTTAAAGAAGGGTAAAATAATTGAGGCTCTAGGTTTCAGGTTTCTACATAATAAAGACCTTTGCAATCGAGTTTTTAAAAATACTTGCCAATTTTACAACTAAAAATATAGTGTACACCAGCGTTTCGAAAAATTCAGGGGTTTATTCGTGGTTCGTGTTGAGATGATTATTTTTAGAACGTTTGAATCACACTAAATATGATTAGTTTTCGCTATTTTTGATAAGTCGTATAACGGTTCCGCGGAAAATATGTTTGGAAACTGCTGGTGTACATATTTTATATTTTATTGTGTAATGCCCGATATTTTAAAGAATTTGCTCGAGTGAAAATGCAAATTAGCTCCCAGCTAACGCTATCTGCTAGGTTTTAAATATAAATGACAACCACTCACAAATGTAGCCAATGAAATCGTACATATAATGACTTTGACGCATGCGCATTAAGTAGAAATCAGCGACTTAAAATAAGTGCTACCAAGTGTACTTCATAAAATTCATAGCATTTACATTGGTCACGTTCACGACTGACCAAAAACAGTGAACAACGAGCTTTCATTGGTCGATTCATGAAATTTCTGGTGGAATGTACCAGAAATTTAAAGAATATAATTTTTTAAGCGTGTAAGGAAGTAAGAAAGAAATAACCAGAAAGAGATAGAAACTAGTATTCTGGCAGAAACGATCAACATGAAGTGAACATAAAAGTTCTTTGGTTAGCCTGGTCACTAGTTTCTATCTCTTTCTAGTTACTTTTTTTTCACTTCTTTACACGCTTAAAAAATTACATTCTTTTAATTTCTGGTACATTCCACCTGAAATTCATTGAATCAACCAATCATTGTTTCGTTTTTTGGTCAGACGTGAACGCTCCCATTATTATACATTTACTAACACTTCTTTAAAATATCGAGCAATTTCACAATTTGACTCCCATCCCAGTAGATAGCGTTAACTGGAAGCAAATTTACGTGCAAATTCTTTATAATAGCGGGCATAAATATGATTCGTTTCGCTATTTTTGATCGTATAACGCTCCCGCGGCAAATATGTTTGGAAACCGCTGGTGTATATATTTTATATTTTATTGTATACGTATAAGATATGCGATTCTTTCATAAAAAATTCCCCTCCCACCACCCCTCGAAATTTTTAATTTTATTTCTTGGAGCAAGCTATGAATTGTATTCAACACTGTATGGTATGTATGTACTGCCATGTTTAGATATTTCAAGTAAAATACGTGATACACAAATATATTTTGTTATGTTCCCCCATTGACGATGTGTGGAATGAGTCATATCATGTGTTAATATATAATTCACTTCACATACTGTTGCGATATGCTTATTGTTAGAATTGTGTACTGACAGCAGGTGCAATGAACGATTTGTTATTTTGTATCAACACCATTAAAGTAATACTGGTTTGAATTAATCTAAAAATATGTTTAATAGGTAATAATAAAAGAAAATTCATTATGAATCGATTTAATCGATTTTATTGTTGTTATACATTAATAAAATAAGCAACGAAATTTAGTAAACACTATAAAAATTTTAAACATCAACTATTCTTTTTTCCAAAGCTTACTTGACTTTTTAATATTGCACTCGAGTGATTGTTGTAGTTTTGTAGGACGCCTCGACTAACAAACATATTTTAGTTTTCCATGGCAATTGTGATTTTTATTCAATAATGAATAAAATGCGTTGTATCTTTGTTATGAGCTTTGCGATCATTTTTTAAAGAAAAATTGTTCTCCGAATTTTCACTCGATCTTTCTTTTTACAATCGGTTTAGTATTAATACATGTTTAATACTAAACTAATTTAAGACAAAATATTTGAGTCTGTAGCTCCCTCGTGAAGAATTTCCGGACACATGTTTATATGATCTTTTTTCTTGAAATATTTTTCGAGATCAACTGTACAAGTTTGTTCCACCTGATATGATTCATCCTGTATAATTAAACAGTGCAATGTCAGTAATATAAGACATTTTTGATAATATATTATAAATTTACTAATTTTTTAAGGCCAATTAATGTTATAATTACAATCATACTTTTGCTGCACAAAATGTTAATAAAATGTTGTTAGGTATATCATAATTATTATATTTATGTTAAAACAATAATATTGTGAATTCCGGTACACTCCTATTGGAGAGTAACATTTAAAAAAAATGTCTGAACAATTTTTTGTATGGAGGTCCCAAATATTTATTCTGCTGCTTAAGACCACCACATAACGCGCCCCTGATTAGTGGAGTTGTAAAAACTTGATTATTCCACTGCAGTGGACACCACTGCAAAACCCTGTGAAAATAGATGTTATGTGTACCTATTTAATTTGATTTTAAACTATTTGTTTATTTTGTTGTGACTAGTGGTTTGTTGGTTGAAGTATTTTTACCCTGGAAATCTTGTGAACACTATAATCCTGTGCCAATTCTGCACGACTGGAAGTACGAAACATGGGAGGATTGCCTGCGGAATATCATTAAACCAAAATCACGCGTACGCTCTAGGTATTACCTTTATCCATTTTCTCGTAAAGTAGTGCTAAATATTAATAGTTAATCAAATCTATGGAGGCTTGTATCTAAAGTGTAAATTAGTTTCATAATAAATGCCTCCATTGTGAATTAACTAAGTATTTTGAAATAAATATTTAATCGTAGCAGGTAATTCTTCCATTGTAAGAAGTACATATTAAGGGCAGATGTTATTTTTTTATAAGTAAAACTACCCAAGTGCCACTCGTCGATATTCTTGAAGGCAAGATAGTGGTACTATACCCGACCACTATATGTCAGAATGTATAATTGGATTGATTTGCTTATTGTTTCCGTCATTTGAAAGCACCGATATTTGCCCAGTTTCCGCCATTTGGATGTGCATATCGAATTTTTATGCAGACAATGAAATTATGATAGAGAAATGTCGTAAAAGCTGTACATGAGTAGCATTCTTTCTAACCTTAAAACGCCTTGTTAGCCAAAATAAAAATACACGTGTTTAATGTTTTTCGATGTACGACATGTGAGCAAAGTTTCAAGAATATCGGCGAGTGGCACTTGGGTAGTGTTACTTGTTAGTTTTAGCATTATAGAAGAAAAAATTAAAAATCACTTTTATAGATCCACTCTTTTCGATATTGCCATTAAATAAGATTTTTCTAATTAATTATTTTAAATTACGTTAACTGAAACCAATTGTGGCCGTTGAGAATGCTTTTTCATAAGAAGCAAGTAAGTAAAAAGCTCATATACTTAAGTATGGGTGGGGAGTGGTACCTAATACTTACGAATCCTTACAAGGAGGGGGGTGGTGGCAATTTCGAAAATCATTCCTACGTTATAATTGGACACTCCCTTATCAGTAAAAAAACATATTTATAAACGATTATTTACATTAATATAAAATTGTATAATATTAACATTAACATACCTACGTGATAACAATGTTGATGTTCAATAATAGCAACATTATTGGATTTTCGTTTTATAATTTTAAGTCTTTAGATGCGAAGTGCGGAAAAATCCGAATCACCGTGTACGACTTTCAAGTGCGAGGTACGGATTTATCCGAATCTTATTGAATAGACTTTTATCTCGAATTTAGACATTCCTTAATTCTGAAGGTGAATATAAATGCAGCACCCCATATATGAAATTACAAAAGGGCCAACCATAACTTCATTCAAGACTCGGTCAAGGCTTGTCGTACGAAGGCTGGACCAGAATTGGCCCAATCTTGGGTAGAGAATAGGTGACCCGAAGCTCGGTATCTGAAAGTTGTCCTAGACTGGGATCAAAATCGAAAAAGTTACACTCGGCAACCCAATATTGGGCTAAGCCTGGGCCCATCGTCAAGGCTAACATTTCTTACATGGGACTGACTGACAAGTTAAAAAAATCTTGATTAAATCTTTAACTTTATTTATCATAGATACTTGGATCATTTCATGACTTCTTGAATTAAAAAAAAAAAAAAATAGTGTTATATTATAAGTATAAAATGAGGTGGAAAATATTAATTCAGAAATTAAAGTAAAATTGCAAAGGAATACAAAAATCGCGTGTACGTCAATGTCCGTTTTGTAAAGCATTGCAACATTAATTATCGAAATGAGATACTGACATTGAAAAATAATACCTTAGTAATTTCCGATTCAATATTCTAATGTCATTTAATCATCAACTTTGTTATTGCGAGCTTCGCTGTTAGAGGAATGAAAATTATTACTATATGTGTATTCTCCAATATTTCATGTAAATTAAAACTATTGGCGCGCGAAGATATTCAATTTTCATATTTTGCATATAGTGTAGGGGAGGAGAGGCAAATTTGCCACCTGCCCAGGGCGGCAGAAAAGTACGGTACGCCATTGCTCTTAATCAAACTTATGTATCTTTATGTTATTACTAATTCTCGGAGTAATTAATAAAAAATGTAGTTAATTCATATATAATTTATTTACAATCACTTATGTGGTATTTACGATTAACTTACAAGCTATAGAACAGTAGCACTATTAGATAATGCTGAAGACATTGTTAAGCACTACTATTTGAATTCCTTACTCTAGTTTTTCTTAGAAACATCGATTATACACTAAAAGCGGAACCCGGTAAATGATGATCTAATTTTTTGACCTACTTTGTTGTTTATTGTAATTACTTTGTAAATTGAAATGCAGTAATTTTGATACATTTTCCGATAAAGCGGTGTGCATGTGTGTGTATTTATGCGTGTATCCCAGGGGTGGGGAAACGTTTTTATTTATTGGAAAACCATACTTATGTTAGGGATTACTTCTCTATTACTTATTGCAGCGGTGAATCAGGATATAGATAGTTTAATCAATTAAAATAACGAAAACATGCATGGTTCATATTCAATTGGAAGGTGCTTATTTGTACTTACTAAAGTTCTCAACTTATTATCATTCAACCCCAAACTGTGTTGAATCCAAAGAGTATACTTCGGGAGAGAAGTTGAGCATAAGTATAGCAATTTTTTGTTGAAATAAACCTATTTTTCCAATTTATAGCAAAAAAATAAGTTTATATTACTTATATGTATTTAAAAATCAAGTCTTGAGGCTTCCGCGGTGCTCTTGATATGGATCTTGGCTTCTGGGTGTAAACCGCGTCGGTATGGTCGTGTTATCGACCAACGTTTCGTCACATATTGCAGTGGACATCTTCACCCAGAAGCCAAGATCTATTTAAAAATCAGTTTATTTAATCTATTTCTAATAGAATTGGAAATAGATTTTTCATCGGGCCAAAAGATGAAATAAGCATATCAAAATAAAATTTTGTTTTAAAAGTAAAAATACAGAAATCCAATGGTCCTCATCCCTGGTGTATCCATTACATAATGCATTATGTTAAGATTAATAATAAAATAATTCTTATATCCAACTATATATGAACATAAATAAATATATATCATTTTTATGATTGCCTGTCATCTTTTTATTATCTTGTTTTATTGAAAACTGACATGGATTTCATTGTTGGTTTCCTGTGTTTGTAAGAAATTGGTTTGAGGAGGACATTGGGGACAAGCCGAATAGGACTGATGGGCAATGGTAGGAGGTGATAGTGGTGGTGGGTGGTGGTCGTTCCGTGACTTGTATTTGCCTCGTATATGTCAATAATTGAATCGATACTCGCTCGTTATTAAAACACATGTGTACAAATCCATTGATGATTCTCATTTGTTTAATAGTGTAACCCGCGGGACGGGATACACGGTTTGTTTGGTTTTTATTGCTCGATGAGTTGTCCTTAAAGACAGTCACGTGCACGCGATGTTGCGAATTTGATTTCCGGGTTCGTACATGTGTAAGTTTCTTGTTGACAATTTGGAGATTTGGAAATTGATGTTTTTACTGGAAATGTTGTGAATTTGTTAGTTTAAATTAGATAATTTGTTCGTTCTAGATTTGTATATTTAGTTAAAATTAAATGGAAATTTTAAATTATAAACAATAAATGTGTTTACAAGACAATTTGGTGATTAACGTTAGAACGATATTTTAAATTATGAATGTGTGGAGATACTTATAAGCACTGGTTTTATAGAAAAAAAACATGTGTCTGTGAAGAAGGTATTATATTTTAATTTATCTGTTATGAATACAGTATATGTGTGATTTATACCCAAAGAAAATATCATGTATCGTTCATATTTATTGCTTCTTATCAGGCATTTAAAACTTTTTGTTTCCTCGACATATCGAAGATACGAGAAGTTTTGTGATCGTTTTAGAATGAGACAAACAATAATTGTTCTCTGATTTCAAAATTTTAAATTGATCTTTCAAAACAAAACAAAACAAACACTTTTCGTTCCGTGTCTGTCTGTCTGTGAGTGTGTGTCTGTCCCTTGAATCTTTGTCACACGCATAACTCATGAACCACTGAACCGGTATTAATGAAACTTGGTAGAGTGGTTAGGTGTGGCTTAAGGACGGTGTCATTTCAAAATCATCAAAATCTTGGGTACGGGAAAGGGGTGACACCCTAAAATGTTTATTTTTTCAAAATATTTCAAGAACGACGTGTGTTACGTGAAAATTTTATAAAATCTTTTTTATAGAGCATTAAATTTCCTATAATATAGGTTTCCAACGTTTGTTCAGCAAATATTTTGAGTGTAGTGGGAAGGACTTTGTTGATTTATTTGAATACATTTTAAGAAAGATGCCTCAAAACGGCTTTTTCACGTTTTGTATAACTTAATATAAATATTCATTAAAAACTGATAGTCCATTAAAAATTTTCGTCTCAACAATGGACACACTATTTCAAGTTTTATTTATGTGATCGTTTCATGCCCGGTATTATAGAGAAATTCCTTACATTAAAATTGATATTGTGTCCTTCAAGTTACCTTGTATAGTATAGACTATATCTAATAAGTAATATTAATTAATTACAATAATAAATTGGACCGACAACTATAGAAACTAGCAATAGTGTCTAAATTTACATACATGATAATGTTTTTTTTGTATTAAGACGCGTGTATTTCCTGGCTTAGTTTGTAAATACGTATTATGTATTACAACTAAAATAATTATATTTATATACGGTAGAAATAAAAAGTGGAACATTTTTTTCTACTCAAAAACCATGAACTCAATTTATAAAGAATTAAGAAAGTAGCAATTGTACCGTTAAATATTACTTATTCGTTATAATCTTGAACAAAGATCGCCTGCTATATACTTTGATATAAAAACTCTATATTTTATCATTCGCTTATGAATAATTTATGCATAATATATATAACACATGTAATCACTATGCTATTAAAGGCCATGGCGCCGGTTGTCGTAGCAACGACATACACGACGCTTGTTACTGTTAATACTCGAGCTATAACAAAGACCATTGAAAGGTGTTTTTACTGTACGTATGCAAATATAACCTAATTGATGATTTATAAATAGACCAGTGAACAGTTTAATAAACGATAACAACAACATTTTTTTTAATGAAATGAAATTATGCCGGTTATAGATCTAGGCTACGGATGGTGAAATTTTGTAAACTTAGTTACAGTAAAACCCAGCGCCGGATTAAGCAAGCGCGGGGCCCGTAGCAAATGTTATAAAGAGGCCCATGGTAGTGGTGTCGCTAGAGGAGGGGGGGGGGGTGAAACTTGGGGAGTTAATCGATCTATCTCTTTTTCTAATAAGAATGAAATAAATGAATTATTAAATGAGGACAAGTATATCCCAAATCATTTTCCTTTTTTTTAATTTTTTGAATGTGCTTTGGAACACGCAAATCAAATGAATTTTCGCGGAAATATAACTGTTTGAAAATTTGAATTTTTTGTTTTGCTTTATTTTTAATTATCCATTAATTTTTTTGAGGTGTGTATCATAAAACACCACTTTTACAAACAAAATTTTCTTGATTTGATTTGAGCAAATTTAGAAAAATCGATTAAAAAAATCAAAGATCGGAAATTCAAAAATCGATTTTTCGATTAAATCGAATCGAAATCGGAAACCCTAAATTTAAATTATTAATTACTGTAGATTTGGACACCCCGTATCAACAATTGGACGGTAAGTGGTAAGTCCAATAAGATATATTTTTCTACAAAGTCACGGGGCCCCCAGAGACGCGGGGCCCGTAGCATTTGCTACTCCTGCTACGTTGTTAATCCGGCCCTGGTAAAACCTCGTTAATTTGAATTTGATAGAACATATTTTGAATTTTGCGTTACATTCTAGAATTTATTACTTATAAGAATCTGAGACAAGAATGGTAATTAGGTAAGGTTAAGATGAAATTAGGTATACGGATGTAGATTGATGACCCAAAAACAGAAAAGATGAAATTTTTGAAAAATAATTTTTTAGCGAGCGCCTACTGCACCTATTGGGTAATCTGCCACTTCCACTATTGGCATTTCTACACTCATGTATGTATATTAATGGCCTAATTTTATTTTAATTTATTTTACCTGATACTTTTCACGTTTCCAAAACCTTGTTCGTATTGTCAGAAATTCGTAACTATCGGATTTTATTATACATCTATTATTATCTATGTATATTTCATATTATTTGAGTTAGATGTGCGTGTACTCAGTTATAGCGTTCTAATTAAGTCTATCTAATAAAACTTTAGTTAATGTTTTTACTTTTTAGTGTTCCGTAATTCCGTACCGAAATCAACACTGTGTCTGTCTGTTTGTCACAGCCTGTTAGCTACTGAACTGTTTGTATAAAAAGCTGAGATTTTATATAATTGGTAAATGGTGGACCAATTATAGACCTGAACTATAAAAATAACATTTTTATGTTTTTGGCGCTTTTTAAGGGGGGCAAATGGAACACCGTTTTATTTTTATTCAATCGCGGCGATTGGAGTATCAAATAAAAACTGGAAATTTAAGGAATTTAAATATGTAAACATTTTCTAACTATTAGACCCGTTACACGCTAGTATTCGTTTAATAAATTTTCAAAAAAATTAGAAAAATATTTTGTCCATATCTCCGAAAGTAATAGTGGGAAAAATCTTAAAAATATTAGGAAATTAATTGAGAATTATCAGCAGGTTTTAATAATTAAAAATTGGTATTAAAATATGTATTTACTACATTTGGTGCCATGTGTTTTTTAATAGAAAAACTATTAAATATACTTAATGGTTCTTAACTTTAATGTGTAATTGATTAAATGTCTATTAACTGTGTACCAGTGTTTATTACATTGTTATTGTAAATAGGGCGACCCGCACCTAACCGGTAGGTAACTATTAGTCACCACGGGAGTGTAGTGAATAAGAATTATTTCACTCCCATGTCTATCAGAATCAATTGTTTAATGCAGTGTCTCATAAAGTGTGGTATTCGAAAGGGTTTCAATGATACATTTCCTTTTGTCTCATTTTTTTGTCAAGTGCTTAACCGGTAGAATCATGAGAAGGGATACACGCACATTGTAAATTTGGAAAACACTGGAATAATGTATACATTTTAGTGGCGTAACTACATTATTGTTTATTTATATTTATTTCTATGAAAAAAATACTAAATCCTAAGTCGATTCAATATGAAATTTTAATAAAATTTTATTATTCAAATGTCATAGTATAGATCAGTCGAATTAGATTAACTTGTGCGACCTAAGATGAAAAGAAAAATAGAATAAATGAAACCCAACAAAATCTATAGGTGAGATGATCCTCTACTATAGAAAAAGTACATTATTGTAAATAAAAGTTGGGTGATTTTTCGTTTTTTTCGAATATTTTGAAAACTGGTAAGTTTACTCAAAAACAGGCATAAATGATGTAGTATTCTACATAAGAAAGATCTTGCAACTAGCATTGTATTTTCAGCAGTTTCAGTGCAACGCTGTTGCAGTTTTTTATTTTTTACATGAAATTCCGCGATTTTTATCGACTCAATGGCCAAGGTATATTAAGACAAGTTAGTCTCATCAGCTCTTTGACGTCACTACGAAGACATATTCAGATGTTAGAAATGTATAATAAAATATCAATTACAAACAATTATTTTATTTATTCTTGTTTTAGTATTTTTTGATATTTTAACAACACATACAATCAAAGAAGTACAAATTCAACATTGAAAAATCATAAAAAGCTGTCAGAATCACAGAATGTATTACCAACTTAAGAATAGTAAAAATGACACTTCCGGAATAGACCAAATTGTCTGTGATAGCTTTTTTTATGATTTTGCGATGTCGAATTTGTACTTCTTTGATTATATATGTTGTTAAAATATCAAAAAATACGAAAATAAGAATAAATAAATAATTTTTTTGTAATTGATAGTCTATTATACATTTCTAACATTTGAATATGTCTTCGTGGTGACGTCAATTCCCGCGGCAACGCTGATTGGTCAAGGAGTTGATGAGACTACCTTGTCTTTATATACCTTCCTCGATGTCCACCTCTGTCTAAATTGATTTTTCGGTACTTTCTTATTAAAATATCGAGTTGCAAAGATAAATACAGAAATGAAAAATGTTTAACATTTTCAATGTTTATTTTGTAAGTGCGTGCAAAAAATAACGAAAAATTCGTCCGCAACTTTTTTTTGTCAAATAAATTTATTTGCATCTTATAGAAGACAATATTGTTTACAAGAATTTAACATTTAATTTGTTTATCTGATTGGTTTAGTAAACAGATAAATATGTAAATGACATATTGAATCAATTTCAATTAATCATTTTGTTTTCTAAAAAAATCACTAATCAGTATCAAAGTGCTTTGCATGTTATAAATATTACAAAGATCAACAAAAAGTAAAGGTTCTGACTGTGAAACGGCTCAATATCCGTCAGGAATTTATATGCATTGTATGTAGTTAAATCATGCCAACGAACTTGGCTGTACATTTACCCCAACAGCACTACTGACGTGATATGAGGTATCATCATGACTTGTCGAATAATTTAGTTTCATTTATGTATGTACAAGTATAATAATATTATATTTTCAACCAATAAACGTCGAATCGGAAAATATGAAAGCTGATGTATACACTGATTTCTATCGGTAAATGTTTACCTATTGTTGATGGAAAACATAAAACGTCATTTATATTATCCTGCAGACAAGAATTGTGGTGTAGTAAAAACGCTTAGATTTTGTTATTTCTGGTTTTTCTTTGTTTTTTTATAGAAGCATATAAATAACGTACTATTTTTATTGTGGATTTTATTCGGTATTTGAACAACCAATAATTTTAAAATAACATACATATGTATATACATACTCTGATACTATCTGTACAATATGCATGTGCGACGTGTACCGTTTCTTCTGTAGGTTTTTTATTTATAATTTCTATTGTTATTTATATAACTACGTGATAATTACGGATAAGAGAAGGGTTACTAATCTTTATTTAAGATTACAATAATGTATTTATTCTTAACACTGTTAACACCAAGGTATATAAAGACAAGGTAGTCTCAACAATTCCTTGACCAATCAGCGTTGGCGCGGGAATTGACGTCACCTGGGGGATATATTCAAATGTCATAAATTTTTAACAGAATATTAATTACAAAAAATTCCTCTATTTATTCTTGTTTTCGTATTTTTAAATATTTTAACAACACATACAATCAAATAAGTAGGTACAAATTCGACATAGCAAAATCATAAAGTGCTGTGAGAATCATATAACGTATTGCCAACTTAAGAATAGTAAAAATGATGCTTCCCGAATTGACCAAATTGTCTTTGACAGCTTTTTTATGATTTTATAATGTCGAATTTGTACTTATTGGATTGTATGTGTTGTTAGAATATCAAAAAATACGAAAACAAGAATAAACATTTTTTTTTTAATGAAATGAAATTATGCCGGTTATAGATCTAGGCTACGGATGGTGAAATTTTGTAAACTTAGTTACAGTAAAACCTCGTTAATTTGAATTTGATAAAACATATTTTGAATTTTGCGTTACATTCTAGAATCTATTATAAGAATCTGAGACAGGAATGGTAATTAGGTAAGGTTAAGATGAAATTAGATATACGGATGTAGATTGATGACCCAAAAACATAAAAGATGAAATTTTTGAAAAAAAAAATTTTTAGCGAGCGCCTACTGCACCTATTGGGTAATCTGCCACTTCCACTATTGGCATTTCTACACTCATGTATATTAATGGCCTAATTTTATTTTAATTTATTTTACCTGATATTTTTCACGTTTCCAAAACCTTGTTCGTATTGTCAGAAATTCGTAACTATCGGATTTTATTATATGTACATCTATTATTATCTATGTATATTTCATATTATTTGAGTTAGATGTAAGTGTACTCAGTTGACAGCTTTTTTATGATTTTATAATGTCGAATTTGTACTTATTGGATTGTATGTGTTGTTAGAATATCAAAAAATACGAAAACAAGAATAAATAAAGGAATTTTTTGTAATTAATATTCTATTAAAAATTTATGTCATTTGAATAGATCCCCCAGGTGACGTCAATTCCCGCGCCAACGCTGATTGGTCAAAGAATTGTTGAGACTACCTTGTCTTTATATACCTTGTGTTAACACCATGAAAATATTATACCCGATTTAATTCTATATCGACGATGAGAAGCTATAACCAATTAAGTGACATATACTAAATTTTACAGTAGGACGAAAAAAACGATTTTTAGATTCAGTTTTTTGTCAGCAATCGTTTTTATTCTTATATGTACTAAAATTAGTCACGTTTGATATTTTCTGGAGCTTTATTTAATGAAATAATGCCCATTGTGATATGCAATGTCGCTTATTCATGGCTTCCACAAAGAGGGAACTGACAGGGATCTAGACTGGGGCCCGTGGTTATGTGGGGTTCAGCGCGGTAAGTCAACGAGCTTATTTTTTTATCATCGTCGCGATAGGATGTAGGGGTCATGCGCATATTGTAAGCAATTTCTTTCAGTTTAGTCTAATTGAATTGACAGTGGTTTTACTGTAATGCAAAGCAAGGGGTGATATTCCAAAATAAATATAAAGAACGAGAAAATTTTATAGAATCTTTTTTGTAGAGCATTCAATTTTCTATAAAATAGATCACCACAACTTTTGTAGTAAAATATTCCCTTACGAAGATTTATCTGCCTTTGCTTAAAAAAATTTGTTTTTTAAATGGGTATTTACTTTGACATATTATCATGTCATTTTATTTTGCTTTAGTAGAAAAATTAACATTTCGATTGAAATTGTTAAAAAACGAAAAAATAATCAGGCACGTATTAAGAAAAATTCCGAATTAATATTTTCTAATAAAATTGCATATAAATTAAATATCGGTATTTATTAAAAATTTTCGATAGGTAATAAACTACCGTTGGTGAATTTAGCACGAGGAAGCACTGTGCATTCACTTGGCAGATGTTTTTTTATGCATTTCATTTTCCGTATTGTATTTTATTCATTTGAATGATTTGAACTGGTCGCCGTTAGTAATATTTGTGAAAGATACATGCTCGATAAAAAAAACACGCAAAAAACGTGCGCGCAATTTGATCGGAATTTTAAAAGATTATATTTTTATGTATTTCTAATAAATGATAGCGTGATAAAGAATTATCGTGTCCAAGGTGTAGGTTATTCGAATTTTGTCTGGTTCTTATCCTTTCAATTTATTTATAACGTTTAAGACATAGAAATTAGCGTGTGTTAATGACCTTAGTTTCATGTTATAAGGCCAAACGTTAATGTCGACTTGATGTCTAGTACCTATTTAATTCCCTGTTTTATCGAAGATTGATGTTTTGGTTCCCACAATGAACACAGAGCCGGCCTGAGAATTTTATTAAAAAAATTAAAAAAACAATAATAATTCATATATCAGTTTTTTTTATAAATAAATTTTTAATAAAATATGTTAATTAAGAACCGCGTGCGACTCCAGTGTTTTATATATATTACTGACCTATGGTCTAGTATCTTATTCTTTCTATAAGTCCAGTAAATACGGGCAATTAATTTGTTTTATCATGCTGATACACGGGTATAAAATTACTTCACCCTGCAACAGTTGTCTTTTTAACAAAATGCTCGGCAATTTAAATATCAGCATGGTGTATAAAATTGTCACTTGAAAATAAATTTTAAATTGTTCGCAAATTCCGATGTCTTTTAATTTAAACTCTTGAAAGAAAGTGACATATTTTGAAAGTATAATTTTCATAAATTTAATTGTACACGTTTGTATATTTTTGGAAAATATTTTAAAAATATCGGCATGGAGAACTTTACATGACTTCAATGTTCTTTAATATCATTTTAAATATTTTTAATATATGAAAAATTTCAATAGGATTTTTCAGAAATAAAACTTTGTATTATAAATATTAGTTTTCTAATGTCCCAATAACTAATTCGAGAATTTAAATTTAGTTGCATTTGTATTTAAAATTAAAATTTTGTGGGTGGTTTTCATCTCTTCGATAGCTGTTTAGGCACGTACAAATAATAAATGTCCCTTACGTTCAATTAAACTACAAATGTACCAAGTCTTATCAAAATTAGTGAGATAATACTCGCAACATTCAATTTTAGGATGATAAAAATTACAAAATTTCGAATATTTCCAAAACTCCAAATCCGATTAGCACCAAAATCAATAGGTTTGGAGTACTCACATTTTCTCCAAAAATAATTCTGATCGGTACATGTTTACAGTAGTTATCGTGAACGAAAGAAAATTCTACATCCCGACACACGCATAGCCGCTATGCGAAAATCAACTTTTCGTTAAGTTTTGAAGGTAGTACAATCAAAATCTGCTCTTATTCCGGGCACAATTTTTCGACGGTATTACAATACTTCCATTTCTTTCAGAACATGGATGTAAAAATAATAATTCGCCTCTGGTGAGTGAGGTTAAGATATGCAATAATAAAGAGGGCTAGAATCTATAATAATAAATGTATCGATTTATTTTCTTAAATAAATAAACGAGGGATTAACTTATTTAACAGAGGGTTGAAATTTCTACACCTATACCTTTGTATATAGGTATTCTTTGTGGAAAATAACGAAATTGGTTTCTATGAATAATACAGAATATTAATGAGTAAAATCTTTATTTATTCATTAACATGAATATTTCTGTATATTTCTGAAGTTGATATTGCCATGTTTAATCAATAAAAATGCCAAGTTGCTGTAATTATACTGTATTTTTAGAATGTAAGTACATGAATTAATTAGTTAGAGTAATGGTTAAATGGTAACCATAAAGTACATTAGAAAATTAATAACATTTTATACAACTAGTGTTATTTTGTTCCAACGAAATTAAATTAATTAATTAATACAAATAATGAAAGCAATTAAATTAATTTATTATCGTTTATTATCGTTGCCATAAGGGAATGAACGTTACTGTACTGTGTAATAAATAATGCACATAATTAAAACGCATGTAATTTTTGTATAATTTCAAAAATATATATTAAATTAATACAATAATAGTAAATCTTCCTCGGGGATGTTTTTTGATTATAATTAATATGAATTAAAATTTAGAATAATTTTGTCGTCTTTTATATAAGATAAAATTTATTTACAGAAATTATAGTATGTGTCATATGTTCCATAAATATTATTATATTTTATTTTTATTATTTAAACTAGAAGTAAATCTTTCTAAATACGTGATTGACCTGTAATATTCAACTGTCAAATGTATATTTAATATACATATTTGATTTAATTACATCAATATCGCTACCTTTACCTACATTTTTTATTTTTATATAATTTTGTTATTAAAATTAAATTATAAATTTTCATTAGTAGGATCATAGGCTTTCGAGACTACGACTACTTGCTCTTGAAAAAATTATAGATATCAGCCGTCTACGACTAAATTGCGCATATACAGCACACTATCTCTACAAGATTAAAGCATTGGATAATCCTTTGTGCGACTGCAACTACCGCTCCATATGTGACATTAATTCCATTATAATGAAATGTCCTAAATATAACAAAATATGAAATAAATTACGTGAAAATATCAAAGGAAAAGCCTACAATCAACAAAAAAATTATTGGAAAACAAAGCAATTTAAAAAAACTTACATTTATCTCAGAATAAGTAAGATTTTTACATTTTTCCAGTGAGTCGATCGTAGTATGCTATTCTAAATAAGTCATTAAGAACGTGATGCGATACTTTTAATTTTTTTATACACATTGGCCCATCAGCAACATCCCAGTCCATCTTGTGTCCCTGTGCTCCCTAACACAGCAGACAAAAATGGATGAAGAAAAAGAAGAATAGATATCAGATATGTTAATCGGATATTTTTATAATATATACATATATTATAGAAATATAAATGTAGTCGATATTTTTTATCAGTGATTTTAATCAAGTAAATTTTTATTTAAATTATTATAAACTACAATCAATAAAATTGTTATTAAAATTAAACAAGTGTATATCGCAAATCGCAACGTGTATGTTTATTTAATTTTATTCAACTGCTTGTTTAACGTAACCATGCTGTCGGCGCCTATGGTATAGATATTTTAATTAATATATTTTTTCATATTTTTGTAAAAATAAAACACATGTGGATCCAATGACATTTTGTAAACTTGACCTAGTTGTTCCAGAATGTCCTTGAATCCTAAATGAAGATTAATATATTCAAAAATGTAACTATCACGGCATCACGCTCATTTCGCCCTTACCCGCCATACTTCTTCCGCTTTTTCAATCAATTTCAAATGATTTTTTATTGTGTATGGACATCGACGTCCGGTTTGTACTAGTTATTGTCAAAATGAATGGATTTATTTTATGAAAGGACACGACTAATGTGACATATACAGGACGATCATTATTATATAGCTATTAGGTTTATGGTTTATTACAAATGGAAATATAAATTTTATATTTTATGTTAATACGTAAAGGAAAGAGTCTTATGTTAATTAAATTGATTTTTCCTAAATTTAAAATAAACTTGCTAAAGAAAAAAACAACGTATAATATAGGTCATATGAAATTAAATTGATTTATGTATTTAAAATATCTACCATGGGAGTGAACAGTGAACAGTGTACGTGATTCTTAATTTATTAAAAAACATTTCTGACAAACTAATAAAATGAATGAGACATAAACTATAGATAATATTATTCTCTATGTTATGTATCAGATGATTTTTTTGAACGTAATAACTAAACCGAAAACGGATGTTTACTCTTGTCAATTTTTGAATTTTCGAATTATTTTTGAAATAAGAAAAAAATGTTTTAGATAAAAAATGCCGAATATGTTATTATCTATAATTTATTCCCCAACATTTATGATTTAGTCAGAAAGATTTTTTTTTAAATAATTATTTAGAATCACCCACACTGTTCATTCTCAGTATTACGTATAAGAAAGTCCCATGACACTCATGGCAGATATTTCTTCTCTGTTATGATTCATTTATTATTATAATAAAAAAAAATTGTTTTTTCGAAAAAATTAATAGAACATAAATTATAGGTAATAATATTACTTACAATTTTTAACTTGATCATTTTTCTCTAATTCGCACTGTTTCAAAGTAATTTAAAAAATTCAAAAATCGAATTCATTGTCAGTAAACATCCGTACCCGGTTGAAGGATCGTTTTCAAAAATACGAGGATTTCTTCCCAGACTAAAATTAATTTTAAATATAAAATTTCACTCTTCTACGCTTACTGACCGACTGACAGACAGACACACATACATCATGACGAAAATAGTCAGAATGGATTCAGAAGGTCAAAATGGATAATTTCATCAAAATCCGGATTTCGAAAAAAATCGGCTTTACAATACTTACTTATACTGTATGTATATTTCATATACATGGTATAAGAAAGGAAAAATGGTATTAGATTTTATAAAAAAAATGAAAACAAGGCAGGCGAAGCCGCGAGCGGGTCGCTAGTTAAGTATAATGGCACCACAAACACAAATTACATTGGCATACTTTAAGCGGATATTGCTAATAGTTTCATTCGTTTCCAGTAGTTTTTTTACTATTGTTTAAAAGTAACTAACACAATTTTTTCAATAAAATCAGAAATATGAAGATTATACAAATTGGGGTTAAGAAAGGCTCAGTGCGGCGAATCACCAAGCTTTTTTTTGGTCGTCGTAAAAAAATCTCATTTCATACCAGGAGGGGGGTATGCGATAATATGTGAGGGCCATAATTATTGTTTCTGAAACGTTAACAAAATCACTGCTTGGACATTTCAAAACGTATAGACATACTTAACATAATATTGTGGGCTTGCTATAAGTACCAATTAAGTAATCATTTCAAGGTTTTGATATAGTAGTGTGTATAAATATTTTGAGTGGACATGTCCATTTGAAAAAATACATTTACCCTAGTTAAAAGTTATCATTGGATCAAATTGGATTAATTTTTTAACTAGTCCAATACTGAGCCAGTCCTGAAGTAATATTTATGTACCTAGCAAATATTTATTTTTAACATTATTTCAAACATTTAAATTTAAATTATTCAGAACAATTATTAAATGACTGAACGCACTGTTTCTCAATTTAATTTGATCAAGGAACCAGAGCCGTAACTACCATCGGGGCAGCCAGGACGGTGCCCCGGGGCCCCCGAAAAAGGATGTTTTTTTTTTACAAAATCGGATTAAAAAAAGTTTTGAATTAAACTCATTTTGATTCAACACGGAGAAAATTTTTCAAAAACAAAAACATAAAAAATTATATTTTTAAAACATTTATAGAATTATTTTTAGCGCAATCGCATAGTATGTTACATAAAAAATCTACAAAAAAAATAATGTCCCTCTACCATTTGTTGCTCACAAGATATCAACGAGTCAATTTTTATTTTTAAAGGTGTTTTTTAGTAGTTTTAATTCGGAACTTGTTACACTTACATATTTATAATCATAAAGAATGTATTTTCCCAAAATTTTATTAATTCGATTAACTATATTATTGGTCGTTGTAAAAAAAGTACTAATGATTTTTTAGGTTATGTAATATAATTATAAGATTTTTAAACATTTTGTTTTATAGGGAAATTCATAACGAAGAAAATGCATTTTTTTTTATTTTTGCAATCCGGCCAATAGAATTGGAGATATTTAAAAAAAAAACGTATACGAAAAACCGTAAAAAGTGTCGTTTTTCAACAAGGTACAAAAACGCCACTGTAAGTCGAGTTTTATGCTACAGCTCGATATAAGAAATTATTGTTCGTTTGTTTTTTTTTTTTTTTTATTATTTACTGGTGTAATTTTAATTGTTTACAGAAAATATTAATAATTAAAATTAGAAAGCCTTCACATTTTTATTGAAAAACTTTTATTTTTTTCAAAAATAGTCACATACATGAAAATTGTTTAATTTTTTTTATAAAAGGCCCCTAGATCACTTGCTGCTCCGGGGGCCCAGTGCCTCTAGTTACGGCCCTGCACGGAACACTTGTAAACTCGTCAAAAATTGTAGAATACTCGTATCTTGCAATATTAAGTACACAAATCTGGAAATGTTAAGTTTTATTTAGAAGTTAGTATAGGTAATAAGTATACAGTTAATAATTTGAAATTCTATCAGGAGATTAAAAATTAAATGGGGATAATTATCCCCCAGATAAATTGATCTTTATGTTATTCATTCAGTCCTTGACTGAATCGTTTGCGTTTTTACGATATCAATTATCAAGCGAATTTGTTTTCCAATGGAAATGCCGTGTCGAGTAGATCGAATTATATTAGCTATATTGTGGCGGTTTTTGCCAGCTGTTCTATGCTGACAGCTGATCCTTCGAGTTAGTTTTATTTCGTATTCTGTTCGTTAACATCTAAATTGAATTACCGTCACCGTCAGGTACACTTGTGTTGGATACTGACAATTTGTATTTTATATGGTTACATAAGTGACGTGAAATTTCTTGTTAAGTGTTAATTAATATTTATTATTTGCTAAATTTTAATATAAAATTTTAGTGCGTTTGTTGTTAAAGTTTTATATTTGGACAGTGAACACATTTATTTATGTTACGTGCAATATTGGATTGTGGGATGGTTTAGGTTAAATAAAACTAAGGTATTTTTCTTATAATTATAAATATAAATATATTATATATTATATTATAAATTATAAATTAGTAGTACAAAGGTAAAGAAGATTTTTTTCAGGATCAAATTTATACGTGTATGAGTTTTTTAATATTTCAAAAATATACATTAATTATTTAATATTTAATTTAAAATGTTGTAACTGAAACTAATTTTAATCGTTTATTTTTAAATGCAAATCATCTGTGTTTGTAACATGTTACCTATATAATAAATATTGAATTTGGGAAAAGGAGAGATTGTTTTAGCTTTTTGCAAAGGGGGATTAAAAGAACTAAAAAAATTAATATCCGTCAGAAAAAGTTAAAAAACAAAAACAAACAATTTATGTTCATTTCAGTGATCACTATTCTGAACGTAACAAAAAAACATCTACCATGTAAATGCACAGTGCTTCCTCGTGCTAAATTCAGCAAAGGTAGTTAATTATTGAATTATTGAACATTTTAAATAAAAACCGATAGTTGGCATTGGTTAACCATTTAATTTTTTTATACAATTTTGCTAAAAAATATTAGTTCGAAATTTTTCTTAAGACGCACCTGATTATTTTTTCGTATATTTTTAATTTTTTGACAATTTCAATCTAAATTTATGCAAATGTCAAAATGACATTTAAAACGTTAAAATGACATTTAATATGTCAAAGTAAATATCAATTTTAAAAAATAAAAAATAAATGACAATTTTTTAAAGAAAATAGAGGTAAATCTTTGTAAGGGAATAATTAACAACAAACGTTGTAGACCTATATTATAGGAAATTGAATGCTCTACGAAAAAGATTCTATAAAATTTTCACGTAACATTTGTTGTTCTTGAGATATCTTGAAAAAAATAATATTTGGCATGTCACCCCTCCCTCTTACACACGATTTTGATGATTTTGAAATGGGATTGTTCTCAAGCCAGACCCAATCATCCAACCAAGTTTCATTAATATCGGTTCAGTGGTTCATGAGTTATGCGTGTGACAAGGATTCAGGGGACAGACACACATACACACATCCAGACAGACAGACACACACTCACATACACAGACCGACAGACAAACAGACACGAAACGAAAATTGTTTGTCTTGACCTGAAACGATATTGCGAGGAAGCAATATTATTGAAATTATTGTTTATTCTATAATCTGAAATAAAACCATGAAAACTATGGAAACAAAACTTTTTGAAGAGTAGTATTTATAAAATTGTTTTGCAGGTGATATTTACTTTAATTAAAATATGAATAAGGCTGTAATCAAAATGGGAAGAAATGGAATGTTTATGTAAGCAAGCTATCTTTTGAAATTTGATATTTTTTATGTACAAAAATTCGTATTAATATAAATTAATTTTAAAAGTGTACAAAAGGAAGTCATAATTACTAATAATATAACATAGGAAATACATAAACTAAAGGAGAGTTGGGTTGTTTCACCAACCCCTAATTACGCCACTGTCTCTAAGGATGTTTTAATTTAAAAAATGATGTAGTAACCTCAATATAAATACTGGATCATCATTGATATGACAATTTATTAATCTTAAAGTTTACGAATTATTTTTATTATTACTAAAAGTAAAAATATTTTAAAGTTGTTAAAAAAATGTTCAAAATGATGTTTTCCGTCATTAAATTTCAAAATTATGAATGCCGTATCAGCATAATTTTAATTCACATCAAGACAATAAAATTATTTGTCTACCGGTGAATTTATAAGCTTGTAAATCTAAAAATTGTGTAAATTATTTTTTTGAAAATTATCTTTATTAGATATTTGTTGATTGTTGCATTAGTTCGTGATCCTTGAAAGGTTGATCAACATTATATTAAATATATTGGAAATACCATATTGTAAGATAAAGAATCTAATGGCCAGGGCTAGTATAAAGGCCGACCTTCTTCAGGTTGTGATAGAAAGTCACGTCTTCAGATATATTTTTAGATCGTTTAGCATTGAACAATATCGTAAGTGCACACGATATTTTGTTTGTATTTATTAATTTTACTTATTTTATTTTAAAATAAAAAATTTATTAATTACTATTTTTGATGTTATATGCAGTAGCGTACCGTAGCTTTGTGCAACCCGGGGTTAAAGGCAAAATTGTCGCCCCTCCCCGGCTGTGCCGGCTAGGAGGGGGGGGGGGACTAAGGCGACCGCCCGGGGCGCCAGGGCAAGAGGGGCGGCACACAGTGGGGTAAAAGTTTGTTTCAAATCAGTGTACAGGCTGCAATATTTGTGTAAAGATTTTTTTTTAAATCTTTATAATAACATTTTTTATCGATCTGTTTAACCCGATTTTTTTATTATTATTTATTATTGCTAAAAATATACAGTGTTAGTAAAAATATAAAAAAAAAAATAACATTGATTATTTTACCATATCTCCGAAACAAATTAACCTAGCGAGTTCATTGTTTTTAAAATTTATTATTTATTAGAGTAAATAAATGTATTTTTAATGGTCGACTGATGAACATTTAAATCTCGCCCAGGGCGCCAGTATTGCAAAGGCCGGCTCTTTTTTCAAAATTTTGGAGAAATATCGCCGTAACTTTTGAACGGGTGGTCGGATTTGATTTTGGTCGACATATTTGAAATCAGCGTTTAAAAATCTATATGCTAAACATATTTTTAACGAAATCACAAATTAAAAAAATGTTGTGTGTAGTTCTCAGTCTCAGTGACAGTACTGTATACTGTTAATTAACATGTATATGATGTATGTAAAATGTAGTGGTGTAGCAAGCATAATTGGCGCTCGGGGCACGATACCTTTTTGGCGTCCCCGAAAAACATAAAGTAATATAATATATAGAATATTGTCGTCTTGGGCAAGCTTGCCCAACCCGCGGCTCGCGAGTATGTTTGGTGCGGTCCTTATCAGAAAATTAAAAAAAAAAAAATAATTTTATAATAAATTTGAAATTGGCGTTACTAAAAAAAAGGTCTTCAGTTTTTATTTTAGCTAACCTTATTTATTAAAAAAAAATTAGAAATTCAAATTGACACGACCAAAAAAATAAGGACCATTTGGCGCCCGGGGCATGATAGACCCCCTTGCCCCTCCCGCCTCCCTTCGCCACTGGTAAAATGTAATAATCTACAGTTGCTATCCATTGTATGGTGTAAACCAATCACCACTGCTTTTAGGTATCTGATTGCTACTTTAAGGAATTTTTTTCACAATTTTCGTTTATCTTTAGAACCAATTGTATAATGTGTATTTTTACACTTCCATTTTCGGAACCAATCTATTGCGTAATAAGGATAGAGTTAGATAGATAGATCTTTATTTCTGACTCCGAAGGGTGTAAACAATTCAAATACAGAATATTACAATAGATAATAAACAGAAAAATGAAATACAAGAAAATAAAATTATTATAGTTTTATAGTTATAGGTATACTTAGATCATTCTTATAAGGATATTTTTTTAATAGGTTGTATTTTTTTTTATTTATCAATAAGAGTTGTGTAGAACAGTTTTGTTTTTTTATACTTCTCTATCACACTTATTGAGCCGTTTTAGAATGTTAATTATGTAATTAATAATTCTGTTTCAGTACAAACTTATTAACAGAAGAAGAAGGCGAGGAGGGCTGCAGCGAGATGCTACCGAACGAGGAGCTGGATCCGTGGGTGGTGAACGACTCGGGCGACACGTGGGTGACGCGTGACAGGTCGCACAAGCGTAGCGACGGCGGCATCGCCTACAGCACCGGGCCGGTGTTGATCTTCAGGAGCAGTGCGCTCGCGTCGCCGGCGGCTGGCAGCCCAGAGGCGCAGGAACGCCGGAATGCGATGCCTGCGAGACGATTGCACGTCACGTACAAAGCGCTGCAGGCGGAGACCAAACTATTGTCGAAGTTGTTGGATGCCCATGGACTTGTTGAAGTAGGTGTTAAATTAACCTACTCCCGTGAACTATAGCAGTGGTTTCCAAACTTTATGTTAATACGCCTGCCTTAATTTTTTTTTTGATCTTAGCATTAACATTACGTAATTAATAAAAAAATAACAAGATTTTACTATATATAAATATATATAGGTATATATTCATTTTAAAATAAATTTCTTTTTACTTTCTTATACCATGTATATGAAATATACATTAGTAGGTATAAGTAAGTATAGTGAAGCCGATTTTGACGGAATTATCTGTTTTGACCTTCCCTGAATCCATTCTGACTATTTTCGCCATCATGTCTGTGTGCCCGTCTGTCTGTCTGTCTGTCTGTAAGCACTGTAACTCAAATACGACAAATCGTAGAAGGGTGATATTTTATATTTATGATTAATTTTTGGCTGGGAAGAAAACCTCCTATTTTTGAAAACGATCATTCAACCGGATACGGATGTTTACCTACGTCGATTTTTTAATTTTTCGAATTACTCTGAAACAGTGCGAAATAGAGAAAAATGGTCAAGTTAAAAAATGTAGGTAATATCTATATGTATAATTTATGTTCTATTCATTTTTTCGTAAAAACGAATTTAAAAAAAAAAAAATTATTATAATTCAAATGGTTCATAACAGAGGAGAAATATCTGCCATGAGTGTCATGGGACTTTCTTATACGTATTTCTTATACGATATTTGGATTTCATTGCAACTAATGCAGAAAATCCTGCTTTACATAAATATGACGTAACGAATGCCAGCAGTACTTGCATTGCTTTGCTTGACAACTAGGGTTTCACTTTGAAATTTTTGTTTGAAATATCGCATGATAATTCTATCAGTTTTTCCTTTTCAATAGTTGTCAGTCTAAAACTACACAGTAACGTGCCTTTTAAGAACAGATAATATATAAAAAAACAATATTATGGTATAAAAGTTTATTTATATGTTTATATTTTTTGTTTATATACCTAAATGTTATGTTATGAAAATTACACTTCTGTTAAACTTTTTGTGCCTCCCAGTTTGGAAATCGCTGAACATAGTGATTTTTTATTTTTCATTTCTCAAGACAATATAATATAACTGATTATTTTGTTAATATCTGGATTTTATTTCATATTTTCACATGGAATTTAATTTTTGTGAATTAAATATATTTTTGAACCTATCTAGCAAGTTTAATATAGCGCATCTTCTTCTAATACTAGGCACCTTTGGGGTCATCCGATTTTAATTTATTATGGATGGGATCTCACCCGAAACCTGATTTGCTGCGATCATTGTCTGCTTATCAACGAGTTAATCATTTCCCAAGGTAAGATACTGGAAAAAAATTCCATCGCTTTGATCATTGTTAATATGTTAAATATTTTACTCGATTTTTATAGATCATATGAATTAACTCGGAAAGATCGTTTGTACAAAAATATAGAACGTATGCAGCACAGTAAAGGTTTCAAAAATTTTGATTTTATTCCACAAACGTTCGTTATGCCAGCAGAATTCCGTGATTTATGCAATTCTCATTATCGTAACAAAGGTCCTTGGATTATAAAGCCTGTAGCATCAAGCAGAGGAAGAGGAATTCATATCGTTAATGAACCTAATCAGGTTTGTTATTTTTTTTATTGTGCCAACAAGAAAATAGCATAGTAAAAGTTTCTGTTGATACTTTATGGGAGAACAAGTTTGGTTGTAACATTTTTATGTTTCTACAACATAGATTATGTAGGGTGTGTATATTACTTTCAGCCTTGTTAGGGTTTAATGCAACAGTTCTCAACTTCAGTTCAGAACCCTTACACGATTTTTCAAATATTGTGAAACCCTAATATTTATATTAGATTTAATATAATAATATTGTTACAACCAAGTTATATTAAATTTGAAATCTGATTTATTAACTCTTTTACTGTCGATTGAATAAAGTAAAAATTAACTACATAACTGTGACTTATTTTAGGATTAACATTAATCATTGTTGGTGTTATGGTTTGTTAACCGTAATTAGTTTTGCTTTATGTAATCCACTGTTAGTCTACTTCAGATATATTATCAATATTTGTATAATCGCAATAATACAATTACAGGTGCCACTAGAAGAGCCTGTTGTAGTAGCTAAGTATATTGGTGCTCCGCTGCTGGTTGGAGGACACAAGTGCGACTTGCGGCTATACGTTGTAGTCACTAGTTTTGATCCATTGCTAGTTTATCTTTACGAAGAAGGCTTAGTGCGATTTGCTACAGTACCTTACGATAACTCTCCTCGCCAGTTATGGAATCCTTGCATGCATTTATGTAACTACAGCATCAATAAATATCATTGTGATTATGTAAAGTAAGAACCTAATTTGAATTATATTAAAATTAATTTAATGAAATTATTTGAATAATCTATAAAATTTAAGTATATTATAAACTAATATTTATTAAATTGAAACAGATCTGATGATCCCACTGCTGAAGATGTTGGGCATAAATGGACATTAAGTGCATTGTTACGACATCTGCGTTCACAAGGACACGATACAGCTATCTTAATGGAAAACATTGAAGATCTTATAATCAAATCTCTTTTATCTTGTGCTCAATCAATTGTGTCAGCATGTCGAATGTTTGTGCCTCATTCCGCTAATTGTTTTGGTAAGATATTTTCTAAAAAAATCATAATTAATCCATTAATACGTTATTTAAAAACTACAAAAAACATCTTTATATTATTAAATAATCGCTTTCGTTCTACACTTCAATGTATTATATCCTTTAAAGGGTCAAAAGTTAAAAAAATATATAATCGTGATTGTAATATACATTTTTAGAACTCTATGGTTTTGACATTTTAATTGATGAAACTTTAAAACCATGGTTACTTGAAATTAACTTATCCCCATCATTATGCTGTGATACACCATTAGACGTGCGTCTAAAATCAGCATTAGTAGCTGATATGTTGACACTGGTTGGTATACCAGCTATCGACCCTATGTTGCGACCCACATCGAATAATTCTGTAGGATCTCAGCAGTCATCAACTTTAAACAAAACATCAAGTACTGTTAAAATAAGAAATGTAAGTACATATTCATAAGTTTTTTATTTTTTTTAAATGTATTATGATTTTTTAAATAATAGTTTTAAAAAGTCATATCTATATATATCATCATATCTATACATATCATTGAACTGAATAGAAAAACAAATAGTCTACAATTGCTATAAATGAATTTAAATATTTTTAGTGTCGCCGAGTACATTCTGCTGATATGTTAAATAACAGAGTGCCAAATCAGACTGGGAATAGATTAAGTAATAGCGTATTCAGTTTATCATCTGAAGAATCACGGATAGTTAGAATGGCCCGTGTTCAATTTGAACGAAGAGGAGGTTTTGTTAGAATTTTCCCTACGGCAGATACATGGTCAAAATACTCACAATATTTAGGTAACTATTATAAATATATGCATACTTTATTGAACAATGCAGTTAATAAACTTGTTTGTTTTTACAAAACACAGATCCAGTTTCGGGTATACCTTGCTGTCTTGATAATATTGGTACTACGACATATCAGTTAGTAGTACCTCGAAATTATAACAGCTTAATTCATGTTCAATTATTTGCTCATGGTTCATGGAATGGTAAAGAAAATTCAAAAGAAAATAAATTACCTTCATCTACTGTGATAAGCTCTTGCGATCGCCTTGATAGGTAACATAAAACTTTATTGTTAAAATATGTTTTATATAATAAAAAATACTTTGTAATATTAGATATGAACGAGCACTTAGCCATGGCCATAATGAAAAAATTGATTCACCGACACAAAATAAAACTTCGTTTTCAAGTCATTTATCACATGATGAACAGCAACTGTTTGAAACAAAAGTTAAAAATGAAGTGCTAAGACAGTTAGAAACAGGCAGTAAACTAACGTATGTGTTTATATTACTTGTGATTCTAGAAAATACTTGATTTTAATTTAATATTTCAGGCAAGGTGAAGCTCGGCGAGCATTTAGCTGTTATTTGATGTTTATTTTGAAGAGATTGTCTTCAGGTCCTTGTGACAAAGACAATCACTTAAATCTCATTATCAGATTTTTACAACGTGCATCTTCTCAATTGAAAATACCATACTTTGTTAAGGTACGTGATTTTATAATTACAATTTTGTATTTTATATAATATATGTATATACCTATATGTATTAATAATTACATAATTATTTCAGACTCCAAGTCCTAAATTATCTGAAAAGGATCGTACTGCTGTAGTAGCCAAACAATTGGGTGACTTTCTGTACATATATAATCGTGAAACAGAACTGTATTCAGATATGGTTGATCGACCACATCATTTGCCAAATAAATTGTTTTTAGATTTCCTAGAGATAGCTAGGTTTGTGCTTATCATTTTTTGTATAAGTATTTAAACAAATCATTCTAATTATTTATTATTGATTACAGTGAAACAGAAATAGAAGAAGCTCTAATTTTACATATGCAACAAAATCGAATTTCCAAGACAAATGTTCTTTCCGGTGGTTTGCAAGTTCTAATGCGTTGTATTCCAACATTAAATTCACCAAGCAAGGGGCGAATCTCCAATACTGCCAGCAGACATAGTGGAAAATTTTCTGTCCGTGTTGGTAAACAGTCGTGACTTCAACTATCCTGTAATATTATAATCGTTCTAGTTTGTTGGTAGCTAGTTTTTCAATCAGCTGATTCAAATGTATTGTGATATGTTTACTAAGATATTATTTATTAATTTATGTATTTTTGTTAATCATATTGATTTCAAAAATCAACACAAATTTTATTTTTAAGAAAACGAGTGATTATTACATTTTAAAAATACTCAAATAATTTGATAAGTTTATAAAAATTATGAATACAATACATGTTGATGTCAGTATGATATTTAAAATGCATTCTGTTCTGCTTTTATAAATAATTAGTATTTATTGATAACTTGATTGTGAATTATGTTATGTGATTTTTTGCAATAACGTTAATTTCAAAAGGCATCCGTCCAAATCATTCCTAGTTTGTTTAAGAACATTGTTTCATTAAATAATTATTCTTCATATTTTATTTATTCCTGAACATATAAATATGGAAATAATATTAAAATTGAATAATGTTTTATAATTCATATTAAATTATCAATAAATATTAATTGAAATTAAGAATATCAACTTGTTAACGCCTATTTATCTAAAAATATCTATTCCGATAATAATTAATATATATTCATGAACTCTATTTTTATTATATTTTTATATTATTTTATAACTATTTATAATTAGACATCGATGCATTTTTATACATGAACTAAAAGAATAATAATTGTCATACAATATTGATCGAAAAAAATTAAACGTAACAGTAAAAATGCATGGATTAAATAATTATTTCTTCTGTGATTAATAAAGAAACTCTATTTTATGCATTTTGTTGATATTTAATTTATTTATGTAAAGTTCTTTATTTATTTTATATGTGTATACTGTATACTACAAAAACATCATAAAGTTTTGCATATAAACCATATTTATATTTTGATAAGATTGTAGAGAATAAAGCCTTGAATTAAGACACCGTTTTAATGGTGGCTAAAGTATCAGATTCATTAATTTACATGGTTTGAATTTTTAAGGTTGAAGGAGATGCTAAAATAATGTCTTAATTGCAAAGGCTCAAGTATTACAGCTTACTCTATTGATGCTGTTGCAGTTTATATTACTGATTATCATACATTCTTATTTCAATATTTTTATATTATTTAAACATTCATTCAATATGTAGATTTCAATATTAAAAGTAGATTAAATAGTTCTGATCTATTACTTGTTATATTGTTATCAATCTTTAAAAAAAATTGTATCAAATAATAATATGTCTTAAATCAAGAAAACAGAATATATTCCTTGCATTATTTTGCAGGTAGTTTTACATGCCAAATTTTATGACATTTAATTTTTTTTGTATTTTTAAATTCTACAGAAAAATAATATAAAATTCTACAGAAATACAATAAAGGCCCTTATATTGCCATTTTCTTCATTTGCACTTGGTTCTATCTGTGATTAAAATTATATGGTTTATTTAATCTAATTGTTCTTTTCTCCACATAGAATTTTTCAATTAAAATCAATCCCAACTATGTAGATTTCACCAATTCTTTTTGCTTGATTTTGTCTCATACACTCTTTTAAACAGTAGTGTTAGAACCAAGGATATATGGGGAGGGGTCTTAATAATGTATATACCTGTTTGAAAATGATAGTTCAAAAAGTAGTGTACATGTTAAAAAATATTTATAATGTTCTGTTTTACAAAATAATATACATAGTTAAATTTTAAACACAGAGTTCAAAATTGCCTTGCTTACATCACTCCAATTAATGTCATTTGAATGTTTTTAGCGTAAACATACTATTTAAATGCATTATTTTTATAAAAGAAATTAAAATGATTGTGATATTAGAAAACAAGTCCGTACTGGTGTTTTGCACAAAAAGTAGATCTTTTTTATTTTTTTATCTTCGTAAAAATTATTTTATTAAATTAGTAATTTATTAATGAAAAATAATATATTTTGAAATGATGTAAATAATAATACAAAATATAATGAATTTTTGTCTTTATGGTTAATATTTTGATGATAAAAAAATGATATTTAATTTCAAATTTTTAAAACCTTTAATTAATTTGTCTCAATATTTTCTTATGTAATTCAACATAATTTTATGTTATAAGATATGTTAATATTAAAAAAATGTTCAATAGATATGGAACAGTCGGGAAGAGGCTTTACTAGATAAAAAATAATTGAAGTACCAAATAAATATTTTAATTAAAACAAAAAATTATATTTTAAATCTGGCCCAATTTTTAAATTGATTTTTTTGTGGATCCAGCTGAGATTCATGCAGATATATGTATCACCATTTATGTTTTAATTTATTTGTACAGGCAAATAATAAACATTTATGCAAATAACAATAAAATAGCTTTGCTTAGGTAAATGAATTTGTAGCATATTGGTGATAAATTTATTGAATTTAAGTTCATGTAAAAAGAAAACTTAGTTTTTATTATTATCTTGTATTCAATCATCATTTACTTAGCATGTTTATGATTCTAGTAATACTTAGCTATTTATAAAAAAAAAAACATATCATTTTTATAAAAATGTTCAATCAGATTTTTTTAAATAAAATTTTTTTGTTAAATTATTAGATATTAAGCATTCTTCTTTTTAACATTTTTATTTATAACTGCAATAAAAAAAGAAAGTATATTGAAGATTTGAAAAAATATTTTAGTCTTAAAGTATAATTATCTAATTTTTTAAATAATAAAATAAAATAAAATTGGATTGGAATGAAGCCGAAATAATACAGTATTCATTATTTATATAATCATAATTGATAAATTTATAAAATGATGTAGAATTAGAATGTACCTATAATACATAATAATTATTATTTGAGTAATTGTTTGTTCACTCGCACAATAATATTTGATAACAGTAGAAAATTAATATTTTTATGCTTAGTTGTTTCAATCTTTTCTGCACTACATTGTTAACCAAATTTTATTTTCAATTAAATGTTACAAAAATAAAATTAGAACATAAAATTTAAATATCTATTTATAATATATGTTTAGTTTTCACTGTACAAATAAACCCACTGTAAATATTTTTGAAAGGTGGCCAATAGCATAAAATTCATTAACGGTAACTATTTGATAATCCAAAAACGCATTTTGTTTTATTTGGTTTGAATTATCAGGATTTAATATTAATAGTCATAGTACTACCTCTGTATATTAATATCTTTACGTGTTTTTTTTATTTTTATTTTTTCGGTCCCATTGGCCTGTTTTAGCTTAGAATCAAAAGTTAATTGTCCCAAAATTCCAGACTCGTATATCAAACCTGTGAACGGCGCAAACCGAGTCTTTTTTCCATTTGATTAATATGGGAAAAATATAGGACAATGGGATCCAAAAAATAAAATAAAAAACATCCTAATCTTTACATCATAATGTATCAAAAACAAATGTTTTCATTCTAGTTCTACATATTTAAAATCATTATAATAGTTTTATATTTATCATAATAATATATAGATCAAGGATTGGAAATTTTTAAAAAGAAGAACATATTTTGCTTCAATATTTGCTAAAATTTAAAGGTATATTATTCTGGTGCTGCTTTATATTCTATAAGTATTTATAATAATGTCATTGTAAAGTTCATACAAATTGGTCAGATTTTTATATTAAACATTTATTCAAGAGATACCTAATCATATTTCTTCATTAATCTGACCAAAATAGGAAGTAATATTTTCTACTAAAAAGTGAAAACCTTTTTTGTGATTTTTGATAAGACTGGGAATCTAAAATGTGTGTTTCACTTTTTCTTTATTTTAATAAAATAGTCTTATTGTTTGCAATTTTTATAAATTATTAGTTTTTATTACTTTTATTTATACTTATAATAAAATGCTCTTAATACGATTATTACTTTAGATTTTTATATTACACATATATATAAGAAATGTATACTGCCTGAAATTTATATTGAAATGTGTGTTAGTGGTTATTGAAATATTAAAATGCAAATTGTATTCAATTATGCATTGTTCTGAAAGAAAATTAAAAATGACAGCTAAATATATTCATTTAGTATAATGGTTTAAATGTAGCTAAAAGTTTAAATGAGCAGCAATAAAGTTTAATACATGTCAAATATTACAATATAGTATTTCTCGACTAAACTATTGACTGCATGTATCCCAGTTGGGAGTCAGACTGCAGTCAGGTTAAATTGAAATTGGAAAATAATCTAACATAACTACTGTATAAGAATTCATATGCAAAATTTAAATCTTAATTAACAGTTAATTTGATTGCCGAATATAATAAGAAAAATGTTTCTAGATTTTATATGCTTGACTCTTGACTATTAATAACTTTTTGTATTTGTATAGATGTATTTTTATCAGTGCTTAATTTATTAACAGATTATTAAACTGGGTTAAATGTCACTTTTTGAACAAAGTAGTGGTAAATTAGATTTTTTTATGCTCTTAATGTGTCTTTATCTTGAAACCACAACGATTTAAATTATTAAAACTGATATCAATTTCATTGATAATTAGTTTTCATTTTCATAAAAAAAGTTGAGACTTGTCCATGAGGTCTCAATTTCTAATAATCAGATATAGGTATAATTTACTTTAATTTTGCAAATATTTTTTTAATAAAGTAAAATCAACTGTTTAAAATTTATTTTATAAATTTACTGAAACAGCATCGTGAAGGAAGAACTCATAATTGCTCCTTAGTTTCTCTAATAATATAATTGTGGATTCAAGAATAAATGACGATAAATTCAATAATTTTGTTTTGAAATATTTTTCTCAATTAAAAATGTAATATACCAGTACTGTTGTCTTCAAAAGAAGATTTTTTTAGGGAAAAAGTATAGTGAATTGTCAGTATTATGAAATCATATCATGAAATTTCTAGATGGAATAATAATTATTATTACAATTGATTATATTTTGTAAAAATTTTGGTGTATAAATTAACATTTAAATATCACATCTTGAAGCAATATTGTAAATATATTTGTCTTTCAACTCTCAACAATGCACAACTTATTTTTTTATTTGCCTATTGTAAGTGTAGTAATTTAGTTAATACTTTGAATACACAAATTAAATACTTAATATTAGTAATATTCAATTAGTTATTGTATTTTTAAATATTAATTAATTAATTAATCAGTGGTGTGTTCCTCAAAAATATTCAAACAAAATTTATTATTATTAATAGCATAAATTACCGTATTTGATAAATATGTATACCTTGTAAACATTTAATTAATTATATTGAGTTGATACAAATCAACTCTAATACACCACTTATCTTTACTGTCTACAATTTTACAGAAGTTATTAAATTTAAGTGTTTCCGATTTATATTATATTATAAAAAAGTTTTAAAATTTCTTGCATTTTTGAGATTATCTTATTGATAACAATTTAATACAATCATGCAATCCTTGTATTGCTTGTTTAAAATCTAATAATTGACAACAAAATTATTTAATTGAACATTATCTAATATTGCTATACAAGTGCTATACTAGTTCAAATCACCATAGTGATATATATACTAACGTTACACTTTTGAAAACTAGCTTAATTAAAAATACAATGCGCTATTATATAGTTATAATGTTTGTGTTTTCAATTTTATATATTTAATATAAAATACACATATATTTATATACGAATAATACTTACATTCTGAATTATTACTAGTCGTTCAAATATTATTTATGAATATTTATTCTTTATTGTTGAGTGTTGTTATTTTTTGTTTATAGTGTAAACGATATTTATGTGCAAATTAACTATTTTTACAGTAATGTTTTTCCAATATTTTGATTATATATTTGTTTTATTGTTTTTATTATAATGAACATAGATTATTATAAAGGTTCTCTGAAACCAATGAAATACGATCGGGGGCGATATTAAAAAAAAAATGAAACAAAATACTATCTAATAATAATCTAATTAATAATATGTTATAATAGTTTTACGGTAATAAAACAAAAATTTGTATTTATTTTGATGCTTTTTTCGTATATACACTTGTATATTATATACATTTATTTATACTTTCATTATTCTGTACTCTAGTCAATGATAGATTGTGCAAAATTTGAATCAATATTAATAAATGAAGTTTACATTGAAATTGTATTTGATTTTTTTTATTCCATTCATATAATTATAGTGTTACTTCAATAGCGCGGCTAAGTAAAATATAGAAAATAGAAATTTAGCTCGGAGGCCCCTGGGCATTGCCCCGGTGATAATTACAGTCCTGGTTTAGGGAAATAATTAAATTTTGTGTTGTGTTCTGTAGTAATAATGAAAAATTATAAATAGAAATCATTATTTTATATTTCTATATGCAATGAAAGGTCTTTAGAAAATGCATTTCTTTGCTATGGCTAAAAATCTATTAGTTGCAGACAAATTTAGTTTGTATTTGGCAGTTTGCCAAGGTTGGGTTTGAAGTTACTGAAAATTATAATTAAACAACATAGATATGTAGATTTAAAAATATATTTTTAAATAAGCAAATTTTATAAATTGACCCAATTTTCTTGTTTGTTTAATTAAAATAATTGTTTATTTTATACATTAAATTTACATTTATTAATGTCTACATAATATTATTCATTTACAATCTGTAACTAAGATGTATTAATAATAAAATTCAGGTTGTATTCGTCACATAATTAATACATTTACGTTACACTAATATAAATAAAATGTATATAACATCTCTATTTTTAATTTTATTTCATGTGAGAAAATAAAGTATTTTTAGTAAAATCTAAATATTTATAACATTTACAGTAAATCTGAGTTACATACATAGCTATATAATAAACATATTTCATTTATTGCCTATATTTTTATAAAGCTAAATATAAAATAAATTGTTTTGTATTTTTGGCATACATATAAATCGTATTGTTATAGTTGAGGAAGAGAAAATATAAATGTTTTCTTTGTTTTAACACACTGTCAAAAGTTAATTAAAAATATCTCAAATTACCTCTGTTTTAAAATTCATTCCAGTATTAATAATTAGCGACTAGCATATATTCAAATATATATGCTGCTAATATTTAAGTGGACAAATTATTTAATTTAGTGCTAGCACTGAAGAAAAGTATTGTTATTAAAGATATTTTATATTTATTATATAAAATTTACAATAATAATTTCAGAGAGAAATATAATAAATATAAAATTAACTAATCGATTTGATTTTTACTAATAAACTATAGTATTGTGAAATGTGACATACATTAAAAATGCATCGTGTGCTTAGTATTCAACAAATGAGTCGTAGACTTGGTCAAGATGGTGAAACGTTTGTTACAAAAAGACTGTGTTGTAGTTTTTTATTTTCCGTTGGATTTCTTACTTTACTTGGTGGTATGAATTTAATCTTACATATTAATTTTAGTATACTACTAAATACTTCATAATATTTGTGTTATTAATTATAATAAAAATAAAATTTTATTTTATTTTATTAATTTTATATAATTACGAACATTTCAATTTTGAGCGCATTCTTTTACTGGTATTTGAAAAAAAAAATGTTTTATTTATTAGATTTAATATTTATAAAATAAAAAAAAATTAGTGCCATATTGAGACGTAGTCAGTGCTTATACAAAATTTTATACATAATATCGTATGTATTAATATAAGCCTGAAATTTAATTTATACATGATATACGGCATGTGACATAAACTGGAATGTAAATAACACAAACAGTGAATGTCAGTCACCATTGGAACTAAGCACAAATAATATATATGCGTTTTATTTTTATTCGTAAAAGTGAACCACGACTCTACTTTCTAATTATATCTATAATATAAGTTATTGATATTTCTCCTTATTATTATAATTATATTATGTTAATTTAATAATATTTTTTAGGATTCCTTCTAGGAAGATTTTCAATTGATCGTGAAATTATAATCAAGAAGGCTGAATTAGAAAATGAAAAATTGCGGTATGGAATATATCTTCAAGACATTGATCGATTTTCAAACAATTTAGAAATTTTGAAATCGATGTCAAATCAAATAGTTTCTAATGAAAAAGAAATATTATTAAACTGTACAGCAGTAGTGGAAGAGAAATATAGTTTTAATAATAGTGACAGTATTAAAAGTGCAATGGAAATATTTTTAAAGGATCGTATACAACATGTTTCATTTTGTTTGGAAAAATATATAAATACTATTATTAGCAAAAATAAATCTTGATACATCTAGTTTTGCTTCTATAGGTAATTATAAATTATATGAATTGGTGAAAATGTATTTTAAAAGTCACCAAAATGTTATTGTAATTTAATTTTTTTTAGTTGTCCACACATGTACACATTTTCTGCAGAAAATTATATCGGTGACATTCAAAATTGGCTGCGTTTCTTAAAATATACAATACCTGATAAATTAATAAAAATTATTTGATAATAATAAATCAATCACTGCAAAGATTGATCATAAATATACTCTTTAGGACAGTACAATTTGTTGGACAGCACTTTGCAAGATGAAATAATCACCGATCTTTTACAACTGCATGTATACATGCGTGGACATCTATTTTTTGTTTAAGGACAGTTTAAAAACATTTTCTTTTACTATCAGATACTTATTATTTTAAACATATTAACAAAAAATGTTTACTATGTCCCCAATCCTGTGCATATTTAAATTATATAATTAAGATATTTGTATTCTCTTAATTAAATCCACTATCTCTTGTTCATAACATAATAATATTGTAAAGAATTTATTCATTAATTATTTGTCAACTACAAGGAATACATAAAACTGAAATTATTACAACCACTTTTTATCTTGAAATAGTAAAATAATATAAAATCAATATAAAGTGATTTAATTAATAACACGTTATATAAAACGCCTTATTAAAAGACTTATATATATGTATTAAGAAATTAAGATAGTAATATTATTTTTTAATTCTTGATAATGAAAATATTTCTCTGTATATAATATATTAAAATGTTTTAATCTTGAATTATTCTTTTCAATTAATTATATTTATTACTATTTTAGGTACCTAATTAATTTTATTATACAAAATATAAAATACGAAGTTAAATTTTTATAATTCATGGCTTTAAATTGAAACTAAAGTTTTTCAGTTAGTTCAAGATAATTTTTCTAACTCCAGTTGTAACAAAACAACTGTCTCTAAACAGCTCCGTGCTCCAACTCTAAATTATCAAACATTACGCAGACCCAATAAGTGTTTAAAATGCATTTGAAACAACTACCGGATTCGAAATTGGATTCAAAATGTACAAATTTACTTAATAATTTTATGTTATCTTTTCATACAGGTAAAGTTATAAATAATAGTGGTTTTTTAACTTTTGCTGACATTTATTTTTTTTCAAGTCAATATAATTTATTCAAATAACAAAAATATCAAAGTCATAATATGATTGTATAATTTTACATATAATCTTTAATTAATTAATTATTAGTTATTAGCAGGGCTTTTTTTGTAATGTAACTGCTGCTTTAAATTTAATTTAAATAATATTTGAATATAATTTTCTATAGTAAAAAGTTTGACAAGAAGTGAGTTCTTCACAAATTCGGAGCTATATAACATATTTGATTTAATTGTAAGTAGATCTATTGTAATGTAATCAATGCAGATTGAAATTTTGAGAAAATTAGATCTTTGATACCTACATATATTATTATTTTTTGCCAGATAAATGTTAAAACTGGACAAAAACTAATTTTATTTTATTATTCTTATAAAAAAGGAACTCAGCTTTAAAATTGCTTTTCTGATTTCTGATTATTACTATTTTATGAAATTGTAAAATTTTATTTATAAATTAAATTATAATATTTTAGCAAGTATTATAATTTGCTCCCATAGATTGTTATTTAATTGAGAATATTAAGTACAATTGATAATATTTAATAAAAAAAATGTCTCTTGATAAAATATTCTTGGTGAAATTTCTTAGGATATCTGCTACCATTTATCATAAATATTTCTACACTAATACGTATATATGTATGTATAATCATATATTAATCAACAACTAGATTAATATATGGTATAATGTATATAATATATAAAGAGATTGAAAGTTTGTGTGTGTGTTTGACCGAAGTAATCACAAAAACTACTGAACCGATTTTGGTGAAACCTGCACCACCCTCAAAAACTCACAACAAACTGTGCGGACCCCCTAAAGTTAGAACATTTTTTTTAATGAAAACTTTTTTGTATTATACAAAATAGACAATCATTTAGAAGCGCGCAAGTGTACAATCAGAAACGATGGGATCCACCGCGTGCCCACTGCTATATTATGGTACATATTACCACGCTATCACTAAACAGCTGAGCAATGAATATTTATATTTTTTTAACTTCCGGGTAACGTCGGTCGTATCAGTAGTACATCAAATTTTACTCATTCGTCGTTAAGAATGTGTTTGAATATAAATTATAAGAATTTACTAAATTGACGTTTATTTTTGTCGACTACAAAAAAATTAAACTCGGATTCGATGTATTTCAAGGAAAATACACCCCTGAATATCCGAACTAAAGGGAACCAAAGGAAGGGCTTGTGAGGTAGGGAAGTAAATTCGTAAATAGGGCATCGGACCTGCGCATTAGAAATCGTAATTTTCGCACAAACCATTTTACCAGTGGCGGAAGTATTTCTACACATGTTCTTATTTTTGGTCTTATTGTAAGAAATAAATAAATACCTACCTAATATTATTTGATTATTTGTATTTTTATAGTACATAAAATAAAATGAATGGGATTAGTAAATTATAATTAAAAATAAATAGAGCTACGCCCGATGGCTAATAACATAAATTAAAAAAAAAATCTTTTCACTCGGTATTTTATGCTTACGAATTATAACTTATTATTACAATTATAGGCTCGTTCAAAAGAATTGTAAGTAATTAAAATGTTAATAAATTAACAATTTAATATAGAAATTTCAATAATGCAATATAATAATATTGCAAAATGGAAATTCTCGTTTCCTATACATTACAAAATACTTTAAATATTGATAATATTTCCCATTTCTGATTACATTTTCTATTTTACATGAATCATATTGAAAATGAGACACAGTTTCGGCGCCCTCTCTGCTTGGCGCCGACAGGGACGATTGACCCTAGTCGTCCTCCTTGCTACGTCACTGTCGGTATAATTATCCAGAATTTGATCGAACCAAACGCTATCTGCAGGGTATTCAATTTAAGATTGTAGCTTTGTGACATTATTATATATTAATATCATTGCTGCTCTAAAATTACGACCAAATTCATTAGGTACCTACGATTTGACACCTTGTAGATAGCGTTTGATTTCAGTTACGCCACTGAATATATGTATCTCGTGCTTTTTTGGAGAAAGATTACTTTAAAATACGTTCATAATAAAAAAAAATAATCAAATATTGTTTCATCTATGAATTCTGTTCAAATAATATTTTAAGTAGGCAGTAGGTACAATACACACATATGTATATGCCTCCGCCACTGTCTTCAATAATAATGTACAGCTTACAGCCTGCTGCAAGGATGGATCTCGGTAAGATAATTATTTTAAATCTATTTTATCACTATTTTATCATAACAAAAATAATGTAGTTTTTTATGTGAATACCTATGTTTACCATAACAGCATGCAATTATAATTTTAATTGTTCTTCGAATTCGAAACAATGTTATGCATGAATAAAATATGAAAGTTCTTGTGTTTCAACCGTTTCAACCATTCAGCACGGCATAAATAAGAATGTTTAATAATTACGATTACGATATGATTTTCTTTAAATCTGTTAATCAATCGTACATATCGCTCTTATACTTATCACTTGAAAGTATAGTAGTAGAATTATTAATAATTTAAATACCCGTACTAAGATGTAACTGTCGTTACTATGGTAATGGACTGTGCGCCTGTGCATGAGGGTTATGGAGGTCTTAAGTTTAATTAAGTTAGGTAAGTTTAGTAAGTTAATTTGCTTATAGAGTGTTATTATAGATATCGTAGTTATATAATAATTAGTATTTATTATTTATTCCATCGAAGTATTATCTCGATTTTGTTCATCGCAAGTAGGGTTTGCAATCCCGCAGACTTTTTTTTCCCGCGGGAATTTTGCGGGAAATCTGTAAATCCCGCGGGATCCCGCACTTTTTCCAACATTTTTATTATTCATGCTTAAAATTACTATTATTTAGTTAACATGACAATTAAATAATGAAAAATAGTTTCATAGCGGTAACATATGATACATAAACGTAACATGTACCGTATAGACCGACATAAAATCCATAAATACACCTGTGAATAGGAGATTGTCTAATATGTTAGGTACAAGTACAAGATGCTTCTAACTACTTTTGTCTTTTTGTTCGATTATCCATTTCAATTTTTTTAAGTCCTTCGTTGCTTATAAATTAGCCCTTGTTTTATATGTAGGTCGCGATTTACGCCGCGCTGGTATATACGGTATGTCACTAAAACTAAACCATTACATATCATTATTTACGGTTGTATTTTAGGGACAATCTGTTAAAAAATATCGTGTAGATCGTATAGAAAAAGATAGTTTTGAGAAAACACGAATTTTGTGTATTAAATTTTTGTGGTTAACTTTCATTTAATCTGCCATTCTTCTTCTAAATTTTTGTATTTCGTATTTTTTATGTTTTTTTTTTGTAATCTGCGGGCTGTTCGAGCTTCTTTCGTCGCCTGAGTCGCACGAATCCTGGCATGTTTTAATCGGTTGTGCGGTCACATTTTTCGAACGTTTTTTTTTTTTTAATTCTGGAGGTATGTTACCACTTAACTAATCGTGAACAAGATATAATTTATTTCACTAGTTTCATATTCAGTCATCTCAACCTTAATTTTTTTTCAAAATTGTTACCTTTTTTTATCCATATTTACGCTTTATAAGTATTCAAAACGCACGCGACCTACAAATTTAATGTTCAAAAAATTCCGCACGGATCCCGCATTTTCAGTGCGGGATCCGCAGATCTCCAAAACGTGCGGGATCCCGCGGGAATGCGGGATCCCGCATTGCGGGATTGCAAACCCTAAATCGCAAGCAATATTTTTAATAATGAAAAAGATTATGATTTGAGCGTTACAATGCATTAAGGGGGGAGGGGGCTAAACATACAAAATTGTAACCAAAATTATATGTTTTTTTTGTGGGGGGTCCTTTGGAAAAATAAAAGATACGTACCAAAAATTTCTGAATTTTTAATATTTCAACATTGATGGAACCATCAATGTTTTTGTAAATATATTTTTTGCTACAAAAAGACCGCTTCCATATGACCGTTTATGGTAGATTTTGAGAAGTTTCACTGTCTATGCATAAAATGTTAACAATTTAACATTAAATCTGTATAATTAAGCATCTAATATAATGGGGATTACCCACACGATGCTTTATAAATAAATTAAATAAACACGTAATTTGATAAAACAGGGCTATTAAGAATGACCAGAGGCAGATACGGATTAACCAATCAGATTCCGCAAGTTAACGGTTAGAGCGTCGTTTTTATGTTAAACATTTTTTAACTTCTCAGATCCTTAAATATTTTTAACAAGTATATTTGGATAATTTAGCTTTAGATAAAATTAGAGTCGTCTGTAATTGTTCAAAAACAGGTAAATTCAACTAATTTTTTTCACTGTAGCGTGGATAGCAATCATTGGCGTTGCTAAGGGTTGGTGGAACCGGCTCCCACCGTGGGCACAAGGTACAGAGAGGGTCAAAATAAGGTAGAAGAAATGTCTGTTTTTTCGGTTTTCACCGGAGGGGAAGGAGGGGACAGCGATCTCTGATAGCAATAAAGTAGAAATGCACCAATTAATAGCACCGGTTCTGTTCGTAATTTTATTAATAGAATATCCACCAAGTTAATAATAATAAATAATAAGTAATAACTTTTATCAATGTTTTTTTGGGATTCCCTGTACGTGTATCCTCTGTTACTAGTATCTATATAAACGGTAGTACATACAATCCTCTTGTTTACATTTGCAATTATGGCTTCTTATAAAACTAATCTAAAGCAGTTCAAAACAACAGTTATTACTCAGTTTTTACAAGTGCTAAGAGTAGGTATGTGCATTAGATTTTATATCTTTAATATATTTATGATTAAAAAACTAATGAAGAAAAACAACAATTTAGAATATTGTAAAATTTCAGATATTTTTCAAAATCAAAACTAATTTATCGATATTTAATTTATAAGTGAACATAGATCTCACTTAGATTATATTAATCATTTTGATTCATAATGATCATTCAGAGGCGGATTTGGACCTCTCGAGGCTCCCTCCTCCCCATTTTATTAATTTGTGTTAAAAAAATATGTTAGGTAGAAAAAAAGTTTAATTTTGTATAACTTAATCATTACTATCTTTATTAGATTATTGGGGGGGGGGGGGGAGGGGGAGGCAAAATGAATTACAATTTGAAACCCTTTGTAGATACCATTTGTAAGTTAGAAAAAAAATTCAAGTCTCTAGCTTATATAGTCTACGAGATATTTGGCTGTAAGAGGACGGCCATACAATCCAGACGGGCGACAAAGTTAGATTAGTAATACGGAATCAGAAGAAAAATAGAAAAAAATAAAAAAGAACGCGTGTTTTCTGTTTTGTTATTTATCTTTGAAAAAAATCAATTAAAAATTTCGATGCGGGGCACCTTTTCATCGGAGGGCCCTGGCAAGTGCCAGGCCCCCCACTCGTTTGGTCCGCTATTGTGATCGTTACAAAATCGAATTGTTTACTAAATGTGTGCCATTACCAGATTTCAGAGGGGGGGAGCAGATGTACGTTATATTATAATGTTTAAATAATTTTGAAGCAAATGCTAAAATATGTGGAATTGTTAATGCGTTTATTGTAGGTAGGTAATCGTGGTGTAACTATAGGAGTTGGGGGCGTCAAAATAGGGTGTCATGAAAAAAAAGGTCTTTAATTACACCAAAGGGGTGCTTTTTAACCTTTTACTGGGAGCACAGCGATCTGAAGCTACGTTACTGTAGATAATAATAGTAATTCTCACAAACAAACTAACATTTCGGTATAAATTTAAAAACTATTTCCTTGAAAAGATCGATAATATTTCTATTTTATATCTCGAACCGCAGGACAAGGATGAATTTAATTAGGTGTGACTTGTAGTAGGATTGATTTTTTTAAATAAAAATGAATTTGTATATGGCGTAATGTATTACATTATGGTTTCAGTATAATATTAATTCGATAAATACATATATTTATATATTAAAATAAATGATAATTTAATGATAACTGGAAAAAACAGAAGCACTTCAAACTTTCAAATCGTTCTCCTGAGAAATCACATTTTTGAAGTTATCATGTTATGACCTAAGCATCGATTTAGATTAATATAATATTTAAAATATATCCTGTTGTTATCACTTCTGTATTCTACTGTGTGAAAGTTGCAGGCGCGGATCTATAGGTTTCCAATTTGGGGAGGGTAATGGTCTGAGAAATGTTAATTTGGGGTAGGTCATGGACTGTGACTTGGACAAAAAAGTTACTTTAGTATATTTATTTTAATATAATTTATATATATTTTATTTTATTTACTTTAATTTTTGAGGTTTGGGGAGGGGCATGCATGCACCCCATGACCCCCCCCCCCTGGATCCGCGCTTGGAAGTTGACAATACTAAAAGCTAACTAATAAATCAGTATAAAAATGTATAAAGATAATAAAATATATTATCTCCACAATATAAATCAATAAATTAGTAGCAATTAATTATTCAATTCTATTTCATTTTGATTCTATAAAGAAATGCAAATGATGAGTAGCATCTCTAGACAACAGTGCATTTATATGTTTGTAATTTGTATGTACAGGGTAGTTCAATAGTGCGTCCGGCTTTCCTAGCGCACTTCCCGTAAGAGATAGAAAAAAAAGTTTGGTACATAATATTATTGGTTTAAAAAGATCAACGTCGTAAAATTATTTTTAACAATACAGGGTGTCCCATTTTTGCGGTATAACAAAAACAAAGATATTTTTAAATGGAATACCCTGTAACGTTTTATGTCTTCCGATGTCATTTTTTAACCTCTACATAAATGTCTGTTCAATTTTTAATTTAATGACAGTGTTGCCAAATTAGAATTTTTTTTCCGAAAAATAACCCATATTCAGGCTCAACTATAAAAAATCGTAGCGACCTCGTTTTTTTTGAAGTTATGAATTTTTTTAGCAATAATGTTAGTCCAGGTAAAGAGTAACATTTTGATAATAAACAAATTTAATTTAGTTCTACAGGGTGTTAATAAAAAAATGCCAAAGTTTGCAATCTTCAAAATGATAAAACTCATTTTTTTCAAATGTGACTACCCTTTTTTTATTTCACTATTCGATGGGTTTTTTTCTCCTTTTCAATTTGTATAGGGGATATCTTATGTCTAAACTCCATACTTTCTGAGATATTCAATCATTTTCACAAAAGTAACCATTTCACCACGTTTTTATGCACCGAAGTAGGCTGTGCTGATGCAAAATAAATGCCAAAATGTAAGTACTTAAGTATCAATGTAACATTTGATTAAATTTTATAATTAAAACGGATAATACTTATGAAATAAAATTATTTATTTTATTCAAAAAACTATGATCAGTAACAAAATTGAAAATACATATAAAAGATAAAAGACTACAATAAATGTTCGAAATGTATGGCACGCCGTTTTACTTTTTAATAGTAAAAAAAAAATTCCGTCAAAATTAAATTACGATCATAAAAATGAATTAAATTTATGTCACAACATAATTTTAATTCATTGAATTAAAATTATGTCACAACATAATTTTAATTCAATGAATTAAAATTATGTTGTGACATAATTTTAATTCAATGAATTAAAATTATGTCCCGACATAATTTTAATTCCCTATTTTTATTATGTTGCAACATAATAATAATACATCAAATTAAAATTATACTCTGATATTTAATATTTCATTGAATTTTTTTTATGCTACAGCATAAAAATAATAAGAGGAATTAAAATTGTATCTGCATAAAAAAAAATTCAGAATTAAAATTATGTACATAATTTTAATTCATGAATTATTATTATGTACATAATTTTAATTCGTGAATTATAATTCAGTAAATAAAAATGATGCACGATATTTTATTTTAGAATTAAAATTATGTACATAATAATAATTCAACGAATTTTTATTTTAGAACTAAAATCATGTACAATATTTTAATTCTAAAATAAAAATTACGTGCAAAATTTATACTTTATAATTAAAATGATGCACGAATTTTTTTGTTACAATTAAAATTATGTACATAATTTTAATTATAAAATAAAAATTACGTGCAGAATTTTTATTTTAAAATTAAAATGATGCACGCATTTTTCTATTACAATTAAAATTATGTACATAATTTTAATTCAAACATTCAATTCTGTATGTGTAATAATTTTAATTTTAGAATTAAAATGATACACGAATTTTTTTGTTACAATTAAAATTATGTACATAATTTTAATTCAAACATTCAATTTTTCACGTGTATTAAATTTTATTAAGAATTAAAATGATACACGAATTTTTTTGTTACAATTAAAATTATGTGCATAATTTTAATTCAAACATTCAATTTTGCACTTGTAGTAAATTTTATTTTAGAATTAAAATGATACACGAATTTTTTTTTTACATTTAACATTATGTACATAATTTTAATTCAAGCATTCAATTTTGCATGTATTTTAGTTTTTTTTTTCGAATTAAAATGATACACGAATTTTTTTGTTACAATTAAAATTATGTACATAATTTTAATTCAAACATTTAATTTTACATGTGTAATAATTTTTATTTTAGAATTAAAATGTTACACGAATTTTTATGTTACAATTAAAATTATGTACATAATTTTAATTCAAGCATACAAATTTGCATGTATTTTAATTTTTATTTTAGAATTAAAATGATGTACGAATTTTTATGTTACAATTAAAATTATGTACATAATTTTAATTCAAGCATACAATTTTGCATGTATTTTAATTTTTATTTTAGAATTAAAATGATGTACGAATTTTTATGTTACAATTAAAATTATGTACATAATTTTAATTCAAGTATACAATTTTGCATGTATTTTAATTTTTATTTTAGAATTAAAATGATGTACGAATTTTTTAGTTACAATTAAAATCCATACTAATATTATAAATGCGAAAGTGTGTCTGTCTGTCTGTCTGTCTGTTACCTTTTCACGGCTAAACTACTGAACCGATCTTGATGAAATTTGGCAGTGAGATAGCTTGCATCTCGTGGACGGACATAGGCTACTTCGTATCTCGAAAATTCAACCCCTATTGAATTGCAAGGGGGTGGAAATATTTTATTTTTTTCAGTAATTAATATTTTACTCCCCGTTACATATGAAGGGTTGTAAGTGGTTTCATTAGATCTGGCGGGAAAAATACTACGGGGGTGGGGGTTTCAGGGGGAAAAACAACCCTCTATCTCGCATAGGAGCCGAGATATTTACGATTTTGTATAATGAAAGAAAACCAAAAATAAGACAATTTTTATATTTTACCCCCTGTCGCATATGACGGGTTGTCATTGGTTTCGTTTAATCTGTTGGAAAAAATACTACGGAAGAGGGGTTTCTAGAGGGAGAAATCAACCCCTTATCTGATTATCTCGCATAGGAGTCGACACTTATATTATAAATGCGAAAGCGTGTTTCTCAGTCTGTCTATTTGTTACGTGTTCACGGCTAAACCGCTTTACCGATCTTGATGAAATTTGGCAGCGATATAGATTGCATCCAGAGAATGTATATAGGCTACTTTGTATCTCGAAATTTCAACCCCTAAGGAATTTCAAGGGGGTGGAAAATTTTAATTTTTTTTAGTAATTAATATTTTACCCCCCGTTACATATGAAGGGTTGTAAGTGGTTTCATTAGATCCGGCGGGAAAAATACTACGGGGTTAGGGGTTTTAGGGGGAAAAACAACCCTCTATCTCGCATAGGAGCCGAGATATTTACGATTTTGTATAATGAAAGAAAACCAAAAATAAGAATATTTTAATATTTCATCCCCTGTCACATATAAAGGGTTGTAATTGGTTTCAATTTTGCATGTATTTTAATTTTTATTTTAGAATTAAAATGATGTACGAATTTTTATGTAACAATTAAAATTATGTACATAATTTTAATTCAAGTATACAATTTTGCATGTATTTTAATTTTTATTTTAGAATTAAAATGATGTACGAATTTTTATGTTACAATTAAAATTATGTACATAATTTTAATTCAAGTATACAATTTTGCATGTATTTTAATTTTTATTTTAGAATTAAAATGATGTACGAATTTTTATGTTACAATTAAAATTATGTACATAATTTTAATTCAAGTATACAATTTTGCATGTATTTTAATTTTTATTTTAGAATTAAAATGATGTACTAATTTTTATGTTACAATTAAAATTATGTACATAATTTTAATTCAAGCATACAATTTTGCATGTATTTTAATTTTTATTTTAGAATTAAAATGATGTACGAATTTTTATGTTACAATTAAAATTATGTACATAATTTTAATTCAAGCATTCAATTTTGCATGTATTTTAATTTTTATTTTAGAATTAAAATGATGTACGAATTTTTATGTTACAATTAAAATTATGAACATAATTTTAATTCAAGCATACAATTTTGCATGTATTTTAATTTTTATTTTAGAATTAAAATGATGTACGAATTTTTTTGTTACAATTAAAATCCATACTATAATATTAATATTATATAATATTATAAATGCGAAAGTGTGTCTGTCTGTCTGTCTGTCTGTTACCTTTTCACGGCTAAACTACTGAACCGATCTTGATGAAATTTGGCAGTGAGATAGCTTGCATCTCGTGGACGGACATAGGCTACTTCGTATCTCGAAAATTCAACCCCTATTGAATTGCAAGGGGGTGGAAATATTTTATTTTTTCAGTAATTAATATTTTACTCCCCGTTACATATGAAGGGTTGTAAGTGGTTTCATTAGATCCGGCGGGAAAAATACTACGGGGTTGGGGGTTTTAGGGGGAAAAACAACCCTCTATCTCGCATAGGAGCCGAGATATTTACGATTTTGTATAATGAAGAAAACCAAAAATAAGAATATTTTAATATTTCGTCCCCTGCCACATATGAAGGGTTGTTATTGGTTTCAATTTTGCTTGTATTTTAATTTTAATTTTAGAATTAAAATGATACACGCATTTTGATTCTGTTGTATTTTTCCCTCCGGATCTAATGAAACCACTTACAACCCTTCATATGTAACGGGGGGTAAAATATTAATTACTAAAAAAAAATAATGCAAAATTGAAACCAATAACAACCCTTTATATGTGACAGGGGATGAAATATTAAAATATTCTTATTTTTGGTTTTCTTTCTTAAGACAAAATCGTAAATATCTCGGCTCCTATGCGAGATAGAGGGTTGTTTTTCCCCCTAAAACCCCCACCCCCGTATTATTTTTACCGCCGGATCTAATGAAACCACTTACAACCCTTCATATGTAACGGGGGGTAAAATATTAATTACTGAAAAAAATAAAATATTTCCACCCCCTTGCAATTCAATAGGGGTTGAAATTTCGAGATACGAAGTAGCCTATGTCCGCCCTCGGGATGCAAGCTATCTCACTGCCAAATTTCATCAAGATCGGTTCAGTAGTTTAGCCGTGAAAAGGTAACAGACAGACAGACAGACAGACACACTTTCGCATTTATAATATTAGTATGGATTTTAATTGTAACAAAAAAATTCGTACATCATTTTAATTCTAAAATAAAAATTAAAATACATGCAAAATTAAATGCTTGAATTAAAATTATGTACATAATTTTAATTGTAACATAAAAATTCGTACATCATTTTAATTCTAAAATAAAAATTAAAATACATGCAAAATTGTATACTTGAATTAAAATTATGTACATAATTTTAATTGTAACATAAAAATTCGTACATCATTTTAATTCTAAAATAAAAATTAAAATACATGCAAAATTGTATACTTGAATTAAAATTATGTACATAATTTTAATTGTAACATAAAAATTCGTACATCATTTTAATTCTAAAATAAAAATTAAAATACATGCAAAATTGAAACCAATTACAACCCTTTATATGTGACAGGGGATGAAATATTAAAATATTCTTATTTTTGGTTTTCTTTCATTATACAAAATCGTAAATATCTCGGCTCCTATGCGAGATAGAGGGTTGTTTTTCCCCCTAAAACCCCTAACCCCGTAGTATTTTTCCCGCCGGATCTAATGAAACCACTTACAACCCTTCATATGTAACGGGGGGTAAAATATTAATTACTGAAAAAAAAAATATTTCCACCCCCTTGCAATTCAATAGGGGTTGAAATTTCGAGCTACGAAGTAGCCTATATACATTCTCTGGATGCAATCTATCTCGCTACCAAATTTCATCAAGATCGGTAAAGCGGTTTAGCCGTGAACACGTAACAAATAGACAGACTGAGAAACACGCTTTCGCATTTATAATATAAGTGTCGACTCCTATGCGAGATAATCAGATAAGGGGTTGATTTCTCCCTCTAGAAACCCCTCTTCCGTAGTATTTTTTCCAACAGATTAAACGAAACCAATGACAACCCGTCATATGCGACAGGGGGTAAAATATAAAAATTGTCTTATTTTTGGTTTTCTTTCATTATACAAAATCGTAAATATCTCGGCTCCTATGCGAGATAGAGGGTTGTTTTTCCCCCTGAAACCCCCACCCCCGTAGTATTTTTCCCGCCGGATATAATGAAACCACTTACAACCCTTCATATGTAACGGGGGGTAAAATATTAATTACTGAAAAAAATAAAATATTTCCACCCCCTTGCAATTCAATAGGGGTTGAATTTTCGAGATACGAAGTAGCCTATGTCCGCCCTCGGGATGCAAGCTATCTCACTGCCAAATTTCATCAAGATCGGTTCAGTGGTTTAGCCGTGAAAAGGTAACAGACAGACACACAGACAGACAGACACACTTTCGCATTTATAATATTAGTATGGATTTTAATTGTAACAAAAAAATTCGTACATCATTTTAATTCTAAAATAAAAATTAAAATACATGCAAAATTGAATGCTTGAATTAAAATTATGTACATAATTTTAATTGTAACATAAAAATTCGTACATCATTTTAATTCTAAAATAAAAATTAAAATTTTTGCAAAATTGAATGCTTGAATTAAAATTATGTACATAATTTTAATTGTAACATAAAAATTCGTACATCATTTTAATTCTAAAATAAAAATTAAAATACATGCAAAATTGAATGCTTGAATTAAAATTATGTACATAATTTTAATTGTAACAAAAAAATTCGTGTAACATTTTAATTCTAAAATAAAAATTGAAATACATGCAACTTTGAATGTTTGAATTAAAATTATGTACATAATTTTAATTGTAACAAAAAAATTCGTGTAACATTTTAATTCTAAAATTAAAATTAAAATACATGCAAAATTGAATGCTTGAATTAAAATTATGTACATAATTTTAATTGTAACATAAAAATTCGTACATCATTTTAATTCTAAAATAAAAATTAAAATACATGCAAAATTGTATGCTTGAATTAAAATTATGTACATAATTTTAATTGTAACATAAAAATTCGTACATCATTTTAATTCTAAAATAAAAATTAAAATACATGCAAAATTGAATGCTTGAATTAAAATTATGTACATAATTTTAATTGTAACAAAAAAATTCGTGTAACATTTTAATTCTAAAATAAAAATTAAAATACATGCAACTTTGAATGTTTGAATTAAAAATATGTACATAATTTTAATTGTAACAAAAAAATTCGTGTAACATTTTAATTCTAAAATAAAAATTAAAATACATGCAAAATTGAATGCTTGAATTAAAATTATGTACATAATTTTAATTGTAACATAAAAATTCGTACATCATTTTAATTCTAAAATAAAAATTAAAATACATGCAAAATTGTATGCTTGAATTAAAATTATGTACATAATTTTAATTGTAACATAAAAATTCGTACATCATTTTAATTCTAAAATAAAAATTAAAATACATGCAAAATTGAATGCTTGAATTAAAATTATGTACATAATTTTAAATGTAAAAAAAAAATTCGTGTAACATTTTAATTCTAAAATAAAAATTATTACACATGTAAAATTAAATGTTTGAATTAAAATTATGTACATAATTTTAATTGTAACAAAAAAATTCGTGTATCATTTTAATTCGAAAAAAAAAACTAAAATACATGCAAAATTGAATGCTTGAATTAAAATTATGTACATAATGTTAAATGTAACAAAAAAATTCGTGTATCATTTTAATTCTTAATAAAATTTAATACACGTGAAAAATTGAATGTTTGAATTAAAATTATGTACATAATTTTAATTGTAACAAAAAAATTCGTGTATCATTTTAATTCTAAAATAAAAATTACTACACGTGCAGAATTGAATGTTTGAATTAAAATTATGTACATAATTTTAATTGTAACAAAAAAATTCGTGTATCATTTTAATTCTTAATAAAATTTAATACACGTAAAAAATTGAATGTTTGAATTAAAATTATGTACATAATTTTAATTGTAACATAAAAATGCGTGCATCATTTTAATTCTAAAATAAAAATTCTGCATTTAATTTTTATTTTAGAATTAAATTTACGTACATAATTTTAATTGTAACAAAAAAATTCGTGTATTATCTTTATTATAAAATAAAAATTCTACATGTAATTTTTATTTTAGAATTAAAATTATGTACATAATTTTAATTCACCGTATTTCTATTATAATCCACATTATTTTGATTCTCGAATTAAAATTTTGTACATAATTGAACTGTTATGTCGTAGTATGATTTTAATTCTTTGAATTATTATTATGTACATAAATTTAATTCATGAATTAAAATTATGTACATAATTTTAATTCAATGAATTAAAATTATGTCGTGACATAATTTTAATTCGTCGAATTATTATTATGTCGGGACATAATTTTAATTCGCCAAATTGTTATTATGTTGTAACATAATAAAAATTCGGCATTAAATTTATGTCACAACATAATAATAAATCGTTTCAAAGAATAAAATTTATGTCATGACTTAAAAATAATTCAATGAATTATTTTTATGTCCTGACATAATATTAATTCGACGAATTAAAATTATGTCACGACATAATTTTAATTCATTGAATTAAAATTATGCTGTGACATAATTTTAATTCGTCGTATTTTAATTATGCTGCAACATAATAATAATCGCAGAATTATTATTATGTCGGGACATAATTTTAATTCATTGAATTATTATTATGTCGTGACATAATTTTAATGATTTAATTTTATGTTGGGACATAATAAAAATTATTTAAATTTATGTTGTGACATAATAATAATTCAATGAATTTCCTATGCTCTCTTATGTATTCGAAATTAATTTTATGTTAAAGCATAATTTTAAATATATTTTATTATGCTGTGACATAATAAAAATGTGTACAAAAAATTTCGTTTTTTTTTTTAATTCAAAAACATGTTTTTTATTTTATATGTAAAAATTTTACCATTAAAAAGTAAAACGGCGTGCCATAGAAATGTCTTCCATTTTCATCCAGGCACAAATCAATTTACCGGCATTTGTTTTGTAATTGTTTCGCATTTATTTTGCATCAGCACAGCCTACTTCGGTGCATAAAAACGTGGTGAAATGGTTACTTTTGTGAAAATTATTTAATATCTCAGAATGTATGGAGTTTAGACATAAGATATCCCCTATACAAATTGAAAAGGAGAAAAAAACCCATCGAATAGTGAAATAAAAAAAGGGTAGTCACATTTGAAAAAAATGAGTTTTATCATTTTGAAGATTGCAAACTTTGGCATTTTTTTATTAACACCCTGTAGAACTAAATTAAATTTGTTTATTATCAAAATGTTACTCTTTACCTGGACTAACATTATTGCTAAAAAAATTCATAACTTCAAAAAAAACGAGGTCGCTACGATTTTTTATAGTTGAGCCTGAATATGGGTTATTTTTCGGAAAAAAAATTCTAATTTGGCAACACTGTCATTAAATTAAAAATTGAACAGACGTTTATGTAGAGGTTAAAAAATGACATCGGAAGACATAAAACGTTACAGGGTATTCCATTTAAAAATATCTTTGTTTTTGTTATACCGCAAAAATGGGACACCCTGTATTGTTAAAAATAATTTTACGACGTTGATCTTTTCAAACCAATAATATTATGTACCAAACTTTTTTTTCTATCTCCTACGGGAAGTGCACTAGGAAAGCCGGACGCACTATTGAACTACCCTGTATAAATGATGTGTTTAATATGTTGTACGAACATAATTATTTATTAGAAACAAAACAATTTATAAAATAAGGTGAGCTTAAAATGTTATATTTAAATAGATAAAATTTAACATGTTTATTTTAATTTTTAATTTTAATACTGATTTATTTTAAAAAAATTTAAAAAAGTACTTCTCTTTTCCTTGCATTTTTGCGTGAGATTTACAGAGAGCTATCTAACAATTAGAAGTTATACCAATCACTTTAAAAATGTACATTTTATATAAAAAAATACTTTATAACAATGGATCAAAACTATCATTTTCGTCGCATGTTAAATTATGTATAACATACAATTAATGGCGTGCCAAAATTGGGCTTATTAATATAAGTTTTGATTTTTTTCGCATTAAAACGGAAATGGTTAGGTTTTTAAACATCAAGAAAATTACAAAATCCAAGTATCGAGGCTGGAACGGGAAGCAAAATATAATTGAGATGCCAGTGGTGGACTAAGAAAAGTTGGTACCTGGGGCGGAATGCTAGTTATACAACCCTTTCTCAAAAAATTCGTAGATATAATTGGATTACCTTTTTTTTCGTTGTCAGTTCAATTTGGTGCCCCTTAAAAATTACTTTTGGGCTCTCGTGTATTTCATGAAGACTTTTTTTAGTTCTCATGTCACTTTTTAATCCTCATCTAGCTTTTCTACTTCATTTTGGTACTCCCTGTTGCTATTTTCGGAAACTGCAACAGGGCATTAAAAACTATATTATTTTTTTTATAGCCGGTTGTTGAATGTTTGGCAGCACACCCCTGCCCCCCTCCATAGTCCGCCACTGCCGTCAGCGACCAGGTTATTAAAGCTAAATATAACCTTGATGCACCCCTTTGTATAATCTATAATATTAACTAAATAATCAGATATGAGGGTGATAAATGATAACTATTGTTTATTATTTTTTCTACATTGAATTCATTTTTTTTTATATAAATATTATAGAACAGTTTTAATTTTATACACAAATAGGATGCAAGGTTGAACGTAAATATTTTTTCTTGCTAATACGCTGATTTTGTTAGCATAAGAATTATTATGAAATTATATTTTATCTGTAGATACTATATTATAAATAGGTAAAGATTTTGAGTTTGATTATGTTGTAAACCGCACGTGTTTCAGTCACGTGTGAAGTTTACTTGGGTCAAGACAGCAATTATATCACATTTTGTGCAATGACAATTATTTCTAAGGCACGTGTAAAAAGTTACAACCATTAGTGTAAATATCGAGTATATAATAATATATAACAGTACACGGGAAAGTGACAAGTCGGTGTTAAAGATATTTTTCACTTTGTATTATTTGCTTTAAACTTTAACAAAAGAATTTACAACACTTGGTGTCAGGTGTGAATATTTGTGTTACAACATTTTTTTGGAGTCTGGTGTAAAGGGTTTAGTGTAAGAGCAAACTTCAAGTGCCAGTAAAAAAACAAGTTTTGGAAAATCATAAAAAACAAAACACATAACTTTGTATTCTGAAGAAGAGGATAAAGTTCGTGGGTCCTGTGTGCTGGAGAAGGGAGAAGAAGAAAAGATTCTAGATCCTGTGTTCTGAAATGACAGAAAATGGAGAAATTCCTAGTCGATCCAGTTATTCAGAAAGAAAGCAGAAGAAAGTATATATAAGTTATCCCAAATCACACCTTATCACCTATGGTAAGTGCAAGAAACTCTCCGAGAGAGAACTTACCCATTTGACAGTTTTAAACGGAAGAAGAAAATAATATGAATAATATAATTTGTTTAGAACTTGCTAGCAGGTTTATTTTTGAAGTCAATGGTAAAATAGAAGAGCCAGATAAGTTCCTGTGCACTTGCGACGTCTGTTTCAATGGAATTTAAACAAAATTGAAATATTAGGGCGAAATTTAAAAAAATATGGTGTCGTCATCAACTATAAAAACATGTCCTAGATGTCATAAATGAAAATATTCAGTTACGACTCTAAGAAGCGAAGTGCTGTTGTCAGCATTTAAACTTCTATTTGCGAAGTTTGTGTAAAACACGTCATACTTGTCGGCAGATGTTTAACAGTACCAGTAATTGGTAAGTGCAGCATCAGTGATATAAATACAAATGGAAAAAAGCGGTAGTCATTCAAGAGGTGGATTTAGAAACAAGTGAAGCCTGCGATTGTGAAAAATTAACAACTACATAGATTCGAAATTAACAGAAACTTCCTGGTTAGAAATCTATAAGTATTTATGGAAAATTTAATAAGAGAGAGGAAACTGCATTGTTAAGATTATGCTAAGAATAAAACGACATTTTTTTTCCTGAAAGGAGACTCGATTAGTTTTAAAGAGAGCGTATCATACACTGTATCACTATTCAAATACTAGGAGCGTTACGGATAAATGCCAAGCCCTATAGAATATCAGAGGCCCAAAAGGACGAAATCAATCAAAAAGAAGATAAAGGTATAGTAATCCTAAGGACATATCCTTGGAAGGCCCCACTAAAATCAAATCAATCAGATAGGTACAATACAACTCAAAGAGATTGTATGACAGAGGAAGTGAGCCATAGCGCTTTATGTAAGTGGGCGTCAGTCATAAATAATAAGAGAAAGAAGAAAATATTGAGTATCTACGCGACGTGGGCTGTCGTTTCTGGAGTATCTTTATTCTGTGGTCCACAATATTGTTCTTTCTCTTTCTACCGAGAGTTATCGTTTTCGGCTGACTCACTGTTTTATGTCATACAATCTTTTTGGTACAACTACACACACCACAATTCGCTACTCTTGTTTACAGACTAGAAAAAGACTATTGAAAGAGTATTACGACCAGAGAATCATATGGTCAAACACTTAAAAGGGATCGATCCAAAAAACTGTCAAGACTCTAGTCACTGGATGGGCTCATACGTCGTTATATATCCAAATTGGAAACTTTCCTAAGAGGAAACCGTCGTATTAACAAAGTACGCACAAGTTGTTAAAAAAATTCGTGAGTGAAATTTTACTTAACTTGCAGAAAATAGTCATGAGATACTCCATTTTAAAAAAGCGTCAATTACAAGGTCGCTGAATTAACCGAGTTGATAAATAATGATAAACGGTGCGACATACTTGTTAGTCAGCATTTCTCTACAGCTGTCGGTATTAGTATAGTTTTTATTGTATTATTATTTTTTGTAATAAAGTATGCAAACGTACTTCGGAAATCATTTTGGAAGAATACAATGGTACCGAGGACATGTGGATGAGCGTATCACGTACGATGAGACATAGTGGCGCAGTGAAACCCAAGAAGCTGTTCGCAGGTCTAGGAGCCAGCACATCTTTAACCACAAGAAATATTTGTATATTTGATATATTGTTATATTTTTTTATTATATTATATACAAAAGCTGTACGTATATTTTTTGGGAGGACGGGTACATATTTGGACGTCCTGGAGAACTGAATTGTTTTAATTGCCTTTCCTCGTATTGGGTATATCATTGAGAATTTTTAGACAAATAAAGATAAAAGTATTTTTAATAACTTTGTATTATTATTTGCATGCACATTAGCTAACATTGACACCCGAATTTACAATAGTTAACATATTTATGTTAGAACAATTTAAAAAATCAAAAGTAGGTAACAGAGGTTATGATGTTTAATCACGTTGCCTCATCAGGGGGCTGAGCGGAAAACAAAAACATTGTACAAAGTCCGTGTTCATATCGTAAAATTTATTAAATTATGAAATAAACTATATATTACAATAATGTGGGGTCTATTTAGTCCTATATAAATATCCACGACAACAGTGGCGTGTTTTGAAAGTCGGGGGCCATAGGCAGAATAAATATTTAGGGCTACATAATTTTTTTAAGAAATAAGAAAAATGTAAAAATAAAAAAAATTGTCATCACAATGCCTGAAGACCTTTTTTCTCTTCAGACAATTGTTACGGGGTCCCTCTTTACTTTGGTGCCCTAGGCAGTTGCATAAAGTGCCTACTATGCAACATACCACTATATGACAGCTATATATATGGTATGTTTTTATATTTCTATATCACATGATCTCTCCAACGCAATATCAAGTATCCCTCAGTTTTATCAAAGTATGTTATTTCTAATAGCAATGTAAATCTCCAAATGGACCAATCAGAACACAGTTTTTGTATTTAACAGATGTGTACCAAGCTGTCAACATAAATACATATATTGGTAACACAGATTTATGAAATTGGGCTGATAAATACCAAATATATTTAGGTACTCGTATCAAAATATGTATGGTTAGATTTTTTTTTATTTACGAAAAACAACAACGGTCGTATCTATAGAAATACTACAGGTACAAATTCAATTTGAAACATGTATTTTTTTTAAATTTTACGTAGACAAAATATAAATAAGTATAACCTACATAATGTGTGAAATATATTTATATTTCAAAATATCAAAAAAGAAATATATACTTTTTGATAAAAACTCTACCTATTTTATAATACAATTGCATACATTTTTTAACGTATTTGCTTGATAAGGAATGCTGTCTATAATAAAAGTGTACAATGAAAAAGTTAAAAGCAATTGACCTCATGTGGCTCACTTATTAGGAACATATAAATAAATCTGTTAAATGCAAGTTAAGAAGATCATGTAAATCAATAAATATTGCAAAGTTAATATTTACAAGAAATATGAAAAATGGTATTTATATATTTTATACATTATATACTAGGCAGAGCCGTAACTACCACCGGAAAAGCGTAAAACTTGGGGTCGGCAAGATTGAGGAACAAAAAAAATCCATATAGTGAGGGTCCCTCGGCCACATGCTGCCCCAGGGTTCTAGAGTCTCTAGTTACGGCCCTGATACTAGGGGTTCTGCCCTTGGGTACTACGTGTAACGAGTCATAAAGCTTCTTTTCTCTGTCAAAAAAAAGGATTTGTGTTAATGTGTAAAAATAAATTTCGATAAAACGTGTAATTAAAAAGGTTCCCTACATTCAGTAACGTATTTAATAGTTAGCTAGAGGTCGGTGCGCCTCCGGTGAAAACTGAAAAAAGTGCTTCCCTGCAGGGGTTATTTTAATGTGTAGTTGTAGCTTGTTTCTGCAGTTCTAAAAATGAAAAGTGCAGTTGTAAAAGTCAATTTGTGTAGTTGAAAATTATAAATGTAGAGCAAAAAAAGGTTATTGCAACTGGAATATTTATACAACAACGAAGATAGATAAATACAGTTTAAAAAAGCGAAAAAATGATTACAATTGAAAATTACAAGTAGAAGAAAAGGAAAATGTGCAGTTGTAAAATTTTCTTAAAATAACCCCTGCCTCCCTGGTGTAATTCATATAAAAACAATATGAATTTTTCACACACCATCTGAATCACTAGCGCCGGTCCTGTCTATGTGTAAGTTTTGTAGTTCAAAATTAACATATATCAAAAAAAACAACACGTATAACCACTTTAGGATATTTTCATCAAATAATATGATTTTCGTAATTTTTTTTGATACGTTCATCTGATTCTTACATAGCGAACACGTGCACACTAGAAAAGTGTTGCACGTATAAAAAAAATATTTTTATAAACATTTTGATAAAATAGTCAGTTTTTCAAAATGCTCGTGTCTTCTACCCCGCACCACTGGTAGGTATATAATATTTTCGAGCATATCTCTTGACATGAAAATTTTCTAAATTTAAATGTAAATTACAACTGTGTTTTTCCACTTTTATGCTTACTCTTACACAGTGGCAGACTAAGTTTATTTTGAAATTTAGAAATCCAAAAAGAGACCCCCCCCCCATTTAGTCCTCTACTGCCCTTACTTAATAGAGGTTTCTTATCCCTTATAATTTTGGTCAATGTTATTGTTATACCGTGTTTAGACCAAAAAAGACAAAACAGCAACACGAGTAACACGGTGTAACATTTCGAATTAAAAATGTATAAGATTTGTTTCTATTTTGTCAAAAAATCACGATGTTGTTGCTATTTTGTCTTTCTGGTCTAAACACGGCATTATATCTTCTAAAATACAAACTTGACAAAATAATTGTATTGAAAGAATTTGTAGTTCTTACTATGGTCTTTACAAATTGCCTCCCTCACCTACCCCCTTCTGTGTAGTAGTTTTTGATATTTATATATTTATTAAAATGATATACCAATTTCAAAATTCTGACAAATTCTATTGAAATTTTTCATATTAAAAATTATTTTAAAAAATATTAAACATATTATAAAATACACGACCTTTATGATGGAGGTCATATATGGTTCAACATACTGTTTTTAGGGTTCCGTAAAAAACTAGGAACCCTTATAGTTTCGCTCTGTCCGTCCGTCTGTCTATATTAATTTTATACCGATTAAAATGAAATTTGGTATACGGACGTAGATTGATAATCCAAAAACAGAAATGATGGGATTTTTGAATAAAATATTTTTTTGGACCTCTCATAGTCTTTAGATAGGTCTTCTAAAATGCTACAAAAAATGTTTTATGACCTTTTGATTTTAACCCTTTAGTTACGATATATTTACTTTTTAATGTCATTATCAGAGCGTCCCCCCCCCCCTCTAATTTTTAAACTATCGATTCAAAAATCTGAAAAAATCTAAATTGTAGCTTTTAAGTAGTACTTCAATTAAAATTATAACGAACACTGTAACAAAAATAGCTTATGAAAAATTTTGAAATAACTATTTTTTATAAATTGTAGTGAGAATGACTACGGAACCCTATCATGTGCGTGCCCAACACGCACTTGGCCATTTTATTTTTTTATTTCTGATATTGTATTGAGCTTGGTTCTGAGTGCAGCCTACTGATTATATGTATATATCTTTAAAATTGAAGTGTTTTCCTCATTTTTTCTACTGTTGATAAAAAAATTGATCAAAATTTATTTTATTGTCACATGAAAATTTAAGTTTTTTTCCAAATTTTCTTGACTGTTCTGTGAAACTAGTCATTTTGACATCTGAATACCTAGAGTATACTTCATCTTATGTTTATCATCTTAAAAAATTTTTTTTGCAGAAACAAAGTCTAATAACGGTTCTGAATATTTGGACGAAATGCGAAGATCAAGCATCGATGTTTTGGTTGCTGATGGGATGTGCAAATATACACCGTCCCTTGAAAATAAAATAGTTGAACGAAAAACTGAATCGCGAGTACTTGTAATCTATACAGGGGGAACTATCGGAATGATACCAAACAGTTTCACAAACGGTAAGAAAATCTTTTAATTTTTATAAATATGTAACAGTTAATAAAAACTATTATAATACGTATAAAGAAATTATATACTGTTAACAATTCATTATCAAATAAATTTTCAATTTATTGGTTAATGAGTCATCGTACATTAGTAAATAGAAATTTATCTATATGTTAAAATAAAAATATTGTAATTAAAATTATATCAAATTAATTAATTTGTAGCACTTGCACCTCAAGCAAATATGTTAGAAGCAAGAATACGTCAAAGTATTGATATGCATGATGCTGCGTATGCTGAACAACATTTACTAGAAGAAGAATCATTACTTGCATTACCGTTAGTATATAACTATATATTTATTTATATTGTTTTTGAAATCGATTTTTTTAAATATTTTTTACTGGTGTGTTCACTAGATGACTTTTTATTCATAATTTTATAATAATCAATAGAACATAAATAATAGATTTTATTTTTTAATATTTATTTTATTCTTATTCAAAAAAAAATTTTTTGTATACTATAATTATAGTATTATATAATATTAATATCCATTCTGGATTAGTAATATGCTCTTTAAAAATAGGAGGTGCATTTTCACTGCATACAAGAATTTTAATTTTAAAATTTCATGTGAAATTTCATTGATTCAGGACCCCAAAAACGTGTAATTTTATTGAAATCTTGAATTCATAGTTTCTAATGATTATTGTACTTTATTAGACACCGTATATATAATATATAAAAATTAACAAAAATAAAATTAAATATAAACGTATTTCTTTACATTATTATTATTGCTTTATATTTCATTTTTTTTAGATGTGAATAACATGTTTACTTTCTTTTTAGAATTTCTTGTGAACAAAATAGAATTATATACCGAATTGAAGAATATAATCCATTACTCGATTCAAGTAATATGACCTCTGATGAGTGGAAGCAAATTGCTATGACAATAAAAGTATATTTTATTTATTTATTCAATTCACACATTTGTTAGAAATCAACACAATACTAAATTGGAGCCATGTTAGCTGATAAATAAATGATAAATAAACAGATTTTTTCTAAAAAAACTTTTTCAGTTAGGTATAGTTCAAAATATAACTCACAAATAAAAATAAAATGTAAGAAGTAGAATCATGGGTTGCTGCTCTTTCAGACTTACATTAGATGTTAATTTTTTATATACTTTAGAAACTATAATTTGTAAAGTGTTGTCGAATCTGTAGCTAAATTAAAACAATTTGTTTATTTTACACTATATATTTATAATATCTATTCACCTCTTCTGTGACCAATTTTTGATTGAAAATCCCTGTCCAAACCAATATTTTATCAAAAAAAAAAAAGAACAAATAAATCAATGGTCGAATACCATTAATGTAGATCTAAATAAGCCAACAAATTCTTAAAATTATCAATTTCAATTATAATTTTTTTTAATAATGTCAGAAAAGTTACTACGGATAACTTGTGGCGGCCAAGCGTTCATAACGGTGTCCTTTTTTGATTCTTCGATGTCGGCTCTTTCTATCATTGCGTAGCGATTATATATTTTATTTTTCTACAACTGTATTTTATATTATAGTATATTATTATTTTGTTTAATTATAGGATAATTACAAAAAGTTCAATGGATTTGTTATACTTCATGGTACAGACACATTGGCATATACCGCTTCAGCATTATCATTTATGTTAGAGAATTTAGGAAAGCCTATAGTTATAACTGGATCTCAGGTATTTATGTATATAATATTTAACTTATTTAAGATTTCATATTAATTAAACCTCTGGTATACAGTAAAACCCTGAGTTACAGTTCTTTCTTTAACTTACACCACTTTGCATTTACATATATTTACAATTACTAACTTTCCCCAAAATTGAGACGCTTTCTTCAGAATTATTTTTCTTTAGCAGCCTGATCAGCTTCCAACGTATAAAATAATAGAGTTTTGACTAACAGAAATTTTTGAGATACCAAAGCCTAAAAGAGGAATGTAACGTTGGGGTATGACTGTCGTTTAAAATAAAACTAATTATTAAATAAAGAAAACAGTTTGTATTTTGTTATATGTAGAATAATTAATTTTTATTTTATTTCAGCTTCCGATTTTTGAATGCCGTAGTGATGGTAAAACTAATTTTATCTCAGCCCTTACCATCGCAGGCAATTATAATATCCCAGAAGTAACTGTATTTTTCAATAATACACTATTACGTGGAAACCGTACAGTGAAAGTTAGTACAAATAATTTTAATGCTTTTAGTACACCGAACTGTCCAGCTTTGGCAACAATAGGAATTCGCATTGATGGTGAGATAATACATAATGATTTATACATTGTTGATGTAAAAAATGTACGGTATTTCTTGTGCAATGTTTCTTAATGTCATTTTGTAACGAGAGTGAATGTTAATTTTTTTCAACACCCTAATGTATATAAAATATTATATTGCTCGTAGATAACACCCAATGCATTCAAATAAAATTTGTATACTGCATGTATGTGTGTCCACAGCCTAAATTTTAAAACCTTAAAAGTATTTATTTTAATTAATGATATAAATTTATTTCAGTTGATTATAAATCAGTTTTTCGACCAACTGGTATACACGAATTTAGAGTTCATTCTCATTTTGAAAAAAATGTAATGATAATAAGATTATTTCCAAACATTCCAACTGAAATGGTGCGTAATATTCTAAAGTCACCAGGTCTCAAAGGTGTTGTTTTACAATCGTTTGGTGCTGGAAATATACCATCTCGACAAGTAGATTTATTAGATGAACTGAAACAAGCATCTAAAAGAGGAGTTTTAATAGTTAATTGCACTCAGTGTTACCAAGGAGGTGTTGAAGAAATATATGAAACAGGAAAGGTTGGTTTTTATATGATACAATTGTATTTTATGTTCTTTTTAAATGTTATTGTAATTTTAAGATCCTGTGCATACTACAGACTTTAAATCAGCTGATAGTTTAATCAGTTTGGTTGGCCGATTTCCATTCAATTAGGAAAGTAGGGCTACTATTAACTGATTGGCAATCAGTATGGCGTGCCATGTGATTGACTATGGAAGTTATGTAGGATTTGTGGTGTGCACATTTACCACCATTGGTTTGCAGTTCAAATCCAATTAAACTACTTGCAAAATAAAAGTCTGTAATGTGCGTGGGTTCTAAGTATTATAATACAATTTTGTTGATTGCTTCTTTATGTATACCATATTCAACTGTATGTTATTTATAATAATAATTTTATTTTAAAGCACCTGATTGAAGCAGGAGTAATTCCTGGTTCAGATATGACATCAGAAGCTGCATTTACAAAATTATCATATGTTTTATCAAAAGATGAATGGAATTATACTATGAAGAAAAAGGTGATAACGGTTATAACCGTTATAACCATTAATTCAAATAATTTATTTAAATTATTTTTAAATTATTTTATAGATGTTTCAAACAAATTTGAGAGGAGAACTGACAGCACTGAGAACTAAAGAGGTACATAATTTAAATATGTCATAAGTTCTACGAACAAGTTATATATTATATTTGAGTTTCTGCAATTACGACATTGAAAAGATACAATACTATTGAACTTATTTGAATTTACTTTCCATTCACATATTGCTCAGTATCATAAGCGCCATTATTCCTGTCATTTTGTATGCAATTTTTTAAAACAATAGTTTTAAAAAATATATCTTGTTGTTAGTTGATAAAATTGTTATCTTATAAAAAAATGTATGCATTCAGAAAACCATCCTTTCTATTTCTACATTTATTATTTGAATTATGGGAAGTCCTCAAGAATTATCTCTTAAGATTGATAAAAAAAAAATGCAGACATTTAAACTTGATTGTTAAATTGGCTCAAATTGAATTCGTCACTATATACATACATATATAATTATCATCATTACTCACATAAATATATATTTTTATATAATTTAATTTGTTAATTTATAATTCTAGGACTCAGATTTGGTAGAAGCTGTGGCAAAGTCTCTCGGCGCATCAACACCTCGTGAAATATCAGATTTGCGACATTTGCTACATCCTACATTATTATCCGGAGCAGTCCTGATTGGTGATACAATCACATTAAACACATTATGGCAGCGTGGCTGTGATTTATCAGCCCCAAATTGTGATAGACGAACACCATTGCATATTGCTTGTGCAGAAGGCCGATATGATGTTGTACGATTCTTGTTAAATCATGGAGCCAATGTTCATATGATTGATAGGTTTAATCAACCACCATTAGGTGATGCTATACATAGTGATAGCCATGATATCATTAGGTGTGAATATACTATATTATTGAAAATTTTAACAGATCTATATATTTTGTTTATTTAAAGAAATATATACTATTTGATAAAAACACTACAAACTTATACATTAACCTGGCTATATATTGCCTAAGAAATTTTTACTAAAATTCTAGAAGATTTTTTAATTTTGATATCAAACTACTTATTTATATAAATCACTTTTCTAAAAAAAGTGCAAGCTAAAATGAAATCTTAATAATTATTATTTATACTAATAAAAATTAATATAATTATTTTATTTCTTATAGTCTTCTTATTAAATGTGGTGCTCACTTAACATCAAGTCCTGTAGTAATTGGTGATCAGTTATGTTTAGCAGCAGCACGTGGAAATATTTTACGATTGCGTTCATATAAATTAGCTGGAGCTGATCTTAATATTCAAGATATAAGTGGTAGAACTGCTTTACATATGGTAATTATTTTGATGATAACAAGAATAATAGATTGTGTACTCACAACCAGTGGTGTAGTAAGAAAAATTTTCGGGGGGGTAAATACATGAGTTAAATTTTTTGAAGGTATTTTGAACTGATGTTTTTTCAAAACAAACGTTTTTTTAGAACACTGAATATTTCGGAGGGGGTTTTGTCCCCAAAGTCTCCTCTCCGTCACTACGCCACTGTTCACAACATATATATTTATAGTATGCGAGGTATCATAATAGCAGATTATTTCAGAGGCAAAGGAGAGGTCAGGCATAGGCAGAGCAGGTATCTGCCTATAGTGCCAAATTTAAAAGGCCATCAAAATAATAATTGTATTTACTTATTCCAATTTTCATTTAATTGAAACTATTCTCGTGACTACTGCACTTTTGTATTTCTTTTATTAAAATAATTGTCAAACCACTTTAAGTATAGTTTTGTCTTAGATCTATAAATCACTCAATTAGTCAATTAGATCATATTGATATTAATGCTTATTTTTATTTTAGGCTGTTATTCATAATCACATAGATGTTGTTAGATTTCTCATCGATGAAGAAGTAGATCTTGAAATTGAAGATATTGTAGGAATAACACCTATATTAATAGCTGAAAAATTAAAACAAACAGACATACAAAATTTACTTAAAAATAAACTTCAAAAACCTGTAAGTTAAATTTTAGAAAAATAATTTTAATAATATGTTCGTCCAATATTATTTCATATAGACTATAGAGTATATAGCAATTTAGTGTTTTAAAAATTATTGTGATCTATTCAAATATTAAATTAAACGTTAATTTTTATATATTTATGTATTACTTTACCCTCAATCAAATATGAAATATTACTAACGCAATCTATTGATGTATGTATTAGTATTACCTACCTAGTATGTAATATGTAAAAAAAATGTATTTCTAATTTTGATGTAAATTCAACTTTAAAATTACGAGTGATTGGTTGTGTGAGGTAAGTATATTGGATATTAATAGGACTTAGCAAGGATTACGAGGCAGTTTTTTTAATATGTAGTATAAATTATTGTTGTCGTAATAATAAACAAGATAGATTTGGAATTTTGACATGTTATGAATATGTATTTAAGCATTGAAATCAATAATAACAATTTCTCATAGCAATTAAGAACAATTAAAAACAATATCTACAATTTATAAATTAATGAGTAAATAAAAATTTATTTTTAGCAAAAAATGCAAAAATTAAAATTTCTTTTTTATGATCTCTGATGTGAAATATATAAACGACTAAGTAAGCTGTCAACTACATAAATAAAGAAATATAAAAAACAAGGAAGAAGAATAAAATAAAATTACTTCCCTAATAGATAAATTCTAGACAGAATCTTGTGTTCCTGTGGCACATATGACAATCTAGATTTAAATACATTGGATGTATTCTACAAGCAGTACGTGCGGTCACAGCCCAAGGTATGTAAAGTATAAGGTAGCCTCGTAACTTGACATGAGAGGGAAACACTTGGTGCGAGAAGGGGAAACACGTCATCATGTGTGCCCAAGCTGATTGGTAAAAAATTACGAGGTAACCTGTGTATTTACTAACCTTGGCCATGGCCTAAACTAATAAATGTTAAAATTTAATAATGTTTTTTTTATTGTTTAGTTATTTATTTTTTAAAATTAATTTAATTCAATTGAATTTCAACATGGTTTGTATAAGTTATGTTTAAAAACGTACTACCATTTAACAATATTATTAAATGAATCTTGGGTTCTGAGTGTAAGCCACGTTGATTTGGTCGTGTTATCAGCCAATGTTTCTTCACACATTGCAGTGGACATCTTCAGGGCTCTTCTAAAAGTGCAGTTTTAGAAGGGCCCTGAAGATGTCCACTGCAATGTGTGACGAAACGTTGGCTGATAACACGACCAAATAAACGCGGCTTATACCCAGAAGCCAAGATCCATATCAAGGTTACCACGGAAGCCTCAAGACTTGAATATTATTTAATAATCTTAAATATTTTGAATCTCTTAAAATTATTTTTGTTTGTAAAAATCATTGTTAAATGATGCAAATGAGAACATAGAAATTCCGTATTTCTTCTATTTTAATAAATAATTCAAAATATTTTTTTTTCTTTCTTTATTTATTTATTTAAAATCAATGTAAAAGTAAAAACACTTATATTTTTAAATGATGTAAACTTTACTCTTAAATAAATATCTGATGAAAAAATGATTGGGCAGAAACTTGAATTGAAAAAGCATGAATTCTATGTTTTTCTTAGTGAATTGTGTAATCAATAATAAAACAGCGTGTATATTTTTTCTTATACATAATATTTACTTTATTTTAATATTTTATTTTTCATGCAAACTTACAAATGAAGTAGAACATTAAGCATTATATTGTCAATATTACAAAATGTGGTTTGATGTCCACTATAGTCCGTAATAATTCTGTTTATTAACAGATTCTTATAAGTTGTATCATTTTATTTAACCAAATCATGAGAAAACTGTATCAAACTTCAATTTATTAAATATCACAAATGATGCAGTAATTATTTATTAAAATAATAGTTTTTATTTAATTTCAATTTCAAAGATTTTTCAAATCTTGATCAGTTGTCTAAAAAACAATTTTTGGGTTGAGTTATAAATAATTTATGAAAAAATGTTTAGATGGTAAATTAAATTTGATTATTACAACAGCATTGAATATTTATCAAAAAGTAATACTTTGACTTGTGGTAGACCAGTTATATATTTTTGTAACAATACTTTGAAAATATACGAACTGGTAGATTAATATATTTTTATTACATTAGTATTAAAATACATTAATAAAATAAATATTATTTTTTTAATGTTTTTGTGATTTTATTTTACAAAATCAACAAATATGCATTTAAAAAATCCATAGTACACTATTCGAGTTATTGAGCTTTCAAATATGTCGAGTGATATTTTAACACTAATACATTTAACATTTCATATTTGTAATATGTCTAATACGTACAAAATGATTTTGAACCAATTATTTTTTTGAAGTTTGTACGGTTTTTCATTATAAATAATGCACATGAAAAATGCTTTTTTGATATAGATATTACCATTAATAAATTTTTTAATTTCATTCTTATTACCATAATAATAAATGATATTACATAATTACTTATTGTGTACATATATAACAGTGCATATTAAAATTTAAAAATAAATATTTTTATATAGTCGATTTGTGCAAATTTATAATTTTTATATTATTTATATAATATTATATATGTATATGAATAAATTCTTTCCGTTTAAAACGTATTCGATATGAAAAATAAATAAATTAGTAACAATTTTTATATATCACACATACATACATCCATTAATATATTTTCATATGCATTACTATAATGCTTTTGTTGACAACACATGCCATAATAAGATAGTGTATAAACAATACATAACCAATCCATTATGATACATGTGATCAACAGACACAACTACTAACAGTTTACAATAGCTTACTAGTATTTCATCTATTCTACAAAAACAATCACAGAAAATATAAGCCACATGATTATGCACACACATTTATATTAGTGGCTTAATTTATGTTGACGTTACAACTACTATAACTGAAATTTGACGCCACATTTTCACCATTTAAAATATTATTTAATTACATTAATTATAAATCAGTATTATATCACATACTCAGATTGGAGATATGTTAAATGGAAATAATAAACAAAATGTTTAACTATTATCAATGCTGCAGCTGTAAAAATTCAGAGGGTGTATCATACAATATACTCTCTGCTATTTATAAATTGGTGTTTAATAGTACGTTATGTATTCAGAAAGCATAATTATCATATGGTATTCATTTGAAAAATTTTCTATTACAGCACTGATTACTCGTACAAATATTTCCAGTAGATTTTCCCAAAACTTGTTTGACTGGAAACTAAAAATTTTAAAACCCTTTTCCAATTTTTGCCAATAAAAATACTGGCAGTGAGTGTTTATGAAATTTTTTATAATATGTTTATATAATTTGACAAAAAAATTAAATGTATTAAAATAAAAAAATGGTAATACATATTATTATAAAAGTTTGTCATTATTTAATTAAATAGTATGTAATTAGAACAAGTTCAAATTGTCAAATGATAAATTTCTGCTCTAGATTTTTTTAGAAAGGATCTAGACTTAGTTTAGTTTTAATTTGATTTTGATGAATTATTAAAAAAATATGAATAATTATAATCGCTCTTAAGCTTCTGTTAAACCTGGCGCTAATTCAAAATCAATTGTCATTTTGAGTTTTTTTTGATAAATAACTTTATACCAGAGTCGACATGAGTGAATCACGTACTGTACAGGGTTTGTGCCAGTTTGATCCGAAGCTATTAGCATAATGATTTGAAAATAATTACATATTTTATTATTATTTAAAATTATCTATGTAAAACACCCATTGAAAAAATTGGATTAATAAATTACATAATTTTGAAGTCACGTATACCAAGGTTACATTATAATGATTTTTAATATTATTTAGAAGTATATTGTCTTTTTTATTCAAAAGTAACAATTATATATTTAATATTTACTACAACATACATTAATATACTTTATCGATATGTTTTTAACATAAAATTTAATTGACAAGGAACTTGCCAATTTACAATTTATAATTAATGTAAATAGACTGCCATTTGATTTTATATAAATTTATTATTAATATGTATATAATAGTATGATACCTAAAACTAATTTTGCCATTTTATAATTTTAACATACCTCATACTTTCAATATACATATTTGAATATATCTTCCCAACAACGATGTCTTATTGTACAATATAATAACAAGTATTTGCTATTGCTGACATGAGTAAACAAAATATGTATAATGGAAAGATATTCCAATAATTTCTACAAATAAATATAACTTTGAAGAGATCTAGAATATTGTACATAATATGAAAACATATAAAAGTATATGTTGCTATAGATTAAAATATTTTTCAGGAGTATGCCACACTCTTTCCTTTCATAAAGTTGTAAATATGATATTTTTATATATTTCACATTAACCTCTCAAAAAATATATGTACATTCAATTAGTGTTATACATATAATTTATAATCTGCCATTTTTTATAAAAAGGACTGTATTGAAACAGAAAGTATTTTAGTCTATTTTCCATAAAACAGCTATTACAACATTGAGTAAAATAATATTTAAAAACTATTTTAAAATACAAATATAATATTAAAGTACAAAGACAAAGCATTTTTTTTAAATATTTCGTTGGATTTTGAAATATTCTTTTAAAACTTAATGTCTAATTGTAAGTATGAAATGTATACTTCATATTATTGCACTATTAATACATTTTTCTTGTAATTTTATATATAAGCCATAAAATCTGTTGTATTAAAATTTCAAAAATTATATCTACTTATAATTGACAAAATTATAAGCATTCATAAAATTCTATCAATAAAGCAAAATGTTTAATCTGATAACTATTACTACATAGGTCAACCTATAAGCTGACACAATTTGTATCCTAACATATTTTGTGTAATTTATACCTACATAATGACCCAAAATACAATACACGTATAAAATATATTAATTTTCAACTGTTGTGCTTGTAAATTTATCCCAGACATTATTATGCTTTTAGTTAATATTCAAGGGTAATCTAACATATGAACTTGTCTAGCAGAAGATGAAGATTTCAGTCTTTTACAGGACTTTCTTGTTTATAAAACAAAGTATTCTCATTTGTTAATACTTCCTGACAGTAAATATAAGCACTGAACACTTATTTTGAAAGTTAAAGTACATTATAAAAGAACATAAAAATATACCAAAGCAAACGTTTTTAAATGATTTAAGGGTAAATGTAATTATTCAGAAAATATAAGGATTAATTGTATCATCAATGTTTTAAAAACATCAGGGGTCCTAAAAGTCACATTTATTTTATGTACAGCAATAATCCAACATTATATTGATTATTGTAAATTTTAATGTACAGTTTATATCAAATAGCAGTCTGTATGTATAAACATAATTCATTATTGGATTAACTTTTTACAAAATATTTTTTTCCAGTAGGTACATTAATATTATTACTGAACAACATGAGTTTATGTGTAGGTATATCTCATGGTTAACATGATAATCTTGAGTTTTATACCATGTTGAAAAGCAATTGTAGTAACCCTTAATACTGAATAAAACCTAATAGCATTATTTGAAAAAAGATGACAGCTGCCAGTCAAAAATATTTCACGATTACTCCAAAGCATTTTTACAGAAAAATGTATGATGTTTATATTTACTTATAAAGCATTCAGTTTAACTGCATTTTAAGCTTTTATTATTACTATATAGTCAGACAAAAATATTGTTCATTTATTGATATCTGACTCATCATCATATAGTCAAATCAATCAAGATATAATCAAAAGATATATATAATACTAATATTATATACAAATTGTAAGTAAGAAACTGAGCCATTTTGTTATGATTTTATTATATATTTTTAAAAATGATTATTAACCCTATCACTTTGAATTTTCAAGTATAAAATTAAAAAACTGTATCTATTCAAGCCGAGGAACAAATATAGTTGTCTTTATTTATTGTAGGAAGAACAACTTTAAAAAAAATCTGAAGCAAAAGGGTTAATGTGCTAATCATTTTAGAACTGATTATTTTTCAGAGCTTTAAAAATGAACTGAAAAAATACTATTAGGTATTGTAGTCTTGTGGTATGAATGCAGAAGTATAAATATTGCGGCCGCAGAACACCATTTGTTTGACTGAATTGTAATAATTAACATTCTTTTGTACCCTGATTACGTTTTTACAGTAACTTGTGATTTTAAAATACAGTAGACTCTTGATAATGCAAATAAAATGAAACTGAGGTTGTTCCTGTAGGGATGATAAACAAATGTTTTTTTTAAGTACGGTCCATATTACTGAGGTATTTATAATTTACATTATCGTCAGCCAATTGTATTCACATTTCTTAATTTTCTTTGATTTTCAGATAAACGATACATTTAAAATTATTTTCATATAAAAAATTGACATGTTTTTTTTTGTTCTTTAAAAAGCATTACATTTTCAATAGACTACTGTAAATAAAAATTAATATTGCTTGTACCAAATAATAAATAATTAGATGATGATAAAATCATGTAAGATTCATAAATAAAAACAATTTTTTAAATAAAATAAACTAAATCTTATGTATTTGCTTGGCTTGTTTTATCTCAAAATGTACCGGAATGCTATTTCCATCAAATTCTTGTAACACTAGTATAGACTTTCACTTTAATATTCTATACTTATCATTTTTTACAACGTTCTGGAAGTAATTTTTTAATTAAAAAACCCTATCTTAATCCTCAAGAGGCGTTCTGGGTATAGCATATACAAGGGCAAAATAAATCAGTTTGTCTGTGGTAAATGGTAATATGGCGGAGATTTATTTTAGGGAGGGGGGGGAGTCTACTATTCCCACTACAGATCCCCCACCAGAATCATCATGAAACGTGATAACTAACTGAACTATATGCCTATGAAATCAGTCTGCAGGTATACGCTACCCAGCATGCCTGTACTGTTATTACTTTGTAAGTTTATCCAAAATAATTTTTATATGAATTAAATGTTTCAATGTATTTTCCAAGTGTTTATGATATCAAAACGCTGAAATAAGTCTTATAGAATATACTTGACATATTTTCAACATTGTAATTCATTCAGTTTTTGTAATGTGGAATGTAGTATTGCAATTATCTTCTTTAGATTTTATAATATTTATACTTTTAAGAGTAATTTTTTACCGAAAATTAAATTATTTTTTAGGCTTTAATTAAGAATTATTATTTCAAAATGACTCAACTTTACCTCACTAAATAAATATATATTTTTTTAACTGAACCCACATACCCCAGTAAATCTCCGAAAGTATGTTCAATTTCCTTTATGTTTTTTATTCATTTTTTCTTTTATGTCACGAACACTATTATTTTTATAATTCTTTCATAAACATTTTCTCTTTCTACATTGTCTGAGGTATCGATTAAAAGTTCAAAATCGATCAATTCAATGCTAAGATATAAATGATTAAAGAAAAATGGGTATGACATACCCATGTGCGCCTGAATCGGGAAGCCGCAATTGTGCGCCTCTTGAGGGTTAATAATATACAAATTTTATACACAAGCTATACACAAATTGACATTATTAAGAATTGAAAATAATTAATTCAAATTAAAGTAGTCAAGACTGAAATAATTGATTTAATTGTTTTTTCATTAAATATTATTTTAAGTAACATAGTTTTTAATGTAACAATTACAAATTTAATTATTGTTTTATGTCTCCTTTGGTGAAAAATTATAAAAATGTTTTTGACAATTAAAACATTATTTATATTAATATATATGTCTTACTTCTTACATATTTTTATTTTCAACTGTGTTGACATCCAATTCAAAATTAAATTTTCAAACACATTTGTATTAATTAAACTTTGTATTTTTCGGTTGTACTTTTGTTGTACTTGACGTTTCAATCAACATCTCGCGATCTTATTCGGAAGTTTGACATAAGATAAAACCCAAAAATACAAAGTTTAACGAGGTAAACAACCGCGAAAGCATTTATTAAAACATTAAATATGATATAAAGTCAAGTTTTTTAATATACGTATATGTATTTATTTATATACAAATATAATTCATACATATAAATAATAATGAGATGACAATATTATAAATGGATATAAAATAACTTATTTTATGGCACTGTATTAATCCTAAATGATATCAAGAAATCCTCATTATGTCAACACAGTAATTATTAATAAAAAATACACAAATTCTAAATACTAAAATTTCTCTATAAAATCACAGTCAAATCTGCTGTTTAAAAAATACGATATAATACAATAAAAATAAATTTTAAACTATATATAAAGTAGTATATCCAAAGAATATATATGCACTTACATTTATTTACACCACGTACGTGGTAATACTGAGCTGCTTATTCTGGAATTTGTTTGTTATACCTGATTCTGTAATATTCATGTTAATTCAGAATCAGCGAGTGGTGCACCCACCAATGCAACATTAAACTGTTTGATGTGTGTCTGCCATGTAGAACTTAACTGGAAGAACTTTACGCCAGACCATTCCATGCCGTCGATATACACTGTAAACAATATCCATACTATTACATACTCTTCAGACAAATTAAACTAAACAATGGTACAGTAGAACTCCTATAAGTTCTAAGTTATGGGACCGAAAAGTCTAGGAATTAGAAGATACAGGGCACCCCTTCCATCAGAATACCGATCTAATGAAATGAGACGGGAATAGTTGTCTCTCGCACATTTTACTCACAATCAGAGCAATATGTCGCAATAGCTAGCAGTGACTCTAACATAACCCACGTGGATGACACTCTGGTGGTAAAATTGAAAAGTTATTTGACAGTTTATCATTGTAATGTACATAATATGACGGGTATGGCGTCTTTAGAAGAAGATAGTGACTATATTTGAGTTTTATTTGAATACGTATTTGATTACATATTGTTTTTTTTTCGTCTGTTTAATAACATTGTATGTATATTTCCATTTATATAATTGTGAAACCACTTTAATAATATTTATTCACTAAATTATTTTCTCACCGTTTGCGCATGCTTAGTATTGCTCAGCGTACTGCACATATAGAGCCAACGCAATAAAAGATGTTAAGGAGTGAGGGAAACAATCTTTCCTCTGATGTAGGGGAATTCGAACTTATAGGAGTCCTACTGTACTCAAGTATTAGATATCTCGTCTCTTTAAAGCTATAACCAGACACAATATACTCAAACTTAAGTGTTTAGCATTGTATTTATCACATTGTTTAGTCATTAGGTTTAAGGAGGTTGGCTATTAAAACCAAAATAGTTAAATTGATCTCAAGTTTAAACAAGACATTGATAATTCAAAATTTTCCTCTGTCCAAAATTTTTTTTTATACATATGTATGTTCTTATGATGATGTATAATGAGACAACACTATTTGTAATTTGTATAAAAGTACAATTGTTTAAAAAAAATTTCTTTCATGAATTTAATAATAAATGTACCATACCTTTTAATGGAGAAGTATGAGACGTTTTTGCAGAACAAATAAGTCGTGATATTCCTTCAATTGTTTGGCTACGAGCTTCGTTTTCTTTGTCTTTTTCTTTCTTTTTCCCTAATCGCATAACTGAAATTTTCAATAATATTATTAAAAACTGAAATAGTTTTTGTAATCATTAAACAAAAATATTTTATAACTCTTCGAAGTTACTTACTTTTTTGTTTCTTTTCTTTGGATAAGAAATGAACAGTGAGACTCAAATGCGGTGAACCTGGTTGCCTACTAACGTAAATACTTCGAAATGTTCCTTTTAAAGAATTTTTTCCTTCAGGTCGATTTTTATTTGTATCACCACTTTTTACAACCTGTAATAAATGGGAGTTTAAATAAACATCAAATTAATTTTTAATTTTAGATTTATACAAACCTGCCAATAATCTAATTGTAACTCGAGAGATTCCCACGTGAGCTCCTTGACTTGAACATTAGGACTAGAAGGTGGAGTGACTGGTGGAGCAGGTGGGCTTGACGACAACATCCCAGCAGGTGTGGTCCCTCCCCCGCTACTAGGAACTGAAGCACCAATACTGCTTGGTGTTTGACTTAAGCATATACCATCATCTATTTCTACCGACATGGATTGTACATTTTCAGTTGTTCCCACTCTCACTTCCTGTTAATGACAAAAATTCACATCTAAATTTTTTAACAATAACATTTACTAATAGGAACTATTACAACAATCCTTGCCAGTTTAAACACAATCAATCGAGGTATCAGCTAAGCTGTATTGTTGAAATAAATAAAATTTTAATATTTTTAAAAGAAAATAGCATCCCCACTAACATTAAATTTTCTATATATTATTATAATTCATTTACTTTTTCTTTTGTACTTGTCTATTATATCCCTGGCATTTGTAGATGTGCAAGTCTCATGTAATATAAGATATATCAGCATCAATGTGAGTAAAGTGCGTACTATTAGTTTAAATATTTACTATTGCATATTAACCTAACAAAACTAACCAAACCGATTTTGCCCCAATAGATTGCCCTAACCAAGGACAGTTTGATTAAATCTTTGTATTATGCATAATTTAATTACTATGTTGCAGTTTTCGAAAATAATAACCGAATGTACAATAATTATCTATTTAAAAATATTGAAATTAATAGTACATACTTTATACACATTGGCGCTGATCACTTGCCATCTGCAAATGTCGGAGATATAATAAACAAGTACCTTTTCTTTTGTTTCACAATCTAGAGTATTACTTGCTCTGTATGATCTTCTTACAATTAAATCAAAACGGGTTTATATTAACATTAGTTTTAAAAATACAGTAATTCTTCCATTTACAGGAGTAACTGATTTCATGAAAATAGCGCTTACTTGGAGCTATGGAAAACTTTAATGCCTATGCATTGTGGTGACATCTAGTAAAGGGAATTTGTTTAAATCTAGGAACTACTGTAATAAATTATAAAGATACTTGTGTGTTGCTATAATGATAAGATTTAAATATAAAGCTTACAGTAATAAATGGTATAAAAAGTTGACTGCTTTCATCATGACACGTGAGCATAGCCTCAGCTAAGGGTAACTGAACTGTAGGTGGTGATGATGGCGTGATGTAACGTTGAAGACGGCTCATTATTTCATCCTGTGTTCGATCGGTAATGCTTATATCAGAAGGAAATAGTGATGCGTAACTTGAATCCAGGCTCCACAAATGTCTTGCAATACAGTTATTACCTTTAAATGAAATAACATATAAAATAATGAGTACTTTACGTAATGAAGTATTAGTATACCTATAGGAACAATGTAAAAACGTAGATATGCTTGCCAATCGGGAGAACGGGAAGATAAAAGTTCGACGTAAAACCGGACACATGCAGTAGTGATTAGGTCACCGCCTATGATCAGTACTCTCACAGTCACTGGTGGTTTAGCACTACTGTTGCAACTGTAATAAAATATGCATTTAACATGTTCCTTATGGGTCATACAAAATACAATAACATTTTCATATTTAATATATAAAAAAAAATTGTTGTTTATAGTTTAAAATGGTTCCGTAGTCAAATTAAATTCAGAAATAATAATAAATTTAAGAAATGTTTGCTTATTACACTACACAGTAGCCCAAAATTAGATCATCTAAAGTTCTACACATGTCATAATGAAGCACTGTTGTTAGAAATCTATCATGTGGTAGCATTATGCCGCTAAAGAGACATCATTTTGAAGCAAAGCAACGTAAGTAAGGTATATGAAGTAATATTATACATAATATAGAAGAAGTCAGTGTAAAACTTACAATTTATGAATTTTGTTCAACAGTGTTTGAAGAACAAACTTGCATTCTGATGAAGAACCAACTTGAATCAACCTCATGTCAGACATTCCTGGTATTATATTCAGTTTTGCCAATGCAGAACTTCCATCTACTAAAGCGACACAGTCTGGTAAAGATATGTCTTCTAATGGTAACGTGCGAGAAAGTGTTGCCAAAAATGACTTGCGTGGCTGGAAGTAAAACTTAATTTATAATAATAATAAAAATAAGGTTTTGTTTGAATAAAATGTGATGTAAAATTACATTGTGAATTTTTAACAATTAATTTACAACTCACAGAACTTACAACTAATTTTTAAAATTTTATAAAAATAGTTTTTTAGTAACTGAACTGCTAGATCAATTATAATTAAATTATTATAATATATTTTTTGACAAGTAATAGAAAATGAAAAGTTAAAAATACAAAAAAAATAATGTATCCAAAATTCTTAGTGACAACTTTTTATAACTCTTATTTTAAATAAAATTATATACTAAAATGACTGTATCAGACAAATTTAAATATTTATGGAATCATGCAGCAGGTTAGTATTTAATATGAGACATACAAAGAGAAAAATTCTTGCTTATTTCAATAATAATACGTGAATTTATCAATAAGGAATAGTAGACTTTATAGTGAATCTTAAACTATGCAAGTCTTTAGTAACATAAATTATTGAATGCATAAAATACAACTGCACTGTACTAAAAGTATTTTTATTTTTTTAGGCCCAAAAACAATATTTTTCTGGGCTCCGTTGACAAAATGGGTTAGTTCACATTAACATATATTAATTTATTTTTAATAACTTCATAGTTAATAACTATTCAATATTATGTAGGCTATAGTTATTGCAGGGCTGAGTGATTTAACTCGACCAGCAGAAACAATAAGCGTACAACAATCATTATCATTATTTATAACTGGAATTCTTTGGTCACGATATTCCATGGTGATTATTCCTCGCAACTTTATAATGTTAAGCGCTAATAGTACTGTAGCTGTTATACAATCATATCAAATATTCAGACACCTAAGGTAATTTAAAAAGATAATAATGTTAACATAAATTGTAACAAATCACTAATCCACCATGCATATTGTAATGTAAATTTGTAGAGATTACTAATTTATATCAGACTTGATAACTGTTATATAAAAAATGTAAACAGAGTTCAATGAAATATAATTTTAATAATATAATACATACAATAATACGATTTATGTTGACAGCAATTTTATTTTAGAAATCATTTTAAAATATAAAATCTTCATTAATAATCTTTACAGCGCAAAATCTCACAAGACAAATGAAAAATAATAACAAAAAATGAATGTAAGTGTATTTAAAAAAAAATGGAGAAAACTATTAATGTAAATATATGTTTTATTAAAAAAAATGAATGTTAATATTATATATTTTTATACGAATCACACTATTTTAAACCAAGAATTTGAAACATTTTAATTAAAGTATAGTACTGCGGTTGGCAACCATTCAAATTTAAAATTTAATTTAAATGGCCTTAGATACTTTATAATCTCTCAACCTTAAGTCCAGTGTTAGAAATCCAATAATAGACGGGCGCCGGGTTGCCGACCTCTAGTATAGCAGGTACATATATTAAGAATATTAGATTTTATTGATTCTATTAATTTAAAATAAAAAAATTAATGTATTTTATTGGCAGTAATTTAGCATTATTTATTAATCATATAAAGTTGTGTTTATGTTCTTAGTAATAATACAATAGTAATGTAATTTGAACTTACTGCAGTACTGTCGTTAACTCCTGGTGCAGTTGTTATAACTTCAAATGGTTTTGTGGAGTCCATGTTTATGCTAAGCGAATGTTTCTTTTTAGTTACCGATGCACTTTGACTTGTTCGAAATAGACGTGATTTTCTATCTCGATCAGAGACATTTTCCTAAAAAGTCGGTATTTAGTTTTATTGTTATAATTTCATTTAATAAATTACAGAATGAAGTGAAATGCATTGGTACTTTTTTACCTTATCTTTATCTCTTGGTGGAGAGTTAGTCTGAGGATCTGATTGAGCTTCATGATCCGTCCAACAAATATCTGCATTGCCGTCACTTCCTGATTGATTTTTTTCATCAGTATGTCGATCTGTGCCTTGTTCTAAAAAAATTATTCAAATTCATTAAGGCAGTATTGCGGTGTGACGACTTAAAATTTTCGATTTTTTTTTATACATATTTTGAAAGTATAATATATTGCGAGTATATTGTGAAAACTGTAGACCGAAATTCAAAGTATTTACGATGTTATAGTATATAGAAGAAAATGGGCCATGAGTATAAGGATATATTTTCTATGAGTGAAAAATATGTTACTAAATCTTTAAACGCATTTTTCTCTAAACCACTTTTTTTCAGTTGGTTGGAAGCAGAAACAAAATTCTAATCAACCGATCTGAATATAATTTTTTCACTTTTTTCACACTTTTTTCTATACACTAATAGTTATCATATTACCTAAAATTATTTATTTTTATTAATAATTTTGTTTTTTATTAATATAAATGTCTGTGATACGATAGAGGCAAGTCTATAAAATGAAAAATATATTTTATTTTTTTGTTTCAAATCACTACAAGTGGAAATGTGCTTCCTACCACCCACCCACCTTTTTATCGAGGAGTTCACTTTGACCCCAAAAAACACAGTGTATTTTTGTATAATTTAAGAAGCAAACAAAAACATATAAAAAGACAGAACCTATAATATGTACAGGAAATAACAATTTTTATTTATTATATAGACTAACCTGGTAGAAGGCTTGCATCTAGTAAGCTACGACTACTGCTGAAAAAAGGTCGAAGACTTGGTTTTGGAGTACTTGAAATAGATAAAGTGTCTTCTTGTTCACCAGCTGAGTCTTCGTCACAACTAAGTGAATTTAGTTCATTGAAAAGTGCCTGAATGTCGCTTGTAGCACCCAAAGCTGCACGACTACCTTCTGAATCAGCTGCACGGAATCGACGTAACAATGACACAAATCGTTGTTTGAAATTATGCTGTAACGTATTGAAAAACATTGTTTATATTTTAAGTTAATATCTATTCTATTTTTATCATGTTTTACAAAATAAACATGAAAATATGTTTATGTAAATAATTTTGAAAAAAAAAAGGTTAACCTTGTATTCAGTTTGAAAAACAATGATATGAATTTATCTAAAGAAGTATATAAATAATTTGAAATTATCTGTACTAGGAAAAAAAACAAGACATATTTTTTATATATGTGGCTCATAAACCAGAAGTTAAAAAAAAACTTTAAACAAAGTAGAAAATAAATCATTAATTTACTAAATAGGTATGTATGTCCATTTGCAATTAAATGCATGGTTTTTTATTCAAATAAACAAAATATGTGAAATAGCTTCAAGAAAAGAACCACTTATGGTTGAACGATTGTTGTCAAAAATATAAATCAATTTAAGTTTTATTATCGATCCATTTTCATCACTGAATCTTCTTTATTTTACATTATATGATAAACGTTTCTATATATTTGTGTAAGAAATAAATTTCCCTTTACAAAATGTTATGATAGATAAATATTTGCAAGTCTAATATAATTAACAATTATGCACCCATTTTTAATCTAAATATTACCCTTGCATGAGGCAACTTGCTTCGGATTGGTTCACTATCAGACATATCTTGTCCTTCTTCTTCACCACTACTGAAGTCACCTTCTTCTTCATCGTCACTGTAAGTTCGTTCTGGAAATAATAATAATACAAATATACAGGAGTACATCTTTAACAAGGATTATTATTATTTCACCTTTTACTATCTATAACTGAATATTAGAACATTTTACTGAACCAGAGTAAGTAAATAACGTTATCAAAAAAGTGTACAATTTTCGTTTTTCAATATCGAAACCCATAGAAAAATAGTTAAACCATTCTCAAGATAAATTAATTTTTGTAACTGTAATTATTTATATATTTTTTATTTGTTATTCTATTTTGTGATGATGTACCTGCTAATATCGACATGGTGCCTTTTTGATCTTGGTCCACAGGGGTAGATGACAGTTGTAAAACTGTTAATTTTGCCACTGTTTGTATATTAGAACATTTATCACCTTTTGTTCCTGTGTCAGATACAAGTTCTAGTTCTATATCCATTTGTTTTTGTAGAACCTAAACAATAAATAAATATAATCATTTACTATATAACATCATAAAACTAAGAAGTTAATTTTTACCTGGTCCATTCTTATAACACCCTCTGCCAAAGTTTTAAATCCAAGCATGGTGCGATTTTTATATCGTTTACGTCGCTGAAGAAGAACCTGTAGTCTATTACCATCACGTTTTAAGAAATGAGGATACTGAAGACTAAAAGACCAGTCCAAGCTTGTGTCAAGAAGACCATTAGCTGGTAAAGTTAATTCATTAGAGCGTAAGATACGTTTACTTGATTCCATTTTAACAGCGATTGAAATAGATGATAGTTCAGATCCAAGTGGTCGTAAAACAATTAGTCGAGTTAAAGTAAATGAACATAATCTGAAACAAAAATAGTTTCAGTAATTAATCTATGATTTTCAAAGTGATTTTGATATGGTTTTTAAAAATTATTTTCAATTTTATTATATTAATATTTTAATATACAGGCTGGGACAATAGTGCATGGAAGTTCGATAGCTTGTACACCATAACAGATAAAAATCTTTCTAATGCAGATATAAACTGTGGGTAAATGTTGTGTGTGTTAAAAAAGTAACAAGTAAATCAGTATATTGGCTAAACAGGGATATTTATAAACAAAACGATGTTATTTTTATTTATTTTATCTTATAGATCAGTTAAATTAGATCGATTTTTTACCAAAAGTAGAAAAAAATTAGAATGAATGAATCCCACTAAAATCGATAGCTAGGTAGAATTCATTTTTGTAGATGATTTTGTCTTCTATAAGATATGTATGTACAAAATTTGTGATTGAAAAAAATTGAAAAAATGTTTGTTTGCAATACATAATGCCCATTTATAAGGGTAGTACACAACTTTTTTTTCTCTTCAACACCCGAAAAGATTAACTACCCATTTGTTCAAGCCGCCCCTCCCCATCACTTTATCGCGGGGTCCTAGCCGAAACGCGCCGACTAATCAATTTCTAAAAAAATGTTTTGCCTCCCCTCCCCCCTTGAACAAAATCCTTGGTACACCCATGCTTAAGGTATTTTTTTTTAATGGAACGCCCTGAATATGTTTGCATATTTAACACTTCTTTAGGGATGTTTATTCATATCTAAAATATTAGCGCCATCTAAGTAATGTCCGGTTTAGATGTAATAACGTTTTTTTTTAAATTGATTTTTACATTACTCCACAACAATCACCACTTCCACGGCCGCAGCTTTGAAGACGAAATTAAATATGGATTTTATTGTAGAAGGTTATAGGGTGCTCTTGTTTAAATATCGTAGAGCCATCATGTATAGGATGTTCAAAATTAATTTTCAAATTTTGAGAATTTCAAAGTTATTATTCTCAACTTTTTTAAATAGAATACCTTATATGTATATATTTTAATGCAGAATTACATAACGAACATTTTTTGTATGTACTGTACATTCTTATGGCTATTTGTAACCACTTTTGACTTATTGAGCAAAAAATACAAGTCGACAATTTTTATTAAAAAAATTAAGTTTTTTCAAATAAAATAAAACACCATGTTGCCCATAAAAACAGTAAACAGAAGACAAACACTTTACATAGATCGTAAGTTACCACAACGTAATTATAAGACAGCTGTAACTTTTGTCCAATTTTCGGATTCACGGCGACTTTTCAGCAATTTATGTAGACACGTTGGAAGAAATTTTTAAATAAAGTTGTAAAGCAAATATTTTTTAAAAATTTTAATGTGTCGGTATCTTTATTTGTTTTGAAGTTATTCAATAAAAATTAAATTAAACTTCAGGCTGTAAATTTTTTCCACAAGGCCTATGGATGGGAACTTTTGTGTACAGACGCACTATTATGGGTACCAAATTTCATCGCACTCCGAATTTGTTCTAATTAAATCCTTTCGTCGCCTGTACTATTAACCATTTAATTTTTATACAGTTTTATTAAAAAATATTTATTCGAAGTTTCGATTATTTTTTCGTATATTTTAAATTTTTTGACAATTTCAATCTAAATCTAAATTTTTCTGCTATGCAAATATCAAAATGAAATTTTATATGTCAATGTAAATAATGATTGTAAAAAATGGCGATTTTTTAAAGATAAATCTTTATAAAGGAATATTTTACAACAAACGCTGTGTTGACATCTGTATAATATAGAAAAAGTGTCGTTCTTGAGATATCTTTAAAAAAATGTTTTGGGATACCACTCCTCCCATTTACATACGATTTTAATGATTTTTAAACGGGGCAGTTCCCAAGCCAAACTCAACCAAGTTTAAAGTGACCAGAATTCTAAAACCCTGATGCGGGACACCTCCCCCCACATACACATAGGGAAAAATATTTAACAAAAATAAAAAAATTTTATAAAAATAATTTTTTATAAAAATTTAAATAATATAGTTGTATTTTAGATAAAAAAAATTTACATTTTACAGTTTGAATAAAATCTAAAGACCTTTTTTTTTTTAGTCCTCAAATTGAAATTCAATTCTTAATTATTTTCTGCATAAACAATACACTAAAAAAAAAGGTCGTCAAATGTCTAATCCGGGACGTTTTCCGGGACACTTTGTGATGCGGGACAGGCCACTCAAATCCGGGACGTCTGGTCACTTTAACCAAGTTTCATTAATATCGGTGTAGTGGTTCATTAGTTATGCGTGTGACGAGGATTCCGAGGATGGGCAGACAGACAAGCTTCTCGTTTCTTCGATATGGCGAGGAAGTAATAGAAATCATGATTAAAATTCAGATTGCATATTTACTGAAATTTCTACAAGATCTAAATGATATTGAAATATACGTACATATATATGTATACAAATATACATGGACGTTTAGACAATTAATTTATTATTTATTTTATAAATAAACATATACTCATATACGTATATTACTTGCTATTTGTATAAAAACACAATTCTTTATCTGAGAAAAACATTACACATTTAAACTTCAATATAACCCTTGGCAAATTTTCATGTTGGACTTTATTCAATGTACTCATTTATACTGATTACAAAATATAATTCATTTACATATTTCTTGGATAACTAAATTTAAGAAAATACTAAAATAAATAATATATTTTCAATAAGCAATGTGAAAGCTTATATTACTTATACTATGTTTGTATGCAAACAAACATATGTAGGTAATATGAGTAATATCATATATTATTCTATAGATTAATATATGGTAATATAATATACATAATATTCAAAATTTCCTATTTGTGGTCTTTTTAATAAAACATTAAATTTAACTAAATTCACTGTTAATATTATTTCTAAGTAAAAATTAATTTTATTAATAATCATGATTCAATAGAGCATAAATAATAATTGGGTATCTATTTACATAGTTTGCAAAGCCAACTGAATTGGATATAGTATTCTGTTAATTTTATTCATTCATAATTAATCCATGTAATGTAAAGATTGACTGATCAATATACAGAATGTTCGCCAGAATCGAATGATCATTGCTAACTTTGTTATTATTGGAGCTAGAAGATCGTACAAATGGGCAAAGTATCAGTATTTTTTTTCGAGATGAATAATGGCGGTCTCAAAAAAACAATTGAATGTCGAATTTCAAAGATATATTGAAATATAACTTTTTTCTAGTGGAATATCCTGTATATTATTGCTAGATTTTATACATGCATGGTGGAAAAATAGTTAGAAAAAAGGTATAAAGAGCAATAATAAAAACCTGGTATAAATACTTGCAATTATTGTTTTAAATTTTTAATCATTTGTTTATAATTTATTGAATTTGCATAGTACATTATTTTTTTTGTATTTTCTATTAATTTATTACTTGTTATACCTTGTTTTATAACAATTTTAAGATTTATAAAGAGAATAAGAGAACATTCTCAGCAATAAAATCCAATAATAATATACAGGTACACGTATTTCAATATATCTATGAAATTCGACATTCAATTGTTTTTTTTGAGACGTTTTCGATCTTCTAGCTCCAATAATAACAAAGCTAGCATCGATCACTCGATTCTGGCGAACATCCTGTATATATATCTTACATTAATTCTTTTTAAATGAACAATAAACATTTTTTTATTGCTATAATATTAGTTATATGTAGACTAAAATATTTTATTTTGTATAATAAATATATATATGTAATTAAAACATTATAAGCTAAAACATAATCAAATTTTAAAAGTTATTTACTTCATGATAAAAGTAAACTGAATAAAAATATATTTGTTTGAATATTTAAAAATAAAATAAGTTATTGGCAAAGACTCAATTATTTTGGATTCTGCATGTATTAGGGTTTTATTTATGTAGTTATCAATTTACCTCATAATTTTTAGTTTAAACTAGATAAGAATAGTTAATAAAAAAATATTTAATTTTTCCATGAAAACAAATAATAATAATAAACATAAATTTAATATGTAGATTGTAGATTTATAGTTTATAGTAATAATTCCATTCCAGTGATGAATAAAATTAACTGATACATTTTTGTTTTTAAAATACTAATTATTATTAGTAATCATTAAAGAATTAAAAATATTTTAAACAAAATAAGCACTTTTGCGTTCGTAATGTTTTGTCCTAGTTTAAATTTGATTAAATATCAATAGTAGGTCAAACAATGCATGTTTGTAATAACGTCTTTGTTCTTATTTCGAGTTGATTAATTCAACCAGTATATTTGAAGTATATACAAAAAAAACCACGTATAATCAATCAATAATTCATTCATGATTTCGTATTTAATAGATGCAATCGTGAATAAATGATTGATATGCGTCAACATATTAGTAGCTGTCAATGTCAATGGCCGGGATGCGTCATAAAATTATAGATATTAGTTAAAATTATTAATTATATAATACCTAGGAATGCAATTCGAAGGAGTCCTGTCTACTTCCCATGTTGCATATAATTTCATAGGCACCGGTTTTGTAATTCCTGTGGCCCCAGAAGGGGTTGTACCTGTAGCTGAGATTAATCCTGTCTTGATCATTTTGTATGATATATACTTTATATCATAGTGAACTTATTAACACAAACACACTATTTATAACGAAGCTATATAACTCCAAAATAAATATATACAATAACTATACACTTCTTTGATATCACCACAAATGACATTTTTATACTGACAGGAACCCAGACTGGGTGTTAGATTACGCCATTTTTAATATTAAATATAGTAAACAAAGATGACTTTTTGTATTATAGTTTTGTTGTCGTTTTGTTCCTTATACAAACTGTATGTCAATGAAATAGTTATTTATTTTACAAAATGATGTATTTTCTAAATAAATGTTTGCTTTTATAATTAAAATATATTAAAGATTTAAAAATTGCGCTTGATTTTTAACAGGTACACCAATCTGGTAAAAAAATCTTTTGTGTGGATGTTAATTTTAAAGTGAGTGAGATTGATATGACATAAATAAGATAAGGAATGACGACAGATTGCTATATAGTTTAGGAAATCATAAAAATACCCTGCTAGTCACGAGATTTTATAAACCTCCTTGACGTAAAGTGGAATTGGTGTCTATCAAAATAAAATAAATTTATTTATTTAAAAATGGCTTTACATTCTGCTATTAAAGGAAAATTAATATCGGTTATAGGAGATGAAGTAAATAACCATTGTTTTATTTATCATTAATTCTTCATTATTTATAAAATCAATGACATTGTTTTTTTAGGACACTTGTGTGGGGTTCTTACTAGGAGGAGTTGGTGAAATTAATAAAAATCGACATCCCAATTTTATGGTCGTTGACAAAAGTAAATTGAAAATTGACTATAATATAGGAATGAATATTTAATAACTATAATTTTAGATACGGCCGTTAGTGAAATAGAAGACTGTTTTAAGCGATTTTTAAAACGAGATGATATTGATATTATCTTAATTAATCAAAACATTGCTGAACTTATCCGTCATGTAATTGATTCGCATACATTACCTGTACCATCTGTTCTTGAAATTCCATCAAAAGATCATCCGTATGATGCCAGTAAAGATTCCATATTGCGCCGTGCAAAGGTAAATTTATTTTCATTTGTGCATATCAATTTGTTAATCAATAATAATTATAATATTTTTATTTTTCAGGGAATGTTTAATCCAGAAGATCTAGTTCATTAAATAAAATTCATTTGTACAAAAGTTTCATGAATAATGTATTATAATTTATATGTACATGTGTATATTAAATATTTGTAGTTTAGTTGCTAGTCGATGGTGTTGGTAAATTGAACATTCCGTTAAAGATTAATGATAAGGTATCAATAACTGAGAAAAGTAGAAAATTGTCTTTCAAAACATATATTTTCAAAATAAATTAAAGCACAAAAACAAATTGTTAAATATAAAAAATAAATACTGATTATAATATCATTATCTGTAGAACTTTTAAATATGTAAGATTGTAAATTTTACATTGTTTTATTTTTATTTATTATGTTGACAATAATATAATAATGTACTAAAATTATGCTTTAATCAGATTCTTGTATTATTTTATTTAAATGTTGAATATTATATATCAATGTATTATTAAATATAATTGTGAATAATGATATATTTTCATTTCAAAATATATACCTTTCTTAAATATTAAAAAAAATTTGTGATAATTCACGATATTGAATACTTTAAATGAGTCAGCAAACACAATTTATTCAAGATATATATTTTTATTTCATTCATTTTTTCTAAATAAATTTAAAGTATTTCAAGTTACTGGCTCATGTTGTAAAGGTGTATATTACAAATATCAAAAATAAGTAAATTTCATCAATAAATACTTATAAGTAGGGTGACCAGATTTTAGTTTTTGTAAACCCTGACATGTAAATGAAGATCCCTTTTTTATTTTTATTTTCATAAAAATTAATTAAAAATTTATTATCCTAATCTGCACTTTTGCATCCCCTCTCTTATTGATGACTTTTTTTTAGTCATTTTTTGCAAAATCTGGAGAAATTTCACTGAAACCCTGAGCCCAGAGAATCAGTATGCAAACCCTGAGACCTGGTCACCCTACTTATAAGTAATTCAGGTAGGTAAAATAATTATTGTCACTTTTTTTATAAGTACTTAATATATTATAATAATCAGATCTCTTAATTCGTATTTGTATATTTAGATTGTAATCGCTAACTATGAAAACAGAAATGGATAATTCTTTTGCTCTTAATAAAACTGAAAATCAATATATTTATACTTTTTCTTAAAAACTGAAACATATGAAAAAGAAGTAAAAAATTTAAAAGGTAATTGACAATTCAATTAAAATACTGAAGATATATAAAGCAAATTGAGATTCTCATAAAAATAATTATATAGTGTTTTCATTTGAAAACTTACCACCTGAATATTTCTGAAACTAACAATAAGTAAGAAAATTTTTTATAGAAAAGTTGTTTGGTTTGGAGGGGGAAACAAAATAGCATTAAGCGCTGGAACTTAACAAGAACGGAGATCATTACTGTATGATTTGCATAAAATTCAAATGAACAGATTTCCAGCGCTAGACGGACACCGTTTTTTTTATATTGAATTCAATAATATAGATCTTCGAGGTCACAAAGTCGTTCTTACGCTAGCAAAGCGTTTTTTTTCAAACGCCTGCCATATCGTTTTGATGGTGCTATAATCCACTTGTATTAAATCACATATGTTTATTTTGATGCAATAATTCATCCAAGTTTTATTAGATTATAATAAACTTTTTAGTTAGTTTCTGAGTAAAAAGTTCTTGAGTCCAAAATTTCTAATAATTTCGTTAATATGTCTTGGAAAATTGAAGTCGCACAAAAATTGTATAAGATAAAAGTTGTTTGTTTTTTCTCATAGAATAAGAAACGATAATAAAAAAATGTTTACATTTGAAAAACCAAATAAAAAACTAATGCTATTTTGGGTAAATACGGAGAGTCTGGGGATCCTCTGTCAAAAACAGAACCAATCTATCTAGACTACTCTAACTCAAACTAAATAATTAAATATAACACAGCTAAACGTGGCCAGTCGTTTTATAAAATGCCTGATTTATAAAAATTGGTAATCTTGATGTAGTCATTAGCCCTATTTTGTTTCCCCTCAAAGCCAAACAACTTTTATTTGAAACATTTCAGAAATATTTAAAATTCAAATGATCACACAGTAACTACATCAAATTTGAATTTTTTTGTAAAATCTTAGGTATGTTTGGATATTTAAAATTATAATAAAATCTTTGGTATTTTCAAAATCTTACAAGATTAAAAAATGTACAGATATTTTAAAATACAGTAAAACAAATAAACATAATTAAAAATAACACAATAAAAACATGATATTAAAAAAATATCTTTAAAGGCAAGATCGACATTTCCTTAAAAAAATTTTTCTTATGTCCTCATAGAGGAGATATAAAAATTATTTTAAATAATCTAAAATTCATCATCTACTTCTTCTTTTGCAGACATGAATAGTTTTTGACATATCACTGTAATTTTATCTACAAAAAAACAAATAAAAATGTTAGTCTAATAATAAAAAAATCAACTTAATTAATAAAATAAATAAAGGATGTCTCAGAATTCACGCAAGAAGTAATTTTGATAGAAAACACAGGTTTTCAATTAAAAATTGTAATTTTTTTATTAAATTTTTTTATAAAATGGCTTCCACAGATTTGCTGGCACATACGCACTCTTTTGTCAAAATTTTCCATGACCGTTTTGCATTAATGTGGCTGAATTTCGTTGATTCAGTGCTCAATTTAGTCCTCTAAGGCATGGGTGGTCGTTGTGGATGCATTTGTTTCTCAACAATCACTCGTGGATTTTCTGAACCCCAAATACAACAATTTTGTCGATTAACGAAGCCATCAAGATGAAAATGAGCTTCATCGCTGAATATGATTTTGTTCGAAAAACCTTCATTATTTTAAAAATTTTCCTCAACAATAAAAACGTGTTGTTCTTTTGTATAGCGCTCCATTTATAATTACCCTGAACTGTCAGCTGTCACGCTGTCTTTTTTTCTCGTTGGCAACACTTTACCACACAAATGGCGCTAAATTTAAATATTGCGTCGATTTTGGGACACCCTTTATGAGCCGTTAACAAGTTAAAACATCTAATTTCTTATCACTTTAATATACATGGTTAGTTATGTTATTATTTTGGTTTTTGAACAAATCATATGCACTTCCCGTTAAATGTTTGTTATACTGACCTACAATATTAGTAAACCATTTTGGTTTATTTTTCCAACATATGCCTACATAGTAAGCGGGCACTCCTGTTGCTGTTATCAAAATTCCCATACCAACCTCATATGGTGCGACATAACAAGGTACAATTATCAAAAATAGACATACGACTACAAATACTATAGGCACCAATATATTGACCTAAAATAATAAAACATATATTTGAGATTATGTATTTTTTAAGGTTATTACTTTCTATATTTTAACACACACCTTTATAGGACGCGGCATATTTGGTCTTTTCCAACGAAGCCATAACACAGCACCAACCGATAACATTATGAAAGTAGATTCAACAATACTGCAGTATGTAATTAATACGTATATATCACTTGTACAAAGCATCATTAATGATAAGATATTCTAAAAATTACAAGAGGAATTTATATTTTTCATGAAAAAGAAGAAATATTTTGCATATAAATTATAAATTGATTAATTGGAGTGTCCGGTTATGGGGAAAAAAGTTATGTATCTACACTACAAATACCCCTACACAGACTTTAGTGAACAAGAACGTGGTCAAGTCAGTCTATGGGTTATGCTAATCTAGTAAGACAATAAAATCAGTTAAGGCTCAATACTTCAAACAAAAATAAACTTCAAGTAATTATAATTTGTTTTTTGCACGGTATATCTGAAATTTTTATACTTGATTTTAAATAAGAAACATAAATTTTCTTCATTTCAGTTTTTTGTTCCTTTTTTGCTTGATATTTTGAGTATTACAAGATTTTCGACTTTCTCATATACATATTCTCTTTCCTTATTGTCTAGCGTAGAGGTTCCCAAACTTTTTTGATTTAAAGTTTTCCCATGGCGTCCTTCCCTAAGTCAAAGCATGACTAATTTGTAATAAATGTTAAACAACTGCATTATTAAACAAATTTATTCATTAACTTTAAATTAATGGGATGGACGAGCCTGCAGCCCCTGTTAATGTTGCGGCTCCCCAGAGCATACACACACTTTGGGAACCACTGGTCCAGCATATCGATTAAAACAAACACTTTGAAATTGGTCCATTAGATCAAGCAAACGAAAATACTAGGTCAGGCTAACTCATATGTGGTGAAATCGGGTGGTTTTCATAATGCGGTGTTCAAGAGTTAATTTTTTGCAATACAAGGAACTTCCTTCCCCAAGACTAATTTTCCCACCCACCATGAACCCAAAGTTATGAAAAACTATCAATAAATACTTTATACTATCAGCGTTAACATTATTTAATAATACAAATTAATTAATTCAATCATATTCAATCAATATGAACCTCAAAGATCAATAATATAATCAAACAACTTTTAAAATATTATTGATCATATGTATAGTGTCTTTTTAATAACTATGTATTCTAAAATTAAAACACTTATTTTTTCTACAATTATCATCCTTAATTAATAATTAAACCTTAATTACACTTACTTAACATTATAAAATACTTACTAAGAATACTAATGAAGGTGTAGGTGTGAATCTATTAATATTTATGTGAGAGAGCATAATTGGAAAATGTCCATTTCTGGCTCCAACAAACAGCATACGTGACGATGTCATGATATGGACACTGAGACCTCCAAAAGCTGATATTGCTACCATTACTGGTATTGTCCATGCAGCCCAACCCAAAATTGCATCACCAAACGTCTAATAAATTAAAGTAGCCAATTAGGATTGCTAAAGTTCTATATCATTTACAAATTCAAAGATTAATATTTAAATGTAAGCATAAACATAGTTCTTATGTTTCTTCGTTGTCAATTTTCATACAAATGTTAGTTAAATTATCAAAGTTTTTTGGAATATTTAATAATTTATGTTCTAAAAAATTAAATAGATACATACGACAGCAATAGCATTTGATGAAATCATTTCATGTGGTGTTAAAACTGATAAATAAGCAATATTAGCTAAAACGTAGATAATTGTAACCAATGGTAATGATATATAAATAGCTCTTGGTAAATTTCTGTAAAATAAACATTATATTAATAATAAATATAGATATTTACTTTAGATGTTTTTAGAGCAGTAATTCTCAAATGAGATGCTTCAGCATCTTAAGAACACGATTCAGATGTTATTTAAAGATCAATCAAGTGAATTTTTTTATTTCTATATTAGGATTCTATCCCCTAAAAAAAATATTGAGAACCACTGCTTTAAAGTAACATAAATTTATACATACTTATATGGATCTTTTAATTCTTCAGTCATGAAATTTAAATAATTCCTGAAAAACGCAAATGATTTATATGATATTTAAAAAATAAAAATAAGTTTTCTTACCATCCTGAATAAGAAAATATACCAGAGTAAAATGCAACTGCAATTTTCCCTGGAGATGTTATTGAACCATCAAATGAATTATTAAAATTTGTTGTGTTTCCTACAAATAGAATTATAGAATTTAATTTAGTCTGATATTATTATAAAGTGCACTATAATAACAAAAACAATTAAACATAAAAATTTTTAATATCGATTACAGTAATTCCTCCATTTACGCGGATTCACTTTTATACGGATGAAGAAGTTTGGAAAAAAGTTGTTAAAAATCAGAACGTAATGGAGCAATCCATTTACGCATTTCTTTTTACGTACATTTTCATGGAACCAATTAACCGCGTAAATGGATGGATTACTGTAAATATATTAAAAATTGCTAGCACGCTTTGAAAAAAATTACCCATTGCCATCCAGGATAGCCCAGCGATGATGATTATAACTAATGCACCGATTTTTGAAAACATAAAAATATTTTGCATTCTAGTTGTTAGTTTTACATCGTAACTGTTTAAAAATGATAGAAATGCTAAAAAAAGGAAATATAGGAACATAAATATGATATTTACAAAAAGAAACAACAAACACAGTAGAAACATACATATAGTAATAGCAGCCAACAATCTTACACCTATGTCTGGAACACCACAGTTTGGGAAAAAGGGTTGAATTACATAACTAGCAAATGTCAATCCCATTATTGCATTTGTAGTCGGTCTGAAAATAGCCGAAGATATACGATTAACTTTGAATGAACTAATAAAAATATCAGCATTATTTTGTATTTGATATTAATTATAATATGAAAAAAATGAGAAAAAATACATGATAAGAAGTTAATTAATAAGGTTGCAACCATTTCGAATAAAGTTCCATAATGCAACAGTATTTTTTGTCAAATGTTTTAGGGTGCAAGTAAACATAGAAAATACACTGTTATTATCTTTTCAAATTCAGTTATAATGTATTTTTTAATTTCAAAGTAAATATATTTAATTAAATAAATAATTTTATGATTAATCAGATGCCTTAAAACTGTAAATAAAGGATTCATTATTACTTTTTTTAATGTCAAATTAAACATAAAAGTGTATTTTCTTCAATGAGAAATATGTGGTTATATGTGAGTCATTCAGAAGCTGAAATGACCAATATAAAAGCAACATAATTAATAATTTTATAAAAAAAATCTAATAGGTAGTTAGATAGATTACAAACAAAAGATTATTTTAATAAATAGATAAAATTTCCAATATTTTAGTGTTTTCTGTAGAGTATACCTGCTTTACAGAAAACAATATTTTGGTAATAAAATTAAGAAATAAGAGAGCAGTTTAGATTTTTGGTTGTCAATAACTTAACATATCAAATTATGTTAATTCTATTTTTTCAATTCTACTTATATTATTTACAAATAAATTAATAGAAGCCATGTAGTACATACACAAATATAAGATTAGCATCCCACAGATATAGAAACGCTGGTAACGGGCCAAAGGCCTCATAGATGTACGCATAATCACCACCTGATTTTGGAATGGATGTCCCTAGCTCTGCATAGCAAAGCGCACCTACCATACTCAGTAGTCCGCATAGCACCCATACTATTATAGAAAAACCAACAGAACCTACTTCTTGAATAACGCCTTTCGGTGATATGAAAATACCTGTAAAAATATATTGTTATTGGAAATTTCTATTCTATCAAAAAATAAGCAAATGTATGTATTTTTATTTATCTAGTAAGAAGTATTTCATTTGTAATTTTTGAATGAAAACATATAAGAAGACTTTACCAGATCCAAAAATAATTCCAAGAATAATAGCGACACCTTCTAACAATCCCAACTGTTTTTTCATACGAACTTTGTCATCTCCCTTTGTACATTTTTCTTCTGTTGGAGTAACTAAAGCCACTTCTGTTGGGGAATTGAGTTCTCTAGATCGCACCATCTTTATGGCATCTGTTACTATCAAGAGAAAAAAAAATTCAGTAAGGCTGTGTTTTTTTTTTACTAGTTCAACTAGTTGCCAAAAGTAGATGACTTAAAATTAATTTACTTAATTGATTTAATTGGTTTTGTAGTATTTTCCTTTCAGAAATACTAATTCCTTCTCTATCATACTCCATTCTAATAGTAAATAAATTTACTGATAATTTAAACAGAATGTCTCTATTTAAATTATATTTTATAATTGCATAGTAAACAAATATATTGATAACTTTATCTTGTAAATTTATTAGAAATGAATGGATCTGTTTGTTTTTAAAATAATATAATATTAATTGGCAACAATACAGAGTACATTATTCCAAGAACTTTTCTTTTAATGTTTGTTTTGTAATTATTATTATAAAAATTATAAATGAAAAATATGTTGTTTTTAATATGAATTAGTCAATCTCAACTCGTTTTTTAATGTACTTACTGAATTTTCATCAAATTTAAATCCTGTATTTATATATTATACGATACGCATGAACATTGAAAATATGCAAAGAAGTAAGATTCTCTGTAAAATAACCGGTTTATTTGAATGAATAAAATATGTTAGCGAATTTTTTATGAATATATTTTATGTAAAAGCATACGCATCAACAGGGTAATACAAAGCACGTGAAATTTGTGTGAAAATGTTACAACGTACCTTAACTTTTCCTCCTTGTAATATTGATCATATCAAAATAATTTAGTAACGCGCTTATTGCAATTTTATCTATTAATAGACCAAAATCTTAATATCATTAGTTAAAAAAATCAATTACATTTATTTTGTCGATATGAAAATGAGGTTAGATTTTGGACAAGTTTTAATTTTTGAAGTTATTTTGGAAACCCGCTCACCTGCTTCCATCTATACAGGATATGCAATACTAACGGCAGTTGCATCATTGCAAAATTATAAAGATTAAAAACCGGATGTTAAACCTGCATGTGCATGCACGTTGTTTGAAAAACAAAATGTGTTATGTACGTTTGTATCCATTGTTAAAAAAATTATTCGTCATTGTATAATTATTTATAATTTATTATATTTATTTATAATAAATCATATTTATAATGTTATATAAGTTATAATTGATAGGAAATAATTAATAAACAGTTCTGTTTGATATCAGTAATATTTTCTTTCAGTGATGCTTAAATTAAGTATACCGGTTTTTCAAGATAAAATAAATAAAATAAATAAAATAAATAAAATAAATAAAATAAATAAAATAAATAAAATAAATAAAATAAATAAAATAAATAAAATAAATAAAATAAATAAAATAAATAAAATAAATAAAATAAATAAAATAAATAAAATAAATAAAATAAATAAAATAAATAAAATAAATAAAATAAATAAAATAAATAAAATAAATAAAATAAATAAAATAAATAAAATAAATAAAATAAATAAAATAAATAAAATAAATAAAATAAATAAAATAAATAAAATAAATAAAATAAATAAAATAAATAAAATAAATAAAATAAATAAAAATAATTTTTATTTTGAAAAGTAAGCTGTTCACAAAAAATTACTGTTTGGAGGGGGCAATATCATGATATAAATGTATAGGGTACTGACACCAGTCTTGGATATGATGACCCCAGTAATGACTATTTTTTAATTAAATGTACTGAATTAGAAATATGTGTTGATATTTGATTACAATCATTTCTGAATATTAATCTATATACATTTAACTGTCTTACATGGTGATTTGATGACAATCGGCCAATAGGTGTCAAAATGGTGGACAATTTATTTATTAATTTAATTACTATATTATTATCATTAATAGTGGATTTTGGTAATTAAATAGATTAAATAAAAAGTTACTTGTTTTATTAGTAACATAATTTCATGAGAATTACAAATAAGAATCCCGTCAATCACGAAAACAGTAAATAGCGGCCATAACTGGTGCCAATACCTTAGTTGTTTTTATACGGTCATACATACATATATAAATAAGTATTGTTAAGGCGATTTTTTTTATTCATTTTGATCTTTTCTCGGAGGCGTAGCTAGGGGGTGGAAAAACCGGCCTCCACGTGACGCAAAACCGAGGGGTCGGAAAAATGATTACTGACATTACCAGGGTTTTTTTTTAATGACTTTTTTTCTTTATTCATAGATATTTTGCATGACTCCTATCTTATACTACTCATACCACTACGACGGGGCCAGACCCCCTTATACGTCATTGGGCACAGTAAACCCTAGCAACGTCTCTGCCTTCCCTGAATCATTTCTGACTATTTTCGCCTAGAGACACTAGAAACTATTTTCGCCATGATGTCGATCTGTAGACGTGGTAACTCAAAAACGACAAATCATATATATAGAAGGGTGAAATTTTATATTTGAGATTAAGTTTCGTTTGGGAAGAAAACGAAGAAAACCTATTTTTTTAAAACTATCTCGACCGGAAACGGATTTTACTTTTGTAAGGGCATAGGGGGATAAGCATATGAAAATTTCCCCTGAAAGATATTGGATTTAAATTTTCAAGATATGTTGATACTATAAAAATACTACGATCCTGAAAATTTAAGCTCTGAACCTCAACTGGTTTTCGGAAAATAAAAAAAACGTGAAAATAAAAAAAAACATTTTTCTTCGGATTGGATAAACCGATTTTGATAAAAAATTTATATGTTTCAGAGGACTATAGAAGCTTCTCAAAAATTAAAGCAATATTTATTGGTATTAACCCTGGAAAAAAAATTATTTTATGTTTTTTATTTTTTTTTTAACTATGATGAAGGTCATGTACCTCTAGATAACATATAATTAAAATTTTTCGAAGGGTTAGATCAAAGTTAAAAAAAATAAAAACCATTTTTTTTGTTAAAAAATTCTTCTTAATTATTATTTTCTATTCGTTATCTTTTTAATATCATTTTTTTCTGTAAATTTATCACTTTTAATCAATTCAACCATCGAAGAATATTGAAGAATATTGTTCCTTTTTCGATTTTCAATGTATGTAATTTTAATGAAGTATTAACTTTTTATTAGTACATTTAAAACTAAATCATTGATGTTATTGATAGAAAATTAAAAATCAATGAATAGAAAAAAAAAACTTTTTCAATTATATACCATATTATTATAGTCTTCATCATTTGGGATGTAATTGAAAAAGTATTTTTTTTCTATTTAATTGATTTTTAATATTCTGTCAATAAAATTATCAATAACTATCATAACTTAGTTTTAAATGTATCTACTATTCCTATTAATTAAAAAAAGTAAATAATTCATAAAAATTAGTATTAATATTTTTACATTAAAAATGGAAAATTAAACAAAATTTTTTTTCCCAATATTCTTCGATGGTTGAATTGATTAAAAGCGATAAATTTACAGAAAAAAATGATATTAAAAAGATTACGAATAAAAAAAAAACTATTTTAAAAATTTGATATTAGTATGTACATATAATTTAATTAACCGGACTTTGCCCAGCAGTGATGTGCAATGTTAACATTGCATTTTTTTGTTGAACAAAATATTATCGATTGCTTTTTTTCCAAAGGTTCGTAATAATCAATAACTGATTGTATTATGACGTCAATATTAAGGTATTTATTATGTATTTTGAAAACATTAGATATTATATTATATATATACAAGCTGTTCGAAATAAAACGTAAATTAAAACGTAATTAAAAGACATAAAACCTTTTCTGACAAATTGTAATTAGTTACATTCGATCTGGCAGGAAAAATACTACGGAAAAGGGGTTATTAGGGGGACAAAACAACCCCTTGTCTTACATAGGAGTCGAGACTTATATTATATTATATTAATTATATATTATAAATGCGAAAGTGTATCTCTCAGTCTGTCTATTTGTTACCTGTTTACGGCTAAACCGCTTTACGGATCTTAATGAAATTAGGCAGTGAGATAGCTTGCATCCCGAAGAAGGGCATATGCTACTTCGTATCCCGAAAATTGAACCCTTACGGGTATGCAAAAGGGTTGAAAAATTTATATGGGGAATTTTTTTTAGTAATAAATATTTCACCCCCTGTCACATATGAAGGGATGTAATTAGTTTTATTCGATCCGGTGAAAAAAATATCATAGGGATGGGGGTTTTGAAATCCACGCGAGCGAAGCCGCAGGTGGCAGCTAATTCTTTATAATTCCGGGCATCAATGTTCTGTGGTATTTTCGAATACAGTTTTATCTCGCTCATTCGGCTCGCCTAAGTTTACCCAAATGAGCGTTAAATATGGTTAAATATAACGCACTTTGATCGAATCTAATAGAGACAAGCATACAGTAATTTTATTTTCCTCGCTGGGCTCCCCCAAGTTTACCTGAATAAGCGTTTCAGTTCCTAGTCTGACGAATTTGACTTATTCACTGTCCAGGAAAATCTGTATGCGGGTGCTCCAAAAGAAGTACCTTTATCTTAAAAAAATAGAAATTAATTAAACATGAGTGTAAAAGAGATAAAGTATTATCGTCTAGCTAGACCATAGGTGTCCAACCTTTTGAGCTTTCTGGGCCGCATAGCATAAACTAAATTTACTAAGGGCCGCAGGCCAGAATATAAAATTGAGGACCTTTTTTTTTAGTCGTGCTAATTCCGATGCAGGATTATTATTATAAAATTATTATTATTTTATTTTTATTTTAAATTATCCTCGCAGGCCGCACCGAAGATCCTCACGGGCCGCGGGTTGGACAAACATGATCTAGACTCTAGAGTCTAGGATCCAGACTAGGTCATATTTCAATCTTCACTTTTGTGAACCAAATACAAATTATGTTAATACAGAATGCGCAATCCATATCTTTGTCTATGATAGCAGATTAGTTTTGGCCAGTTTAGGGGTTTATATGATACGAGACATTACGAGATGACTTAGGTATTGTCTCGTGAAAATTGAAATCAATTAATCACTGCTTGTCTCGGCCTCTTTTTTTTAAATATAATGCATCTTATATATTTTAATTTAATAATTTAATTAACTATTGACGAGACTTAAGGAGGTCGTCTACTTTCGAGGTTTTAAAAAACCGTTGTTTTTTTGCATATTTCGAATCTAGACGTTACTAGAAATGCGCCCTGTGAAGGATTTAACCGGATATACGTTAGTTCACGAGTGGTGAAACGACATTCACAGCCACTCGCGGTCTTTTCAGGTGGTTGCGCCGTCGCTTATACCGGCTAGAGTTGTATAACCGTTTTTTTTTTTTTTAACTTATTTTGAGTGTGAACAAGTGGCGAACCGGGAACATCTCCGTGACGTGGAAGGAGAGTTATACGGCCCTGGCATAGCCGATTAAATCGTAAATTTCTCCAATCGTGTTTTATTTCATCATATATGTACATATGTTTAAACGCGTTTCCCCAAAAGTCGTGTTTTTCAAAAGTTTTGTCAAGAGCCCGTCTAGAATATTTGGAACATTGGGGATTTCTTGTTCTCTAATTTTTCAGCAGACATATCACTAGGCCAGGACGAGCTTTTATGAAAAAGTTCTTTTATTTAATTTAAAAACGGCCGAAAACAATTTTTTTTGTGAAAACGTCTGCCATTTTGGAAGATTTTGATATTTTTCAAAAAGCCTGTGTCCTGACCTAGTCAACGTGAAAAAGATTTGTTTTCGTTTTTATACCGATTAAGACGAAATTTGGTATACGGACGAAGACTGATAACCCAAAAACGAAAATGATAAGATTAAAAAAACATTTTTTTGGATCGCCTTTCCGTAGACTGAAAAGTATATTAAAAAAATTCACTTAAATCCATTAAGTGGGGTGGCTTTATATAGATCTCCTAAAATGCAACAAAAAATGTTATATGACCTTTTGATTTTAACACTAGATACCTCACCTTCCTAATGACAATTTAACCTGATTCGCACAACAAAATAAAAAAATATTTTTGCCCCCCTTTTGTCCACCTAAAAAACACTGGAGAAGTGGTTATTTTAAAATAAATAAATTAAATAAATAAGTATTAAGGTAGACCACAGAATGGGCAGACAGAATATATACATGTTGTTATGTATAGTGTTGTGATTTATTTCATAAAAAAAAACCCAAATATGATAACACAAAAGAGACAAATTTTTGTAAGGATGTATATAATATTTATTAATTCAAATAAAAAAAGTACAATTATACATAAATGTGAAAGTTTATATAAACATTTAACAAAGCAAAAAGTGTAGATAAAAAATATATAAATATATTATTAAAATTGTGCAGTAACATGATTGCAATATTTAATTGTATTAAGTTTCAATATTTGTAAGCCCTGTTCATATAATTTTCTTTATTCATAATTAATGTACTTAATGATTTGTTTAACAAGATAATACCGGTTTTAATCAACTATTTATACTAACATTTTAATGTTAGGAATCCAAAGTAAATTTTAATTAATTATGAATTAAAATTCATAAAAAAATTTAACTAATAATTATTATTTAAATTTTCTTTGAGGAATGATTAGAATACATAACTAAAAATTTAAATAATTTTTAAAAAGCCACTTTTATTTTGGAAATGCCCAACAAGAAAAAATGATAGAATCAATATTATAATTTTATTTAAAGACAATATATTTTTATTATAAATATAATGATTCACAACATGTTTCAGTGAATTTATATTTAAACACCAATTAATATACGAAAATATTGAATTTCTACATTTTACGCGAATATAAAAATTTGTATACATAAAGTTATAAAAAATCACTCTAAAAAGACTAGCAGTAGTATTAGTATTTAGTCTAACAATAAGTAAATTTTGACTTCATATAAAATCAACATAAATTTTTTTAAATTTAAATTTTATATAATATTTACCAGGTCTTATTTCATGTTACAGTAGAGCGTCGACTATTCTAATTGGGACTGAGGGTAGTTTGGATAATCAAATATATAACTCAACCAAATAAAAAACTTGTGAAAACGTTTATGATGAACCTTAAATAATAAAAAAAAAACAGTATATTATTTTTGACACAAATATATTTATATATATCAGTACAACAGTAAAGCCTTGGCACTTTACAGAGACTCTCCGTCACCGCTTCAACCTTGCAAATATATTATATGTGATTCAATACAAGTGGTATGTAGTAGATTGGCAAGGTAGAAGCGTTGACGGAGACCGTTTCTATAAAGTGCCAAGGTTTAACTGTTGTACTGATTTTTCCCTCCAAAATTTTTTCAAAGGCAGCATTTTGATAATTGATGTTTGGTTAGTTGATGCTCTATTGTATTTAAAATTATACTTATTTATCATATGTGTATCTGATTATAATTTTTCTTAAAAATGGGTAAGTAAAGATAAAAAATAAACTAAAAATATTTCAATAAAAAAAAAGTTTTTTTTCAGCTTTTAATATTATTTTTTATGCAAAATCATTAAATATATATTTCTTCATAAAACTATACTAAAATACATTGTTTATTCAAATATAACAACATTAAAAAACATACACAAGGACGAACTAAAATTCAATTAATTGATTAAATTAAAACTGGATAAGGTCTTTTATTATAATTCTTTTTAGATCTAAATTATATCCAATTATTTTCATATACGGTGGGGGAAAAATATCAGACCTCTGAAACAGGGAATTGAATTTTAGAGAAAAATGTTAACTGTAAAAGTTTTAGTGTTATTTCAAAAACTATATGTTAGATCGTAATATTCACGTGATCTTTGGATGGGTTTGATAGATCCGGCAAAGGTAAAATTTTAATGGAAACTGGAAACCTATATTTTTTTACCGTGGAATCTTATTTTCCAAAAAATAACTTTTTTTTATAAAACTGAAATATTTTGAAGGGAATAAGTTTTTAATTTAAACAAATTGTGAGACAAAAAATGGTTAAAATAAAAAAAGTTGACCTTGACGTGTCATTTCAAGATTATCCTAAAAGCATTTAATGCCCAAAAGATTTTTCTCTGAAATTCGATCATATTTTAGGGGTCAGATCTTTTTTCTTTATCCTGTAAATAATATTTTAAACTGATTTTGAATTATATTGCACCTAGTGTGACCAGGTCGCAGGGTTTCTATACTGTTTCTCTGGGCTCCGGGTTTCGTTATAATTTCTCCGGGTTTTATAATAATGATGATGACCAAAAAAGGTCATAAAAAAATAGCGGGAACCGCAAAAGTGACGATTAGGATATTTAGGTGTCAAAAAAACGGGGGTCTGCATTTATATGTCAGGGTTTACAAAAACTAAAATCTGGTCACCCTACTTGTACAATATATATATAATGTAGAAGAAGAATGAAAATCATAATAATAAACAAAATACAAATTGAACTATTGTTTCCGCATTTTAAGTCCTTGCATATAAATAATATTGAACACATATACTAAACACTATATTAAATTTTAGGCACTATTTTTCAAGCTAATTCATTAAAATGTAATTTAAAAACAATGTAAGTATTTTTTTAAGTATTACATTTATTTAAAAAATAAAAATACTGCTTTAATCTTATAATAATAAAATAACATTTGTAAATATATATAAAAAAAAGATACTTGTGTGTTAACTATATAATAAAGTACAAAAATTATGTTGATTGTAAAATATTTTCGATAAATAATTTTATGCCATAGCTAGAAATGTTTCAAGCTGAATCATATTTTTCCCTTACTAAAATGAAAACAAATTTGGTATAGTTAAAAAAAGGAACACATTATTTAAAAAAATACCTTTAAGCTTTTAAACAATGTTAACGTAAAGCTTTCGCATTCTACGAACAATCAAAGCCCTCATGGCAGGATCAGTAACTAAAATCACTTTGTAATTGTCGTGAGATCCAAATAGACCTAAAACTTTCTTTTTACCCTCTTGCGTTGAGATACTGACTCCTCTGTCAGTTACAGTTGGAGGCTGAGTTATTTCTTGCCAAGTGTAAGACCAATCAATCTGAAAAAAAGATAATTTTGATTTCAAATTATTTGAATTAAATTTTTGAGTGTGAAAAATCAGTTAAAAAAATTCATACACATTTATATGTAATTCACAAAGAAAGACAATATTTATACCCATCTGTAAGATTTTTCTCCCAAAAAATATAATAAAAATTATGTGAAAAACAGTGGCAATGGACGTTTTTTTTACTATTTGCACTCTACACTTCATTTGTGATGAGTTTTATACATATATTTGAATTCAAACGTTATAATCATACCTGCCATCCACCAAAAATTTCATTACGAACTATATAAGCAACTCTTTTATCTGTCAACAAAAGGACATCTCTACGTTCAATGATCCAACAATGATAATCATAAACGTCAGTTGATGCATATTTTCCTTTTTCTAATTCCACCAAGAGTTTATTTCCTTCTGCATCTAATTTTTTGTAAGGCTCTACTAATGTATTTGCTTTGATAAAACGAGGTATTCTTAATCGAGTTATTTCTTCATGAATCTCAGCAGCACTAAAATTAAAATTAAAGAAATTTAGTTTTATTAAAACTATAAAGGTATACATATTACATACGTTAATAATTTTTTTTAATATCTTACCGTTTGACAGCATCAAATGATCCACTTGCAAAATCTACAACACCAGCTGTAGGTCTTGTAACAAGACCTAAAGCACCTTTTCCTAAACCTTTAAAGAACCCTTCTACTCCTTCTTCTTTTGCTCCGGATATTGGTTTTACAAAAACACCTGTTACTCCATCAAATACACCCTACAAAAGTAATGTTTTGTAAGACCACACAACACATTAATACATATATACAAGATACTATAATATAAAAAAATTGTACCATAACTAATCCTTTTCCACCTCTAGCAAGTCCTTCCTGAATATTAGCTGGTTTTTTATTCAACTGTCCCTGTCGTTTTCTTTGATACTCTTTATCAAATGTAAGTGCTGCTAAACCTTTACCCATAGCTCCTGTGATTCTTGAAACAGCTCCAGCAGCTCCTCCGACTGTATGGCCAAATAAACTTTTAACACCAAGCATTAAACCTTCAGCAAATTCGCCAGGGCCTTGAATTGCACCCTGAAATAACAAGATTTGTATTTACTGTTTATTACTAAAATTGAAATTTGTAAAATGTACTATGTTTTTTTGCTGTTTATAAAAAAAATGATATTTTCCATTATAAAAATCAGTTACTTTTACATCTGAAAAATTGTCATAATATTTCTACTAGAAATTATCATAAATTGTTATTTCCTAGTTTTCTTTGAAGTCCTTACCTGGAATGGTTCATAAAATAGGTCCTCAACACCTTTAGAAAGACCTAAAACTAAACCATAAGGATTTCCTAAAACATCTAATCCAAAAACGAGTACATAGAACTGTTTCACTAATTGTCCAACATAATGTGATGTAGCTTCTGACATTAAGGTTCTTTGAGTTAGGAAAGAATAAGTTCGCTCGAAATATGCTAACCTATAAAAATAATGAAAATAAATAGACATAATTGTAGTTACGATGGGTGTGGATAAAAAAAATGTTTTTTTGGGGTTTAAATTGTAGCTTAGGAGGAAGCTTTTGAATGTTGATGGGCGTTTATTATGATTCATTACAGAGGAACCAAAATGTGGGCTGAAAAAGTAGAAATTTCATAAACTAATCTATTTTCATGTAAAAAAAAAAATGCATAATGATGTAAATATTTTTTTAAAGTATCATTTGTATTCCTCAGGAACAATTCTAAAGTTTTGATATTTGCAATTTTAGAGAAGTTTGTGTGTTTTGATTTTTTATCTCCAAAAGCCTAAAGGATCAACTTTTAGAAAAATTCACAAAGAGTTAAAGGTGCTTACAATCAGCCAAATAATACTAAAATATTTTTTCTTATCATTTTTCATTGGTAGTTTTTTTTAATAAAATTAAAAAATGTTTAACAAATTTAGACTTCTGTGCATCATTTAAAATTTTTATTTATTGTATAGTACTTTATAAAAAAAAAATTCTATTCGACTATATAATTGAAATAAAACACATACTTAAAAACAACATCTTGTAAATCTGTGAGGGTGACTCCAAGACCTTGTAACACAACCTTGAGGAACTCTGGTATGTTTCCACTAGCATTGTCAGTGCCTCCTTGAAGTGTAAAGCTGACGTGAATTTTTAATGGAGAGAAATGCAACATATCATAATAATTGATTTGTTCTTGCAAAGATTGTGTTGACACATGAGCTAATAGAGGTTCATCAACTAATGCACAATTTTTCAAGAATAATTCAACCTTTTCCTTTTCAGAACCTTCTTTAGCTTCAAATAATTCCATTAAGGCATTTATAAAAGCGATATCTACTTTAATATGAAATTCTTGTATAAGAACTTTAAAGTATTTGTATTGTTGAACAGTGCTATGTTGCATTATACGTTTCACAATACTTAGTTCGGCAAATGGTTTTAAAGCTGAAATAAAAACAAATATTAGTTGCTCTAACTAAATTTAATTAATCATGAACAAGTATCTCTTGTGTCTAAACTAATTCCACAGTATTTTATACAACTCTTATAATACCTTATAAAAGTATCTTGTAAGTCAAGTTATATAAAGACAAGGTAGTCTCATGAGCTCTTTGACCAAACAGAGTTGGCGCGGGAATTGACGTTATCCAGGGGATATAAGCAAATGTTATAAATGTATAATAGAAAATCAATTACAAAAAAATTCTTTATTTATTCTTGTTTTCAAAGAAGTACAAATTTGATATGATAAAATCATAAAAAAGCTGTCACAGACAATTTGTTCTTTGATTCTAACAGCTTTTTATGATTTTGCGATGTCAAATTTGTACTTCTTTGATTGTATCAAAAAATATGAAAACAACAATAAATAAAGGATTTTTTTGTAATTGATATTCTATTATACATTTATAACATTTGAATATATCCCCTGGGTCATCAATTCCTGCGTCAACGCTGATTGGTCAAAGAGTTGATGAAACTACCTTGTCTTTATATACCTTGCTTATAAGTGTATTATATTAATAATACAAAAATACTTAATGATACATACCATTGTTTGCTGCGACACTTTTTGGTAATGGCACAGGTGCAAATACAACAGGGAAAATACAATCATAAAGTTGATTATCAATTTGTAATCTGTTAATTTTGGCATGAATTTGTAATTGATGAGGTGATGTTTTTTGCTGACACCACAATCCGGTACGATAGGTTCTATTTAGTTTTTTGATCGATGGTCTCAATATTTGCATTGAATCAAAATCTACTTCCAATTTAGCATCAAGGGTCACTCGACCACTATCAGGACTCAATTCTCTGTTGTTTAAGTAATGTTGATATGCCACTTCTATCAATTCGCATTCTTTAATTGTTAGTGGTTTACTGCGTTTGCCATTTTCTTTGTAAGTTTCCCAAATTACTCCAGAACTAAAATTGAAAATAGTAATATTATAAAGAATAACTTAATGGACAGTAAACCTTCATTATTCCAGTCGATGGACTATAATCTATCTAAAAGATTAATAAATGAAAAGTTATAACAAATTATCAATGTAAAGTCTAAAAATTTTTATTCATATATTAAACAACATTAAAAGTTGTTTTATTAAACTACTTTTACTTAAAAAAAAGAAAACATTTTCTGATTATTATATGATATGATAAAATGTCCTGTATAATAATCAGGAACCAAATTTAAACTTGAGATTTGAATAGTTAATTTTTTAATTATTCTGATTATTTCTAAAACGGTGTATAGTAGAAAAAAACTTTTTAAAACAGGAATAAAATTTTATCAAATTATTATCGATCTGGCTTAACTGTCTCTGGATTAGTAAGGATATGTTTTATATTTAAAAATTTAACTCAATTACCTCGCTATTCCAATATAAGTTATTTCTTTTCTTATTACATTATTAACAAGGGACAATCCCATTCCATGAATTGATAATGTTATTTCTTGATCAATTGATTCAAATTCTCCTGCAGTTTGTGCATCAAGAGCTAAATTTTTATCATCGGTAAATAACAAAATTCTTTGTAGACCATCCAAAAATGAAACCCAGTACATTGTTTTTGAACTGCCTAAATCTATTTCACCTAAACTGTCTCGTTTAAGATCATTTTCTATTTCATCCTTCTTATTTGATTTCCATACTAATTTTCTTGGACCCGCAGGATTTTCCCATGTGTAATAAATATATAATTGTGAATCTAAATTCCTAAAATTAATAACATTAAGTTTATAATATATATATGTTTAAATCAATTATAACAGCTTAATAGCAAAAGAAATTAAATTAAAATGTATCAATCAATATATTCATGTAGCTACATGAATATATTGAGATTACGGCATCTATCTCTATTTAATTTCTTTTCTAATAGCCTGAGGATAAATCTGTGATTCGAAAGCTTGCTATTATTTTTTCTTAAATAAATTTCTGACGTTTACGCAATTAAGCTGTTATTATTTATATTTTTAACATCATTACTATTATATTATTTTACCTTATATTTATCGATTCTTTTTCCCAAAAACTGATTGATTGATTACTTTGATTAATGATTAAAGCAGGAGCTAAGCCTGGATAATAAGCAGTAAAAATAACATACACTGCACCTTCATTTACTTGAACATCAACATTAATACCACCATACTGTAACAAAATATTATTTTTATATTTAAATACGAATCAATTAAAATATTAAAAACCTACCTTATTATTTAACTTAAGCAACGTTGTGTGAACTTCTGTTATTAAAAATGGTGATGATACTTCTGAAGTGTCACATAATTTGATTTTAAGAAGTTTTTCATCACGTTCGCCACGCGGCCAAAGTGGCATACACTCTTCCGGTGATACTTTTACCCATGTATCAGCTGGTCGGTCAATTTCTTGTGTTTCTATTGCGTAAGGTGCTCGATTTATTAAAACATAATATGGAGTAAAAGTCACTTGTTTTGTCAAACTGTTATAAGTCAGATAATTTGATACACCAATCTAGAAAAGATAGAAATAAAATGAAATGATTAAATTGAAAATAGCAAAGATAATTTATATAATATTAATTTTTGTTTAGTTTAACTTCATTTAATATATGTAATTCTCAATACCTGATATACTACTCCATTCCATTTACAAGTTACTATACCAGATGAACCAGCAACATCCAATGAAAATTTATCTGACCATTCTCCTTGTTCTATACGAATTGATGCTTTTTTCTTACCAAAGAAATTTTTGGCACTGAATGAGAACAATATAGGTCCTTTGAAATCTTCAGGGTGGTATAAAATGTTCATCGAATCATCTCCCTTTAGAAAAAATAATATATGTATTTAACAGGCAATTTGAAAAATAAATACATGCACTATTTATTTTAATGGTTTTAATATTTACAAGAATGAACAGAGAAAATAACTATTTATTAGTTATTTTATCATAAAATTTTATTTAAAAACATTTTGTGTATAATTCTAAAAAGCATAAAAATTATAAAAGTGTGTAAAAGAAGCCAGTGGTGGAATAAATTTTTTTTTACAATAGGGTTGCAGCATTAGCGGCTATTTCATATGAAAAAAAGTGAGTTGTATGATTTGCTTACAAACATACAGCTAATAAAAGCTTAGTAAAAAAGGTCAAAGAATGAGGAAGAATTTCTGTTTGTATTATTATATTGCATTATTAAATTATCCTGTAAAATGATAAATATCACCTAATCAAATTAAATAGATTAAATATTCAAAACAGTAGATTTAAATTACACTATTGACAATACACACAGATCCTCTCATACGTGTGTCATAAATGTTATTGATATATCTTTTTTTATCAATAAATTTATTTTTAATGATTAATAATATAATAATAACTAAGAAAAATTATTGTTTTAATAATTTTTTTCCCCAGCTGGTTTACCTAAACTGACAAAATTTTAGGAAACGTATTTTCAAAATCGGTTTAATTCCACCACTGAAAGAAGCTTATTATTAAAACATACATGTATAATAGTCAGTAATAACTCTTGAATAAAAATTATAATGTTTTTGTATATTACAGCAGTGGTTCTAAAACTGCAAGGCTACATACCCCATTAATTTGTAAGTTATCAGTTTAATGTTTCAACATTTATACAAATAAATATACTTGCCAAAGTCAGACCTTTACCTGCAGACTCCCAAAAGATCCTCAGATTACATTTTCAGAACCACTGCTTTAAAATGTAATTTTAAGTGACGTATTATTTTTTTTTAATCCAATGCGTTTAATTATATGCAGGGGCTCATTTGTTAAAGAGTACCTGGTTAATTTTTTGTTGGTCTACCCCATATTTAAATAAAATAAAAACAAAAACATTATAGCAGTGTAAAAATATTCCATCCCATTAAACTTATTATTTAATAAATTAATGCTAAACACAAATTATACTAAAAATGAAGTAATGTATCTAAAAATGTTTATTCATTTTTAAATTATATATGTAAGTAACACATATTTTGTGAAAAAGAAGTAATACGCATTACATATGCATTTTAATATTGTGTTAATTTCACATAAATTAATGGATACATCACCAACATAAATATTATTTTTTTAAACGTTAAAGAACACATTAATCACTACTGATGCAGTTGAGAATGTTCAACTACCTTTAATGGGCTTCCAGATACATCATTTGTATCATGTTTACGAGATTTCTGTAAGAATTATATATTACAATAATAACAATCAACTAAACACTACTACATTTTTATTTGAAACAATAGTAGAATACTACATAAATAATTTATGATCTCTAAGATTTTGGAAGTTCTTATTTTTTAATCAATGTTTCAGTATTATAAAACAATTATGCTTAGTCATAAAATTTTGTATTTATGTCATTAGGAAAACCATTTTTCCATCAGTACGCATTGCATTTTTCAAAAATGCATCTCCGATTCAAAATAGGGTCTGGGTTATTAATTAAGCTTATGTAATGAAAAGGGGAAGTATTACCCAAATCTTGGTGGTAGAAAATTTCAAAAATCATCCTTGCGTAATATATGGCTTCTCTCTTATTTATTTTATAAAATAACAATACAGAAGAGGAGCCAATAATGAAAATTATAATTAATATTAATCAAAAACAGATCTGATTAAATTTTCAAATGTTAAAAAAATGGTATCACAGTGTATTTGAACTGTTTTTAGACTTTGAAATTAATTATTATACAATAACGACCACATTTTAAATGCATTAATACTTACTCTGTATGCCAACATGAGACCTGTTTTGTTCAACATCCAAAACGGACAATACAGTGACATTTCTATGGATCCGTGTTGATTTGACATATGAATACCTAAACACATAGTAGCTTTTTGTGCACTATCATACGAGTCAAATGACCACACTGCAAATTCTACAAGCTGCATTGGTATTTCACGTTTACATGACCATTCCTTTTCAAGATATTCTGGTATCTAAAATTTAATTTTAGTAAGAACATATTGTTGTGTAAGTAGTAGTAAGCAAGGAATATACTTAGTATTATTTACGACAGTGGAAAATGTTTAAAATGACAAACATTTTTTTTACTTACTCTAATGACGAGTTGAGAAGTTCCTGGTTCAGCATGAGGTAAGTGTATCAATTCTCCTGGAGACACTTCAAATTCATCAACCGTATCACCTATTAACACTACGGTTTTAATCGGTAAACAATTACGGAATGTCACAGCTGTTCTTAAATGTACATGATAGCACGCGCTTGTCATTGTATGTTTGTTTGTATGTTCATAATATACTTGTTCAATTTCACCCATAACCTGTACATTTAAAATAATACAAAATGTAAAATAAAGATACATACTTTTTCAAGAGTGTTCATTCATTCACTTACTTTCATGATAAACTTTTCTCTAGTGTTTGTTTTCCGGCATTCAATGAATTTTGCCATTGCTAAAGTTAACTGTAAATCCTTCCACAAGAAAGGCATGGTAGAAATACTGTATCCAGGAATTCCAAAGAATATCTCACTGGTCGGAGTGTAAACAGCTTGAACCGGAAGGTTAACAGATCCATTTGCCTCGACGGTACAAATTAATTCAATTTCATTATCTCGAGATGTCATAAAGTATACATTTACTGGTTGATTGAAGTGATTATGTATCTAGAAATTTAAGTAATATAAATGATATGAACTATATTTTATCAAATTTAAGTTTAAATTACTTGAATAATACTTCTTAAGGTTAATATCATTCCACCATCTTGCATCATAACATCAGAAATAAGTCCCCATTTGTCATGTCCATCACCACGACGGTTTAGTGAGAAGAATCGTTTGTCAGCTTTTACTACAGGCAAATCTATTTCTTGGTCCATTTCATTAATCTGAAATATAAAATTGTTTATAATTATTAAATATTTAATTCATATAATAGGTAAACCAAATCCGAATATCTTATCATTTATAATAATATAGTATAAATTAAATTACTTTAATTCGAATATGATTCTCTTCGTTTTGTTGTAGTATATCAGTAGAAACCATATCGTCACAGTCCCAATGTAAATTAGTTGTTTGTTTTGTTTCTACTTTTGGTTGTAATTCAACAGATGCTCCAACATCTAACAGAATCTCGGTGTAACTTTTAACATCCTTTGAGTCTCCAAATATTTTAAATGAACCTATAAGTTATCAATTAATTTAAATTATTAAATATTTTTTGAAATACAATTTCATTTTTGATGAACAGTGTTATTAGTGTGAAAAAATCTCTGTACAATGCATAAAAAAATACCTTTCTGTAACATTAACGTTATTTGTAACCCAGAATCATTTTTCACTTCAAATGGTGCAACAATTTTCATTTTTTCCGTTCTAGGTTCTTTTATAGCTACTGAAAATGCTTTTCCAAGATCTGAAAGTAATTCCAGGCATGTTTTCGTCATTGTCATTTCAAGATTTTCTTTTGATGATATTGTAATAGATTGCTTTGCTTGTTGTGGTGGTATAACAACAGTATCATCTGCATTTTCTGCTGATGGGCTCATTGCTAATGAATCTTCTTCGTTATTTACTTTAAGCTATAAATATTGATATTTTATTATTAATTAATAATTAAATAAGATTATTTTTTACTTATGTACTAATGATTTCAAAATTAACTAAGTTTTTAGAAAAATACCTCCATTTTTAATTCCCAAGGAGTACGGACAAGTTTATCTTCTCGTATAACTTCTACCGGTTCTATTAAAGGTTCCCATTCTGCAAGACGACTGTTGAAATATGCCATTTGTACTTTGAGACTTGCGTCAATGTGCATCTAAAAATCAAACAACGTCAACCAAATATTAAAATAATACTAATTATAAATAAATATACCTGTGAACTCCAGTTTTCAATTGTGCCTTGGAAACTTGTCTCTAGTAAAAGCATCGGAACAGTTTTATTTCCAATACCGGCTTCTATTGTAACAATGATCAGAGGAGCAGAAACCTTGCAAAATTCAGAAGTAGGTTTAACCTCAGAAATAATATATGTTTCGTCAATTTCCTGAGCTGATTCTGTAAGAAGAAACATGATATGTTTTCACATAATAAGTGTGTTTATATTTGTAAGAGATTTAATTATAATATACCTGTTTTAAGGAACCAAAAATCTGTTTCATTAAGATTTTTAGATACCCACATATTACTGTAATCTTGAACTTTTGCTGTTTCCAATTCTTTTTCCATATTAGTGGCATACATAGTTCCTTGCACCCTTGATAGTAATTCAATAGTGGCTAAAAAAATAAATATGTATTAATGTGAGTATATAGAGAAGAATCATATTTATGTAAACGTTCTTGTTTTATTGATATACCTGGTGATACACTTAGAATAATATCACTGATTGCCATATCAACTTGTAGCCCTTTACATTTATCGTCAGCCGATGTTGCTCCAGCAATACTAAGTGACAAAGGTTGCAATACTGAATGCTTAGTATCTTGTCTCTTTTCTGGGTTATAAATACACGTAAAGATTGTAAAATCTTGAATTGTTCCTGAAATATCTTGATTACTGCCTGCAGTTCTATACTTTAATGTTATTTCACTCTAAAATGTAATATATAATTAAATTAGTAATTTAAAAAATGAACTGATTTTCATTTATATGACGTTTACAAAAAGTATAAATTAAAATCGCTAACATTTAAAATCATTGCATCAGTATCAATTGTATCCATTGTTTCCACCAAAATAATATCAGGTTTTTCTAATCGCAAATTGAATGTCAAACTTCCTCCCATAATCCTTTGTTCTTCATCTATTCTACTTGTAAGAGATTGTGCAGATTGAACATTTCTCGATGGTTTTGATTCTATTTTTGGTTTTGGTGCATCTTCTTCCGGTTTACTGAAAAACTCGGCTATTTTCATTAAGTAGTCAACAGCTAAAATTGTTGTGAAGCTGAAGACACGAACATCAGCTAAAATAAAAATGTATTTTATAATTAATATGTAATATAGTGTCACATTTAGAAATATATGCACAAACCAAATAAATCAGATCCTTTTTGCTGATAAGTTATATCCAACATACTCCGAACATTGTGTTCAGATGTCTTTGAACTTGATGGTATTTGTTCTGTATCTCTACGTCTTTCCATTAATCGAGTAAGTTTCCCTTCACGCCCTGGTCGTGTGTCATCTAATAAACAATCCACTAACAGAATTGAAGTGTAGAGAGTACTATCTGACAAAATACGACCTTTCAATGATAACACATGCATACTGAATTTAGCCAAACCATTTTCTGGATTTGTTTTTGATGATGCTGGAGTCATTCCCTAAAATATTATGTTTTATTATGCTTTTTTTTATATAAGTATATTTTTATTTTTCTTACAATTCTTGAAGCTCCAGAATATAAATTCACAATCAAACTATCCATAGTAAATGCAAATTTAATGAATGTTGATACTTTAGGTATTTCTTTAGGCGTTTCTAATTGTGCAATTGTTTTTTTGATAGCTTGTTTCTTTTTAATACTTGAACTACGCGAAAGAGTCTTCTTACTATCAGTTACAGGAACTGATTTGGGTTTATCTGTTGCACCTTCAGATAAATTTTTATTCAATACTTCCATCATCATTTTGTAATCACCTTCACTAATTGAAAGCTGTGAGATACAATAAATGTATTATTATTATTGACGATATTACCAAAAACAATGTTATTATACTGTATAAATTATTAGAAATGAATTTCACAAGTGTAGACAGATATAAAGTTTCAAAATAAATAATGTAGTTATATGGGCTACCTACAAAGTTCTCAAAACTAATAAGGCTATATTTTTTTTATAATGAAATTTATTGTACTCAAATAACATACACACCTCAATTAGCTTCAAACGTCCAGATAGATCTAAATCTGGAAGATGTTTATACCATGATGATGAAAGATTACGTTTCATTAATAAAAGCAAATTTATCGGATTGAGTAAATCGCACTCCTGAAGTATTTTGTACTCGATGTCTAGTTTAGCTCTCGTTACTTTTATATTGTCGAGTTGAATGATTAATTCTTCAACGACAGCAGTTCTATCCAAGTTTGTATCAATATCTATGAATTTATTTTGTAATGTTAATCGACCCAGATCAATCATGATTACATTTAAAGATTGGGAATTTATCGGTACAATAATATCTGGTGCTTTAAGTTTAATGTCCAACTGTATTCCTGTAGCTTCATTATACGCACTCTGGACATTTTGTTTAGTTTTCTCAGCTGCTGCTGCAGATGCATCAATAATAGCTTGCCTTGCTCTTTGAAATTGATCTAAGAAATCCTAAAATAAATTTATGATTAAATAGACCAGTTTGCAGTGAAATAAAATATTTTTGCTTACCAAAATGGTAGAAACAAACCAATTGAGAAATATGATTCGAATGCACCCCATCTGTGCTTTAACAGACATATTTATAACTGAATCACGGTTACCTTCATCAACGTTATACATTACTACTTCGGCTTTCAAAGCTTCATCTCCGTCAGTTATTGGTAAAAATTTCATGATCTAAAAAAGTGATGTATAAAAAAAATTCGATTTAACACATTTTTTTTGTTTGTAAATAATAAATAAAATAAAATTACAGTAAATAAATTTTTGAAAATACAATCGTACAAATGAACCATTGTAAAATGTAACTCTACTGTATTTTAAATAAAGATTTGATTTTCTATTTTCATACAAAGTTACTTACATTTTTATGAATTGATTTTGGATTTGGATCATTTATTGTAATATCCTGTAATGTAACTGTAACTTGGGTGTATGATTTCCTCATAATTACACAAGAATCAAGTCCTTTAACCCACATATATGCAAGATCTCGAGTATTATTTGCTATTTTTAAATTAACTTCCTTTATATTAGCTTTTATTTTCAACAATATTGACTCAACATGTGGATGTTTTTTTCCCTTCTTTGATTTAACTAAAATATTAATTTTATATTATTATATATTATATTATATTTATGTTATCATATGTTATGTGGCTACAAAATTTCTAAATTTACTATCAGTGTGTTTGATTTCTGCAATGAAGAGTAAACAAAACCAAACAAAACAAAAAAACAATTTCTAAATTTTGAAATAGATCTACGCCAATAGCTTTTCTTCTAATTAAGGAATTATTATTTTGGTATAAAATTTTTAAATAAATTAAACTAATTATAATATCAAATTTCAGAATTACCTTTTTTCTTTAATTTTACTACAACATCTTCATTTTCAGCAATAGTCTCTAGTATTTGCAAATTCGGAGCTGTGCCAGCATCAGCAAATCTGTCTTCTTTACCCTCATTCATAATTTCATCAAGTCTTACTTGAAGATTGTTGATAAATTGTAAAAGAGTTTGAAGTCCTTCTTGGTGTAATAATACACTCAAATTAGAGAAATCAATTGCAAACATTTGCTCACACATGCCGTATTTTGTAAGAAATTCAGGAGATTTCTTATCAACCTATAATAAATAATTTATGTTATTTATTTCGAATAGATGTAACGATTACAAGACAATACATACCATGGAAAATATGAGTGTAAATAAATATTGGTCTTCTCCAGATGACATCGGAGTACTTATTAACTCTAATGTATCTTCAGGCCGATGTTGATTCATAGTTATTCCTCCTAAACGAATTGTGATATCTTTATTGAATGTTTGTTGCACCATTTCTAGTTCTAAAGCCATTATATGTAATTCTAGCATTTTTTCAGCTTCAGGCTGTGATACAATACTGATTTCATCATCATCTTCGATTTCATCCTTTGATAATATTGGTGCTTGAGGTAGATTTCTTTTCAGCAGTTGTAAAGTTAGTTCTGAAATTAAATTGTAGTTTATAAATAAAATTAACATACGATTTGATATTTTAAATATAATTGATAAATACCTTTAATTACAAAATTTACTTCTAAATCTGTTGACTGTACTATATTCTCAGGACTAGATTTTGGTTCCTTTTTGGGTTTATCTGGCACCTCAAATAAATGAGCAAGTGATAAACTTGAGGATACACGAGATGCCATCTATAAAAACATAAAAAAGTTGTATCATTATCAATTATACAAAATACATTTTAAACAATGTTTTTTTTTGTAATAAAAAATATACATATTAGTTTAAATATTAAAATATATTTTCTTACTGCTGTTGCTTGAGGGATAGCATTACTTTCTGGGAAAGGAATACTTGTAAATAAAGCTACCAAATACATAAGCCTGATATCTGTTATGTTTAATCCTATACTAGGTAACTGTCCATTGATTTTTAATTTTGGAAGCCTTGGATCATCCGTAACCAAACATCGGCTTAGGGTAACACTTAAATTTGTTGGTTGCAACAAATGCATCATTGTTATTTCATCTTTTGTCATGGTTTCTTTCCAGTTTTCTTTTTCTTTTGCAATAACTATCTGCAATTGAATTAAATGGATATTATTACTGACAAATTTACATTTCTATTAATGTATAATAAATTACCTGCATTCCTGTCACTTCGATTAAAAACTTTTCATAACTTTGTGAAATTACATCTTTTAATATTTGATCTTCATCAAGTCCTTTTTGATACAATTCTCTTACATTCAATAATGAATTATCTCGTGATACAGTAGACATTTTTAATGTACCCAAATTAATTAAAAGAACTGATTCTTTCCTATTAAAATTGAAATAGTTATTGTTTTTATTTTAATTTTAAATAATTATATTTGTTGCTTACCCTTTATACATGCCTCCATGAGGTATAAGTATATAAGGTGCAGATAAATCAATCTCTAAATCCATTTGTGTCTGTTTTTGAATCGAATGTTGAAGACCAGTAGCTGACATTTCTTTCAAAGTTGCAATTCTGTTATTTGCAACTTCTTGAAGCCTGTTAAATGTAAAAACAATATTATAATCATGACTCAAACAATAATTTGTTTAATAATACTTACTGATCCAAAGCCAAAGATTGCGGAGACTGAAATACGTCTACAATTTTAATAACAGTTTGTGCATCGTAGACAATTTGTAAAGGCTTCGCTATGACTTTTATACGTTGGTCACAACTCTTGTCTAGAGGATTAGTTTCAAAGAAAACATCCAAGAGGTATTCATTTTTAATTCCTTCCATATCTTTAACAGATGTCACGATAGCCGGTATAAAATCTTCTTGCTGTACTCCCGATACAGTGAAATTGTCAATTTTCATTGCAACCCTATTATAATAGATAAAATAAAAATTATGAGTTTAGTAAAATTTAATTAAAAATTTAACTTACATCAAAGCATCAGCATCTGGTCTCTGCTGTATTCTACAATTGACACCTTTTAAAGAAGCACTCAGAACTCGAGGTACTGCTTCCGAATTATTTCTTACTTCTAATTCCAGTTCGTTCAAAAGAAACGCACAACTTGTACCTACAAACCATTCTGGATATTCCATAGGGCCAGATTTTTCTTTGTAATCAATAGCTCGGTATAGTTTGGATTTTTCTTCTGGTGTCATAGCTTCTTCGAATTTTTTCACTACAAAAAATTGTGTTGCATATAAAAATATCTATTAAACAAGATACAATTCTATAATTTACATAAATTTGCTTTTTCAGATAATTCTTTATCTTCAGTTGAAGCTGCTGCACCAAACCAACTACCCCACCATGTTTGGGTTTTTGCTTTTTCTTCAATAGCTCTCCCTAATCTTTCTACTTCTAATTCAATACGCTGCCTTATAATAACAATGTTGAAAACATCCAATGTTTTCTCATACTCATTAACTTCTTGTTCTAATGCTGCATTCACCTAACAAAAAAAGGTTTTTATCAAGGTTTATTATTAAAAATACAATAGTCAAATGAAAACAGAAATAAGGGGTCTTTGAAATTTTATCGTTGTCATTGAATTTTTAGTAGTTAGTTCATTAGTTTGTATACTTATTTTTCACACGACCATTTAGAAAATGAATGCTCAGATAACAAGAACCCCTGTATTCTATTTGTGAAATAAGTTAAATCTAACTTTTTTAGATTGTAATTTTTTCTGATATGCTTGAGCATAATTTTTACATGATCTGCGATGATCAGCAATATGTTTCCAGTCCCAGTTTTGTTTACGTCTTTTTACTTCTTCTTCAAGAATACAAGCATATGCAAATTTCCACCATTCTTTATAATGACCTCGGTAGCTTGTTAAAAATGGACGATATTTACGATATTTTGATCCACGTGACATTCTATCCATTGATTCAACTAACATTAAAATATCTTGATACTGAGTTTTACTTATTCCTTAAAAAAATGTAATTAAAAAAATAAAACTGTTTTAGATGTGTAACTGTTAATAATGGAATATTAAGACTTAAATATACCTATTGCTAGTTTCTCCATTTCAACATTCAGCAATAATTTTGGGATAGAATATTTTGGTTCATCTAAATCAGGTTTAGGATTCAGTTTGAGCCTGGCTGAAGAATTGATAGGTCCCAAAACTAAAATAATAAATTAACAATTACATCATTTGATGAAAGTGAAGCCCTCTTTTTCTTGTTAAACGTAATTAAAAGTAAATACCATAAAATCACGGTATCTATAGTCCATTATGGTAACTATGGCCCTTAAGAGAAAATTTACGATATTTTGTAATGTAGCACCATTTACACATTTGGCCCAATAAAACAATCAAATAATATTGGGTCAACATAAATAGCAACTATTAAGTTTTGCTGATAAAATCTTAAAACAAAATCAACATTTTTATAAGATACAAAATACTTTAAAACTTACTGTATTCATTGCCAACTTCACTTCCACCGGAGTCTTTGGAAGGAATTGAATCTCGGAACCATGCAAGTTTAGCTTCATTTGTTAAATTTGAAAAAAGTATGCTATCACAATTCCAATATAATGATAGTCCTTCGAGTTTTAGAATCTATGTTACAAATAAAATAAAACATTTCAAAGATTATGTTTATAATTATAATTATAATAATAAAAACTGATAATAACTTTATAAATTTTTGTCACAGTATCTTGTATAATAGCTGGTTGCCAATTTTCATCAGTTGTATGTACATACAATTCTCGTAGAGTAATTCCAATAGCGAAATTTTTTCCTGGGTTTGTTAATTTGTCTTCATAACGTAAATGAATATTTTTAATGCTTATCTGAACATTTTTTATTATTTGCATTGTTAATTTTTCTATGAATGTGTCATCTGCTTTAGGCAAATCTGGAAATTATGTTCAATTTATTACAACTTCATTTTTGATAAAAAAATATTTTCCTTGTTAGATATTATCTTTAATTTGATAAAAAATAATTTATGTTTTTACAAATGTTATTATATTTACAGATTGGCTGAAGTGACTTTTTGCCAAATAATGAATATTTTGTATGTTATTTTGTAAAAAGTAGTGGATATTTTTTATTATAAAAAATTATACTCATTTTTGCAAAAAAATTGTTTTTATGATAGAATTGTATTGTTAAGTAAAAATTGTAATTCTCAGCTTAATAAATATGTGCCCTGAAATAATCTTTATTTTCCTGGAATAAAACACCTAGGAATGCCGATTTTGGAAATATTTTAAAAGTAAAATACATATCCACAGTCTGTTTCTAATACTGAATCTTCTTACTAATTTGGTAAAAGTAAGATATAAGTAAAACATGCCAAACCGGTTAAACATCAAAAACGAACCGAATATTCGGTGACTCCCTAATTATATTTGTAACTTACCTTTTTCTTTTTCTTTCTTTTTAGCTTCTTCAATTCGTAACAGCTCAGCTTTTTTACTTTCAAGAGCATACTTTTCCTCTTTGACAGGATCATATTTGATCTCTTGATTAGGTACTGCCAATAAGAACAAATCTTCTACAGTTGCTTCTACAGGAGCTCCGTATAAGTTTTTCCAAGGGATACTTAGTACAAGTTTTCCTATTAAGTATTTATAAAATGGATTTTATTAGATGATTGGTGAATTGTAAAATATTTTCAATATTAGATTATTACCTAAGCACCCATAAACTGTTTTTATGGGTAAATCAAGTTCATCTAGTGCAGATTGTTTTAAAACTAGATTTTTAAGAACTACATCACCTAGAAAAAAAATAAATTAAAATCCTCATGTAGGTATATACAAATACTTTCAATTACCTCCCCATATTCCAATTTTAAGCTGTTTACTGTCAAGGTTTTCGACAAAATCACCTAAAACCCTATTTAAAATATCTACAACAAGCGACTCAAACACCATTTTTGAAGTGTATTAGAAAATATATAAATATAAATATGATGTACTTGCATTGGTCATGAAATGTCAAGCTAAATTTGCCAATGACATCATATTCACCAATATAATTTGCCAACCCTTTCAATAATACTATTTAAAAATGTAAATAGGTGATTCATGCTGAGGAATTTTGTTGAAAAATGCACGATAGAATATATATCTTATGTAATTACTTTTTTATAATTAATCTACGACACACAAGTCAAATATATAAACATATTTTAGAAACTGTCACACCACTGTCACTTTTAATTTTAGGGATGTCCAATGTATATTTTAATTAGAAATGTCAACATAGGGGCTGTTTTCTATTATTATATTGGTATTCCTTGTTTATTTTATTTATGTATTATTTTTTAATGTCAAAAAATTAAACCACTTAAAACAAGCTGCTTAATAAATTGTGCAATTAGAGATAAGGTTTTTCATTTTGTTCTGAGCGATAAGGTTAAAAATTGTTAAAATCAACCGATAAAACTACGCAAAAGTATAATATAATCAAAGGTAATTTATAGCATTTATTATATCAGTATATTTTCAAACAGGGTACTTGCTGATATCTGGTATTTTATGGTTTATTTTATTGATAATAATAATCGCATAAGTATTTATAATAATAAATATTTATTGCGCTTAATAATTTGTATTGCTTCAATTAATATGCTATGAGCTATATGGGTTATGGGTCTAAGGTTCAGTGAAAAATAATATGGGAATGGTTTAAATTATTAACAATATAAATATTCATTTATTTTACTTTATCTTTCTCTATTATTTCCTTTTTAATAAAGACGAAAGCAGTTAACTGATTATTAAAATAATTAACATAAGTAAATCACATTCTACAAACCAAAAAAAATTTCATTATTTACATTTTTTTGTCATATTATTTTATAATTTCAGTTGATTGCTCGTACTTTTCTGTTGCACAATTACATACTATTGCACATCTATGTTGCGTATTAGAAAGATGTTAAATTCTACAATAATTACTCGGTCCCAAAGGTTATTGAGTGGATTGAATGATTTGCCGGTGAAGCATCATAAAAATGAAAGAAAATTTGTTATTGATGTAAACAGTAAAAAAGCAACTTTAGACTATGAAGAATTAGGTGATGTATTAAATCTGTATGAAACCAATGTTCCAGAGGAATATCAAGGAAGAGGAATTGGAAAAATACTGGCGAAAGTATGTATTCTTTAAAATATAATAAATTTTTAAAATAATTTATGTTATATATTTTTAGTCAGCATTTGATTATGCTATTGAAAACAAATACAAAATGCTATTATCATGCACATATCTTCAGAAATATTATTATGAAAACTATGAACTTTACAAGAATCACGTTCTAGATAATTCTCCAGAATAAACAAATATTTCATATCATTTAAATATATATATATTAGCTAATATATTACAATAAAATAATATGTACGTATATATCATTTATCACTAGTAAAAATGAATGCGAAAGATTATCAAGCAAAAATAAATTATCTGTTTCGTGATCATTTATACAATGCAATGCTCACGTGTGCTACCGAGGCATTGTCAAGAAAACCAAATGACGGTGTATTCAAGCTATATAAAGGAATTGCATATTTATTATGTAACCGTTTACAAGAATCTATAAGTTTGTTAGAAACCTTACAAACTGATCCAAATGTTAATATAGCTTCTATACTGGTGCTTATGACATGCCATAGAAAATATGCAACGGTTGATAAAGAAGCATTGCTTGATTTAGATTCACGATTAAAAGATTTGCGAAGAAAAGCAACATCTATGGCTTTGTCTTTAGCAGCACAATTCCATTTGTTTATGGGGAAACTGGATAAAGCACGGGAATATATAGATAGATCTTTAAGAAATAGTAACGACTTAGCAGATGGCCTAGCTGTAAAAGGATGGTTAGAATTAAGTTCAACAAAAGACTATGATTCAGCTTTAGAGTATTTCAACAGTGCTTTAAATATTGATAATAATTATTTAGATGCTAAATTTGGGTTGGTACAATGTTATAAATTATCTCATAAGCATGATGCAGCATTAGCTATTATAAATAAAATCATCGTTGCATACCCAACATTAATTATATCATTAGAAGAAAAAATGAAAATACAACTTGCACAATATGATTGGGAACAGAGTTTAGAATCAGCTAGTCGTATATTAGATCTGGATAAAGGGAATATTCAAGCAATTATGCTTCAAATTATGTCATTAGTTTGTAAAGACGGAAAATATGAAAATGCTGCTATTTTATTACGTACACTTTTCTTGGAAATAGAAAAGAGTGAGTCTACAAATGGAGAATTATTTGTTACTATTGCACAATTATTTTCACGAGTTTGTGGTAGAAATAAACAAGTTTTATCTGAAACATTTAGGTTTGTAGAAAAATCAGTTCAACTAAATCCAAATAATGTTGATTTTCTGACAGAACTGGGATATCAACATATGCTTTCTGGAAATTTGGATGAAGCTAGTAAAATATTTCAGTCAATTACTAAATCTGATGAATCATCAGTGAATGCATTGATCTATTTAACATTTTGTCAGATATTAGAAGATAAAGCAGAAGTACAACAACTAGATTTGCTGTATGAAATTCAAGGATCAAAAACACCTGTCTTATTATTAATGACTGCAAAAATGTTTAGAAACAAACCAGAAAAAGCTCTTTCAAATTTATATGATGCATTTGAGATGCATATGGAACAATGTAAGATGTTACCATATGGCACTGAATATTTGCGCCTTTTTGATCCTGATTTTTTGCTGATGTTAGTTGAAGAATATATGAATTATTGTCCTCAAAATTCATTAATTGATAAGAATATTTCTTCTGGAGATTTCTCTAATGGAATTGCAAATAGATGTTTGGTACTTTTGAAAACAATAACAAAATCGTGTCCAGGTTCAATACAGGCTCTTTATATGTTGTCAAAAGTTCAGTTCCAAAGTGGGGATGGAAATGCAGCTATTGATTCTTTGAATAATATATTGAAGAATATTGATCCTTCGTACAGTGAAGCATATCTATTACTAGCTTTAATTTACGTGCAACAAGGTCTCTTTCAACGAGCATCTCAAGCCTTAGAAATGGGTGTCAGTTATAATTTTCATGTAAGAGATAGTCCGATATTTTATTTAACGTCAGGCATAATTGAAAAACAGAAAGGAAATATAGAAGAAACAATAAAGAATTTTATTCTTGCTATGGAAATTTCAGGCCCAGAAAATAAAAATAAATCTCACGTTCTGTCACTAGTTGATAAAGTTTCAATGTACATTGAACTTGCTGAGGCTTATAATTTAATGAATCAAAAAATCGAAGCTCAAAAAATCATTCAAGATGCAATGTATGAATTCAAAGGAACATCTGAAGAGAGTAGAATTGTTATAGCAACTGCAGAGATTGCAGAAAAGAACGAAGAATTAGATACAGCCTTTGAATTACTTGAAAGCGTCAAACCTGATAGCAGTTATTATCTTCAAGCTCATACAAAACTTGCAAACTTGTATTTACATAAACGTAGGAATCGTTCAGCTTTTACAAACTGCTTTCGAGAAGTCGTTGAACATTGTCCAGGTGCAGAGACATTTGTACTTTTAGGAGATGCTTATATGTCAATTTTAGAATTAGATTATGCTATCGAAGCATACAGACAAGCTTTGCAACAAAAACCTAATAATACCGAACTTGCAAGGAAAATGGGCAATGCCTTAGTTAATACTTTCAGATTTGATGAAGCTTTAACTTATTATAAAGAAGCTGTGAAGAGTCCTGATAATATTACATTAAAATTTGATCTTGCTGAACTATATGTACAGTTAGAGAGATATAAAGACGCTGAAGGAATTTTAACTGATGAATCGTTTAAGAACAAACATGAAGATTTAGATTCTTTGATGTTAGATGTTAAAAGATTGTTAATTTTAGTAAAAGTTAAAGAAAAAATTGGAGATTTGAAATCTGCATTAGGAATTTTGAAAGAGACAAAAGATATTCAAACAAGAGTTCAAAGAAGGATGGTGATGGAGCAATCAGGTGATTATATTTGTATATTATTGAAGTTATTTTTTAGTACACATTTTTTCTGGGCAGTGAATAAGTCAAATGTGTCGAGCTCAAAGGTGAAACGCTTATTCCGGTAAACTAAGGGGAGCTGAATAAGGGAGATAAAACTGTTTTCAAAAATACTTAACACTCTGACTATCTTAGTGGCTTACTGTACCATATGTTTTTCTCTGTCAGATTCGCTCGAAGTGAGTTATAGTTTTGGTGACGTGTACAACGTTTACACAGATTATTTGAGTTACATTTACATTAGCAATACATTTATGATTTTGTTAGATATTTTATTTATGTTTTATGTTTATGTCGTTTATGTTAATAATATTAAAGTGATTATTAATTTGTTTTGTTATCATTAGCAATATAAGTTTCGAAAATATTTAATATAAATAGGTATTTAATTATAGCAAAATAAATATTTTCTTATTTCATATACATATACATATTTGAAAGAAATATTTTATTTGAGGTTAATTTTTTGTAGTTGGTTTTCAATCACGCCAAAAAAGTATAACTTCTATTGCGTGTACATAATTACACACACCCACTTTATTTTTACTTCAATATAGTATTCATAATATTTTGTCTTAATTTTATTATTTAATGTATTTTGTAGATGGTGTAGCTACTCAAAAACAAATACTGTGTGAAATTTACGTACATTTAGCAGAACTTTGTAAATCATTACGAGATAACAATCAAGCTATACAGTATTACAAAGAAGCTTTAGCTTATAATTCTAATGATTCTGATATTCTTGTAGCATTAGCTAAATTATATATGCAGGTAATTTTATTTTACATAAATAATAAATTGTTATATATATGTATATAAAAAAAAATTAATTTATTTTTACATTTCAGTTGAATATTTTAGAACAATGTGAACAAACATGTGCAACGATTTTGAAAAAGGACCCTGATAATGAAGCAGCATGCATAATTATGGCAGATTTAGCTTTTCGCAAGGTTGATAATTTGAATAGATAATAAAGTTGAGTTACTGAATAGTTTGTTTTATGTTTAAGGTTGACTTTGATACAGCAATGCATCATTTTAAACAATTACTTGTAAAACAACCAACATATTGGACAGCTCTAGCAAGGCTTGTAGAAGTGGCTAGACGTACTGGAAAACTTTCAGAAATTCCACAATATTTAACAAGAGCTGATGAACATTGTAGTTCTTCTAACAAAGATGCAGGGTTTTATTATGCATCTGCTTTATTTGATTGGTATTCAGGGAATTTAAATGGAGCATTAAAAAATTTCAACCGTGCTCGTTTAGATGCAGAATGGGGTCAACAATCAATTTATAATATGATAGAAATCTGTTTAAATCCTGATGACGACATACTAGGGGAAGATGCATTTTCTGATATACTCGAAAATGTAGATTCACGTGAAATGGCACTAGAAATGGCTGAGAGATTACATAAAGAGTTAAAACCACGTTCTGGTGGATTAAATGAAGAAGCGTTAAATCATCGATTGCTAAAAAATTTTATTTTGATTGCTACAAAACAGAAACACAATATAGAAAGAGCGTTGCAGGATTTTACTGCTCTTGCAGGCCAAGAAGAACTGAGAGAGCATGCAGGATTGATTCTAGGACTTTCATCTTCTTACGTTCTTTTAAAACAGACTCAAAGAGCAAGAAATCATTTGAAAAGGGTTATTAAAGTTACATGGACATTTGAAGATGCAGAATATTTAGAAAGATGTTGGCTATTGCTTGCTGATAGTTATATACAGTCGGGTAAATATGATATGGCAAATGATTTATTAAAAAGAGTATTACATCACAATAAATCATGTGTTAAAGCATATGAATATGCTGGGTTTATTGCTGAGAAAGAGCAGAATTATAATGATGCTGCTGTTAATTATAATAATGCATGGAAGTTTTGTGGTAAGTCTAAACCAGCTGTTGGGTATAAGTTAGCGTACAGTCATATGAAATGTAAACATTATGCAGATGCTATGGAAATTTGTTACCAAGTTTTAAAAGAGTATCCAAACTATCCAAAAATTAAAAAAGATGTCTTAGATAAAGCAAGGAATAATTTACGCAGTTAAATTGATATTCTTGTTATATGCGGTTTACTACTGTTTATATGTCATATTGCGGCAATCAATCTCCAATTATTTTAGATAAAAAAGGAGACTAAATTTCTACTGTAATCTTCTGTACGAGAAGATTACACATACATTTTTTAATTGTTAGTTTTAACCACTTTGGGTTTAAATCTGAATAAATCTCTGGGTTATGAAATTGATTTCCAGTTATTTCATTTGTATATGTACCAAACAAATGCTCAATGTAAAAGAATATTTTATTACTATTTATTAAATCAGATTTAATAAAAATTACCCGAGTGGTTGAGAAAATTTTGCATTCACTAACATTCATGATGGTACCCATGCATGTTATAAATAGTTTTAATAAGATGTTTGTTTTTGCAATGCAGCTTATTCTTAGATTGTTTCTGTGTATTCTATATTGACATAACTCGATAATACTGTTACAGTCCGCTCTTTACTAACTTACTAAAATACACATAATATTATTGTTCACTTAAGATTATTTACTTATTCTCAACCTCAACACATTAATACTTACATTTTGGGGGTTTCAAATAGACATGAAATTAATTTTCGATAAGAATTACAAATATTTTTCATAACTAGATTAGTTGCAAATAAAACGTAGTACACAGGAAATATTATATTCATTAAGATGTAGAAATAGTACTTATTGGATAACGGTATACACAGATACAATCCAAAGGTTAAACACTGCCACAGAACCAACACTAAGCCAGTTTGAATAATTTTAGTATGTGACTAGACACTGTAAAAATAGATGCTTTTGTACCATATGTGATCAAATTATATGCTGCACTCTGCATTGTAAAAAAACATTTTTGAATTTTTTACACATGAAAACATATTATTTAAAGTGCAATAATGGTTGCTATGTTCAGCCAATTTATTGACGGGCGTAGCTATCTGAAGTGAACATATTATTTATTTCAAGAAAAATTCTATGTATCATGTTATAACTGATTATTGACTAATGTTAATGTTCTATTGTTGATTGTAATTAATCTGTGACTTAAAATTTTTGGTAAAAGTGAAGTATAGAAGTACAGTTGTCAATATTGACAGTGATAAGATCTACTGAACGTGTAATGTAAACTATCTTACATTTTCATGATTGTAGCAGAGATTGAGTTCCCATTTTAAACTATATTAACTCCCAGGATCGTCACAGGAGATTAGGATCTGCAGAGATTGTCCTAATTAAGGACAGTTAATTTTATACTTAATTAAATTTGGATTGCATGTGGGTGTACATGACGTTATACGTTCAGCTGTAATTTCACTTTTTCTAAATGCACCCCAATACTTCACTCAAGTGGACTTGAGTCAAATTTTTTATAATAAAATAATAATTATTAAAATTATTTCCTGGCAAGATTTTTGAAATGTCATTTGTAAGATGTCTTATTTTTGACATATTTTAAAAATTGTTTTAATGATACTATTCTGAAATTTTTTGCTGTCTGAGTTGTTTCATTTATCATTTTTGATACTGTTCACTAGTTTTATTAGAACTAATTAATTTCTTTCATTCCATTATGTTATATAGAAAAATTACAAAATTTAAAAAATAATTACAGTATTCATATTTTTTAAATACCTAGGTCTAATAAATATATAGCAATTATTACTTAATTAGATCAATGCTTTTAAAACTGTTCTGTGGAACCCAAAGGTTACATACAATTTAGAAGAATTCTAGAATAATTAATTATTTTATGATACTACTGATCTGAATATGTTTAAGAAGCAGTGATTTAGATTGTTTTAATAATTATTTTATTTATTATGTTTATTACATCCGTCCATGAAAAATTATTGTATTCATATTTCTTAATAAAGTTAATGTAAGTTGTATTGCGTTGTTTTCATATTACCTTAAATATAAGTAAATAAATTATTTATAACAAATTAATATTGCATCAGAAAAAAATTGTTAAATGTGAGTTGCGCTTGTATTGTCCCATACTGTAAATTAAAACCTTTAGTAAAGTTAAGAACCAATTTAGATTAGTTTACATATTATCGAAACGGTGGCAGCACAATGTATTACATTATACCATATATTAAACACAATAGTATGTTTAATCATATATTAATCAACTAGTAGATTAATATATGGTTTAATATATGATTATACATAATATATTTACTCCAATTTTTTTAAAGATTTTTCTCACTGTTATATTTGGATATGTGGGTAGGTAGGGTCGTACTAACTTTGTTTTAGTCACGAATATTGTGAGACCTTTTTTTGTTCTTCATCATCTTTTACTTCATTTTTATTGCTCTTCACTTTCATCGAGACTCACTTTAACTTAGGTATTCTAAATAATTATTTAATTTATCTAGTATACTAGTGCATTTCAAGTGTTACAGACTTTTATTTCAGAACCATATCTTGTTTGAAAAAAATTTCCAAACCAAAAAATGTTTGGTTGTGAGGGGGTAATCGAATAGTACCATTTATTTGTTATTTTAACGTGGCCTTCAAGGTTATTTGAAAGTCAACAGCATGTTTTTTTAAATAGGAGCCTTTAGTTTTTATTTAGTAGTTTAATTCTACGTGAAAAAACATGAAGCTTTCCAAGATGTCTAGCAAAATAATTCGAGATTTTGGACTCAGAAACCATAAACTTTTTTTTAAAGAAGTACAAATAATGTTTATTTTAATCTAATAAAACTTGAATTTAGAACTTTTTCTATTTAATTTATTAAAAAAAAAATAAGAAATGTTAAAAAAAAATCTAGAATAATTATCCAAGTTTTATTAGATCAAAATAAACAATTTTTGAACCTTGTATTTTTTCTCCAAAGTTGATTTTTGAGTAAAAAATTCTTGAATATTCACAATCTTGAAATTATTTTGTTAGATATCTTGTAAAGTTTAGGACAGATTAGGTTGTTTAAAAAAAAATTCAATATGCGATGGTTCTGAGATAAAAATCTGTAACACTTTAAATGCCCCACCTTAACGTCATGGTTTTTGGTCAGTGGTGAGCTATGAAATTTTTAATCATCATTACTTGATAGGCATGATTTCGTCGCTTTACATATATAGGTAACGAAACAATTTTTAGACATTATATTTTCTTTTTGAGAAAATGGTTACCAAGAAGAACAAGGGACTCGCAAATTATAGAATAATTTAACATAGGGCTCGCGTGAGTCCTCGTGAGCCCTCTACAGCTCACCCAGTGCCGTAGCGAGCATAATTGGCGCCCGGGGCACGATACCTTTTCGACGCCCCTGAAAAACATAAAGTAATATAATATATAGAATATCGTCGTCTTGGGGACCATTTGGCGCCCCACTGCGAGTAGCGCCCGGGGCATGATAGATCCCCTTGCCCCCCCTTGCTACGCCACTGAGCTCACCACTGCTTCTGGTGAGGTATTTATGTGGTTGTTCATAAGTACGGCTCTGTGTGCAGGGGATAAAATATTTTTGAGATTATAAAAACAAAAATCGGTAGTAAGAATCACTAATATTTCAATGTGGTACATTCATTATTTTCGTTAGCCCTCTTTTACGCAAAATTCAGCAAAGGGAGTTCAAGTATTCTGATACTTGTTATTTCAAATAAAACTAAATTCAATCAAATACTTTTTGACACTTGAAGTACTTTTTCAAGTATTTTATTTAAAGTATTGAGAACTCTGTAGATATAAATGATATTTTTCAACATTTACTAGATTATGCTGACCAAGTAACGAAAATTTTCATTACCTAATTGTAGCCAATTTAAGATTTAAGCTGAGTTACTTGCTTATCAATTTAAAAATACTGAAAACTTTAATGATTAAAGGGTTAAATTAAAAAATAGAAACTGGCCATTGTAAACAATATATTGATTGTGAAACCAAACTTTGCAATTTTTGGCAAGCATTTGTTGGTCAAATTGCAACCTTGTCAGTATATTTCTATTTTGTATTTCCTTTTTTTGTACGATGAGGTGTTAGCAATGTGTTTATCATGGCAGTTAATAGTGATAAGGATGACAGTGTGTGTGAAATAGCTGTGTGGGAGGATATTTCAAATACAGGTGTACTTAATAGTAAGTTTGAATGTTTTTAATAAGTAATTGGTTAAAAAAAAGAAACATCGCATTGACATACATTTCTATTTCTTATTTTGTATACAAGTTAATACAACGGATTACATTATTAACGACTTAACAATACTAATTTTATTTTAATGAATATAATTTGACACGTAATTAATATGTAATAGATTTGTTTTGATATTTTTGCACTTTTTTATACTTCTTAATACATACTTTCTTTTTGTCTACATAGGTTATTTACAATAAATTTAAAATAGAACTTACTACCCCGTGATGAATCTAGAATATTTACTCCGGGTGGGAAAATGAAAATTCTGGCGGGGGAAGCTTTTGAATAGAATATTAGATTTTTCAATGGGCGAAAATCCAAATCACGTTGTCGTCACTAGTAGCGGATTAATGAAGGTTGTGGCCCAGGGCGGAATTTTCGTTATGGGGCCGTTATGAAAAATCTATAATTTGTTTTGTCTAAAAAAACTTTTTTTAGCGACAGAAATACCTTAATACCTTTTTATTGTTCTCAGGACCATCTTAGTACCTGGGTGGACCGCTTCACTTGTAAAATTTTATACATAAATTTATAGTCACACCTTAGGATATCTTTTAGTACTTTGCGCTGTGATGAATGAGTAGTACCGACTTATTTATCTACTCAATATAATTTTTATTTTTATTTTTACATAATTCATATTACAACTATATGTATATGTATTTTTACACTACATTTGTTTAGAATTATTATCATATCAGCAGTTTTTATTTTTCGATATGTAATAATAATTAATTATATAAGATATAAATACAGTAACGCATATAGAATATAAGTATTGGAAAATTTATCAATATACATAATACTCGAATTAAGCCTTGGCACTTTACAGAAACGGCCTCCGTCACCGCTTCGATTTTCTTTACAAATCTATTACATGTTAGCTGCGTCAAAACGCAGCGCTGTTTCGACGCAGCTAACATGCCACTTGCATTGAATCACATATAATAGATTTGCAAGGTCGAAGCGGTGACGGAGACCGTTTCTGTAAAGTGTCAAGGCTTTAAAGTTTTTTGTAAGAAAGTATTTTTAAGATATTTTTGAATACAAGAATCGTTCTCTTAACACCTTCGCTGCCATTAAAATCACCGGCAATGCTAAAAAATTACACGCTGTATCAATATCTATATACATTATTTTTAATAATAAATATAAAATCGTGGCGCTGTAGAAAGGACTCTTTAAGTACAGTGTATGGTCCATCAATAATTAATATAAAACAATATTTTATTCGAAAATTCAACCTTTTTTGACTGTTATTTAGTCCTGGGGAATTGCTTTAGAATTCTTATGGTTGCAATGAACGTATTAAAATTGAGAACTCTTTCTGTTTCTTTAAATCGAAAACCGTAAACAAAGTGATAGTTTAGTTATTTAAGGTACTGGCATCAGTCTTGGATCATATCCCAGTGTTGGATTCTTGTTTAATTAAATGTATTAAATATAAATAAGACATATTTGCTGATATTTGAAAACTGCCATTACTCAATCATAATTTATAGACACTACTGTAAAACGGCTTAATTTGATGACAATCAGCCAATGGGTGTCAAAATGATGGACATTTAAACTAATTATTATGTAATCTATTTATTAATTATCATATTATCATAGCATCTGCTTTACATTGTTTCAAATTTTACGATCCTTTATTTTATAACTTTTGTGTAGTAGTACTTCTTCCATCATTTTGTAATCATTAGTCAATGTCCATCATTGGGTGTCCATTACTTATTTTACTTTATTCATTACTACAGAAAAAACTTAAACAAAAACATTAAAGGCTATAATTTAAAAAAACAACTATATTTTCAGATATTGGTAATTAATTAATAAATATTTAAAAGAGATAATTGTTTTATTAGTAACACGAGTTCATGAGAATTACAAAAAAAGTCCACCAATCCCAAAAACAGTATATCTTGCTATTATAGCGGCCAAGACTGATGTTTCATACATATTTTGTTTAAGTGACCAAATGAATTGTTAATGTTGTAAAGATTAAGTGTCAACTAATTAAGATACCTATTTAAGGGCATTGAACTAAAAAATAATATCGATTTCTGTATAATAGATAACCTTAAAATTGCGTTTGTAATACTTTGATTATATTATCAACCTGAGGCATATCAAAAGCGTAAGAATAACGGCTGAGTTATCGATAGACTGATATTCTCTACAAAATACAACACGAGTAACAATGCGTACGTTTACACAGCGCTGTTATTCCGGTTTTACTTTAACCGATGTTGTAAAACCGGGTTTAAAAATGTATGTAGATAGCGCATTACACCTGACATAACTGATCAGGTTTAGTTACTATTCCAACTTGACCTACAGGCAAAGCATAACTAAATTGGAATAGAGACTATTTAGCCAACCCCGAAAAATATAATTATCTATGGAGTATAAGGATTTCATCGTAATGCACCGCATTAACATTTGAAAAAGCGTCGTCAGTTAAAACACCTGAAATGAAGAGATGGAAAAAGCGTGATTCATGGGACGTAGAGGAGACGAAGTATTTTTTGGGATTTCTTGTTGGTACGCTATTGAATTTATAGCGTACTTCAAATCGGAATTGTAATTCCAGCTGGTGTTACTTATTCTCGTATGTGTAATCAGCACCGATTTGAACGGTTTAACTACATCGGTTACAGTAAAACCGGAATAACAGCGCTGTATAAACGTACTCACTGTTTTAGTAATACTTATACGATTTTTGGAGTATATGAATTATCTCATGTAAGACCAATAATAGTTCTCCATTCTTACATTAACTGTCTCCGAGTACTATAAATATATTATATTAAATCGGGGAAAAAAATGCATGTTCACATACCTGCACAAAAGTAGGTACACACAAATTAAATCAAAGTATTCATTAGTGATAATTAATAAAATAGTTTTGAAGTATGACAAATACAGCTACCAGCGTCACCAATTAATTTTTTGCGCGCTACTAAAATAAAAGTTATTTAAAAATCAATACAAAAAATATTTACACAATATGTTTTGTTACTTGTGCTACGTCAACAAAATACAATTACCTACATTCATTTAATACTTATGTTTTCTATGACATTTATCATACATCTTTATACAAATATTATTCGAAAAATAAGTTAAAAAAATAATCAATTATTTTCTTCTTCAATATTTTATACCAAATACCAATGGCAATTGATGCGTCAATTTTGTAGGAGGCATGTATTGTAATGACCGATCATAGATTGAGTTCTTGTAACCTATGTGATCAGAGGGAATGACAAATTGGCCTCCTGTGAATTTAGATCAGCATCCACTGCTGCTGCTTTTGCTTTTTAACAAGTCTAATAGTAAATCGACTTACAAAAAAATGCGTATAAATAACACTGGAAACTTATGGAATTAAAATACTCTTATAGATCTAGATACATGACTTGAGTGGCACTCAGAGCTCCACAAAAGCTTAGAGCACTGGCCACTACTACGACAGCTGTAGTTGTTCCCCAGCTCGTGACGATGGTGCCCATACACATAGAGAGAGTAAACTGAGCAAGGAATACCATAGAACTTACTATAGCAACATCTGTCCCTAGACCTCTGATTTGACCACACATTTTTGGTTGTCCTTCTTTATCTAGTTCAAACTAAAATATAAACATAAAACCCGGTTAAAGAAAATTCTAATTACATTTAATTAAAAGAAATATTAAATGTAATTTCATTATTTGGAGATGATAATATAATTTTAAAATTATTTGCCACTCACCGTTCCTAAAGCATGATAATGTGCAATAAGCAAATATGGCATTGTGAAAAGAGTTGAATATAAAACTCCTGCTGACCAACTAAAGATGATCACTCCGACTGGATGTTTAGTTAAGGCCATCATTGACATACCAACACAGTAAACGCAAAGTCCTCCAACATAAACAGGCTTGGCTCTGAAAACAGCCCAACATTTATTCTAAAGCAGTGGTCTTCGAACTTTGTCGACTCATGGAACTCTTAAAACTATACGGTTTTTTCAGCGAATCTCTTTCCACCCTTAGAAATGCATTAATTTTCAAATATAACTAAATGTATTTTTATATTTTTTAATTACTAAACACTTTTTAGAATTTTTATTTTGACTCGCGGAACCACCAGAGAGGTACCACCACAGTTTGAAGAACACCGCTCTAAAGTAAATATGATTAATAACATTTTTAAATAAAATTTACCTAAATCTCTTAATGAGTTTCTCGATAACTAAAGAGTAACACGCACAAGATAGGGAGTACATCGACATTCCCCAACAACCAAATCTTACACCTTCATCATAAAGTTGACGAGTCACTGACCCTTCAGCTCCCTGGAATTCAAAATAAAATTTTGATAATGTTAAGATTGACTTTATTTCCAGTTTATGGTATAAACCTTTGGATCTCCACCAAAAACAGCCTCTCCCACGAAATCGGTGAAATACAAAGAGTAGCAAACGTGCGACATCCAACAGAATAAGTTAGTGAGACAGAGAATTTTTAAAGAATATGGCATTATAACTATACTTTTCAAGTATTCTTTTAATGTTATTGTCTCTCCAAAATCTTCGGGTATTTCAAAGTCATTTTTAAGTTCAGGTGCGTCAAGAACATCATTGTCTTCATCATTAATGTGATTGTAGATTTTGTTTTCTGTTGGTATCTAAAAAATAAAGAAAAACATTAAATTACAGATATGACGATTTGTTTTACGTAGATTATAGTAAGAATACGGTACAGCAAAAACTAAAAGAACTTTGAACACCATTTTTATGCTTACCTCTGTATATTTCGTACTCGTTCCGTAAACATTTGGTGAATTGATGTTTTCCAAAACTGCCGACTGTTCTCCTATCAAAGTGCTTCTTCTTTCAGCTCTACTATGTTTTCTTGATCCAGGAAGTGATAAAACCTGTCCTCTGTTTTCTAACACTATTAGTGGAATCTCTTTGAAACTGGATAAAGTTAAACCAACGCAAATGACAAATATGATAGTAATAAGAGTAAACACAGCTCGTACATGTCCTCCAAGAAGTTTCCCTATATACATATATTTTAGAGATAATTGAATTGTAGGATTAATATGAATACTGAAAGAATAACATACCGATAAATGTAGCATCCCAATTTATTCCTCCCAGGGCATATCCCATAAATCCTCCTAAACCAGCCATAATTGTAAATGTACTTAAACCTTTAGCGTGGTCATCTGGAACAATTCATATTGAAATATCAAATCAAGGGTTATCTAATAAGATAAATTACATACCTGTTACTGTAACATCCAACAAGTACGCTCTTGCTGGACTTTGGCACGCATCTGCATCAAAATCTAAAAGAACTGTTCCTAGTACAGTAAAAAATACTCCCCAAGGATGTGGAGAAGAATGGACTTCGTGTTCTTCTGTAGAATTATAAGGATCGGTCCAATTCGAGTTAGTATCACGGTTTTCTTGCGGGGCAAAAGTTGTTTGATATGGAAGAATAGTTTTTGCTGGAAGTTGGCCATTGTGGTTGTACGGATATGTATCTCCCATGTAATACCCTAAACTTTCTCCGTTTGGCACAAGCATTAATCCTAAAAAATAAATAGTGGGTTATATTAAAGTAGGAACGAAGAATAATTATTAGATATACCTACACGGTTATTAATTAACGAATTGAGTTACATTATTATACAAAACTAAGGCACAACTCAAACGAGCCACTGCAGAGTCACTTTGGAGCCACTTTTGGTGTCTAAAGTCGAGTTTGATGGCTGACGACGCACGCAAGCAAAAAGACGCGAAAATGTGGTCAAAATCTATTACGTATAAACATGTATTTTGTATGTTAAAATTGTAGCAATTATTAGCAGATAAAACTAATCAAATTCGCTAGCTTACACTTCTATCTGATCTGATTAACATAGAATTATACATTGCAAATTTTGGTCATGTTTTCGCGTCTTTTTGTCTGTGTGCGACGGCAAAATGTGAAGTTTGCCGTCACCGGCGAGTGGTTGCATAACCTATCACTGGCCGGCAACAGCATATTTCACTCATTTTCATTTCACTCAAAAAGTGTTCGCGTGTAACCGTTACGGGCTATTACATAGCCTGTTCCAGCCATCAAAAGTGGTTCCGAAGTGGCTCGACTGAGTTGAGCCTAAGGGTTTATTGTATATACTACTTTAGCATTATCCATCTATCAGACTAGGAGAGTCCAACCTACGGCTATGAAAATACACGGAACGTGGATATACTGGACATATTAATTAACTAAAAGTGACTAAAATTGTGTAAATATGATATAATCATTGGCAAAATTTTTAATTAGAGTTTATCAAAACAATGAGCTAATAATATGTTGAATTTTTTTAATTTAAAAATGAAAATCAGAGTTTTTTTACTTTTATTTTTATTACACGTTATCAGAATCTGAATGTATAAAAACTTATCAAAAACGGTAATATTTTGTAAGGAAATCTAACTGTACTTTTAAAAAATTCGAGTTAGAAAAATTCTTCCGTCTACTAGATGTAGAATGTAGAAACATAAACAGTTTGACGGTGTTTTGTGCTACTATAATGCCATTTTAGTCAATGTTTCATAAAATATATTTTTGTGGTGAAATGGTAGTCGCTATCTTACCTAAAAACACACCCAGTGACAAGAGTAAAATGAAAGGCCGTCTTCTACCAAGGTTCAAACGACATCTGTCACTAAGTGACCCCAACAAAGGGGTAACAAAAAACCCTACTAGTGGCGATAAAGCCCATACTAGAGTCATGTGTTTGTGTTCTACTCCAATTTGAAGTAGCGTTGGTGAAACGAAAGCTGTCTCAGCGGCATAGGAAAACTCGATACCCATTACTGCTGCCGATACTCGAACTAACTCTCCACGAGTTTTACGTCTGGAAAAATAGTATTACTAAAAGCCTTGAATAAAAAAATGTATGCCTTTTTCGAAAACTACAGTACTTATATATTTAATGTTAGTAGAATATAGAATTGTAAAATCAGTTTATATTGCGCATCAATTAGAACTATCTAGACCAGGAGTAAGCAAATATTTTTAACGCAGGACTGATAGAATATTTTAGCTGTTCGCAGACCAGTGGTTTTACATTACATTAAATGTTGAAGAATTTTTATTTAACGATTTTAATCCCGGTTGAGTTCGAAATCCCACGAAGGTGAAAAGTGTATTTTGACAAAAATTGACTTCCGATTGCTTTCATTACCACGAATTTTACTTAATTCTTGATTGAATACATTGAATACAAAAAACCCAAAAATTCTTTCAAAATCCACTGATATCTCGATTTTTTTTAAATGGAACGAACGAGTTTTAGAACTCACCTCCTGAATTGCATTCAAATACTTTCAACTAGTAAGTTCTCAAAATGAGTTAGGTACTTAATTAATGACTGTTTTTAACTTATGCTTTTCACATTAAGTTTATCAATCCAAATATCCTCGTTGGCCAGAATAATTGCTCATGCAAAAAATGATCTACGTAGACCAAGTTAGAGAAATAGGCAAAAATTCTACTGAAATTATTTATTAATACTTCAGATTGCTAACTGCTGTTAAAAATTTATCCTATTCAAGAATTAATAACGTCTTACCTGTAAATGTGAGAATAATCTTCAAAACAATCTCCTTCAAGATTATTTTCTTGTATGGAAGAAGGTTCTTTGTAGAACAATCCTGTTACCCATTTTTTCAACCCTCCAGGATTTTGTTCTCGCCAGGTTTGAACATTTGAGCGGATATTATCTTTTACTGTGTGTAATCTTCCAATACATCCTTGGTAGTCGTGTAACTTGTCCACCATTTTAAATATTTATTTAATTAAATAATTTATTTATTTTCATAATTTACATTCATTTTAGAAATTGTAATTATATAAATGTATAATAATATTATTAAATGTATTTACAATACTTAAAAGATATCAGTCACACAGAAAATACACTAATTATAAAACGTAATTTCCACATATTTTATTAAATTTTACTAATTTTGTTAATAAACAATAATTTAAATCACTAATTTTTTAATAAAAAGAATTACTTATTTTAAATATATATTCGACATTTAAATGCAACAATGAAGCACTGACGGTCACTTTACTTTTACTTTTCTTGATAACAGATGGCGCTAGTATGAAATGTAATTTCGATTGTTGCAACGTAAACGTTCGCATGGTTACAAAAACTGCGGAATCTGTAAGAATCGATGTCAACTGTCGTCTCTATTTATATAAACAGTGTGGAGGGGGGATACTACTTGAGACGTCGCTTGTTTTAAATGTCATTACTTTTAAACTGCTGTTTAAATGTAGGGTAGTCTTGCGTTGAAGGGCGATTTAACTAATTAAGTATTTTTTTGCTGATTAGTTTATATTCTCTTTGAAAAAATGGTTCAGTGTTTCTTTTATTTTACTGGGTATTTATGTACAGTAAATATTTAGGTACACCACAAGACAAATAAATTATAAAAAATGGGGTATGTCTAATTACCGATATATTCGAAAAAAACAAAAACTCTATTTTAACATTTTTAACCAACGATTCTAAAATGGACCCTATTTTTTTAGACGTTTTTAAGGGAAAAAGTGTGCTTTAGAATCGAAGAAATACAGTATTTATTTTTTTATCCGGGAAAAATTATGTTTTGGTAACTGATTCTGTATCAGTTAAACTATTTATTATTTTTATAAAAATAAAAATTGAAATTACTTATTTGAAATGTTTTTTTTATTAAATTAAATTTCGATTTGTTCTAAAAATATCAAGCATCAAGATTGAAATTGATAATATAAATTATTTAAGAAGATGCAAGCATAGCTATTATTGGGTATCCAATTATTTTTGTAATCTAATATATTAAATATTAATTGGTTAATTAAGATTTATTAGATTTTTATACAAAAAATATCTTATAGAAAAGTGTTTTTTTTTGATAAATTGTGAGTTATTTATAAAGTATCGATTATTAAAATGGATTTTGTATTTTGGTTGAAATTTTTTGTAACTTGGGGAAATGATAGTTCAAACTGCGTTAATCAAAAGTTGTAAATGGCGTAACCTACGAACACCCACAATTTCCGTTCCTTTAGAAAAATTTGAAAATAATAAAAATGAGCTTGCAATAAGCAAAAAAAAAACAAAATTATTTTTATAAATAAAATATGTAAATGTAAAAAGATCTCAAGTGCTCAATTCATAGATACATACAGTATTTTGAAAGATATGTTCGTTTAAATATTATCTTAAAACAAAGAAAATATTACTCTGAGAAATAAAAAAAAAAAATTTTTTCAACGAGCTATTCACGGATGTAAAAAAATATTTTTTTCCATGTTTATCATGGGAAAAAGATTCGGTTTGCGCCGTTCACGGGTTTGATCTACGAGTCTGATATTTTGGAACAATCAACTTTAGATCCAAAGCTAAAACATAGGCTAATGAGACCGAGAAAAAAAATAAAAAAACCAACCTAATATTGTATTTATATTATGCTATATTTATAAAATATAATACTACCATTTTTTTTTACAAAAGTTCATAATTAATTATCCACTTTTAATTATCAGTATTATTATCAAAAAACATTATTAATTATTATATACAATAATTTTAGTATTTAACATAATAGTATTATTTTTCTATACACGTTTTTATCCACAATATATAGCCAATAGAAAGTAATAGCAGTTTTTTTTAAATAATATTTAAATTGCATTGATTACCTTAATTGCAAACTTCAATTTGTGAAATATTTATATTACTTGTAATGTTTTGTACACACATATGTATGTATTTGTTAAGCTGCAATTTAAGAAATATTTGACTAGTCAAAATATTTTAATACTAAACCTCAATTCATCACTCAAGTGGTAATCGTTATTTAAAAAAAAACACCTTTATTGGGTGTTGCAGGCACGCGATTTCAATTAACAAAGTGTAGATTAGATTAGCCAGAAACTATATGAGATTATCGATTTTGTAACACTACTGTGCTGAATATATTTTTATTACATGTTAATCTCAAGTCAAAAGATCGTTTTTGCAAATTCTCGATCCAAAATTTGGTAAAGTGCGTGATTGATTTTGTATTTAAATAAAAACGCTCCTAATTATATTAACTTTTTTTTGTCAACAAGCACAATAGGTATATTGAAACCAAAACAAGCTTTATAAATGTAAACAAAAATATAAAATCCGTAGCAATGAACCTATACCAATATCATATGCATAAAAAATAGCTATACGAACATACATAGAACTAAATATTATATTTAGTACCTGTACACAAGTTAATAATGTTGACTTAATTAATTTATAACATTAATAAAATAGTAATACTAACCTTGAGTACTCTATTATTAGTGCCTTTATCTAATACGAGGATTGCCTTCCTAGAAAATCAATATTTATTAGAAAATGGTAGGACTAAATCGATATTGAAGAATTATTTATAAGTTTGTCCAGTAACAGCTACAATATTTTTTATTTTGTGGTAAAAAGAAAAACGACTATATTTTATCATAGTTTGATTATTTTAGTATAATAATATGTTTGAATAAAAAAATATATTTAAATATTGTAGATATTATTAAGATTACAACTAATTTTGTATAAATGTTGCAGTTTACATTTGATAAATACAGTCATACCCCATTGTTACGTCACCTTTGGTTTCAGGTGCGTAGTCGAAGCTGTATTATTGTATTATTGAAAAATGATCGATTAGTAGACGGAATTCCAAAGAAACTACCGAAACATAAAGGATTGGTGATGTTTAAGAGCCGTAACTTGTGGTATAACTGTATTCATGAAAGAATAATAAAAAAATCTTACTTTTCTTATTTTGCTTCTGAATGTTGAACCTTGTTTTCATTTGAATAGAAAAATATTTTTATCAAAAATAATTTATACCCAAAAAGAATAAAGAAGAGCTCAGAAGTCAGTACACCGTGACAATTACATACATATATTCTGATATAACTCTTTATCGACGATGTACCGTTATTAGCGTTATTTTAGCAATCCATTCTTTACCAAAAAACAATTAAAAGTATTATTATTATTATCTAGTATATCATGTAAAACAATTATGTAATTTAAATTAGTTGTAATAAAAATTTCGAGCATGAAAGTATATCGAGAAATAGGACCTCAAATTCTACTTCTGCCGCTACCGCTCTGTTAAACTAAATTTCAACAGGACAACGCATCGATACACGCTAGCAAGTCGACTAAGGAGTGGTTGGCTAAGGCAAAAATTCCGGTACTTCAGTGGCCTGCCGTTTCCCCAGATCTGAATTCGATAGAAAATGTTTGGGGCATAATGGTCCATGACGTTTATATCAACGCTCGGCAGTATTCGACCGTTGCGAAGCTAGAGGAGGGGATCAAGAAAGTTTGGGAAAACATCAGCACAGCCACCCTGACGAATCTCAAAAACTCAATGGTGAAGCAAATAAAAAAGGTTTTCAAGCACGATGGTGACACTATTGATTACTGATTTTTTAGTTATAATCAAAATCTACCAATAAAGTGGGTTTTTGTAATAAAAAACTTGTCTTTTCCCAATGCCCCTATTAATATGGGATACCACTTTTTTCACAAAATCTGTAAAAATAAACTAATGAATTGCCGTAAGTTCAACTTAAAAATTGTAAAAATTAAGTTTTGTTTGCTTGTAGAAAAAAAATTATGCCCGAAAAAGTAGGTGCCCCTATAAATTTGGGACACACTGTAATTTATAGAGAAATCCTTCAACTCCCAGTTGACAGAGTTTGGTCTGCTAGGGTTGAGGACATACCGGAAGACAAAAGACACTTTCCAAGATTCTAGAATGCTGCGTCAGTTATGGTTTTGGGCGCCATCAGCCCAAGAGGCAAATTACTCTTAATTTTTATTGAAAAAGGCGTAAAAATCAATGCAAAATACTATTTGGGGGAAGTATTGAAGAAAAATGCCAAACATTTATTTGGAGATGGAGCCCCCTCCCAAACAGCAAACATTATTCAAGCATGGTGTTAGGATAATTCGGTTGATTTTTTATTGAATAATGAATGGTCGTCAAGCTCTTCCGATTGCAATCCTCCGATTATTTTGTATGGTCATATATGTTGTCTAAGCTCCCAGATTATAAATTCTCAAATTTGTAGCAATTTAAAAATGTTATTATCAAAATTTGGGACAAAATGCCAATGAAAACAGTTAGAGGGGTTATATAACCCCTCAATTAACTTTGATAACTAGCATCAATCTTCTTTCAAAGTCATTTTAAGCGGCACGCACTGTTTCCATTGGCATTTTGTCTCAAATTTTGATAACAACCTTCTTAAATTGCTGCAAATTTGAGAATTTGTAATCTGGGAGCTTAGGCAACATATATAACCATATACCCAATCACTTATGTCTACTTTAAGAATTGAATAAAAACTTAACTAAAACTTTATTATAAATTTAATATAATATAGATGGTTCCCCCCAATTTTTGTATATAATCGACACCATTGATTCAGAATTATTTACCACAACACTATTACAAAGATTGTTTTAATGTCATTGGCTTATGAATAATTATTGTTACATAAATATTTCCAGCAGTTATTTCTCTCAGTTACTTTAGGTACATAAGTCATTTGTTTAGAAGTGTTTCGGCGTTGTGGATGTCGTTCTTTACTTTAGGTTGACTTTCGCGCTTTTCATGAATGGGTTGAGTAATTGTTATACTTTTAAACTTGGTCCTAATGATTGAGCCACTTGGTGTTAGTGTTATCGGTGAACCTATAACTAATATTAATAACAATAACAATACTACTAGTAATAATCGACCTAATTCCAGGACTATTTGCAGTAAGTACCTAATTAATTTTGGATTTTATTTCGTGTTTTGTGTTTTTAGTTAAAAATATTTACTTGGTGATATTTAATGATTAACAATTCTTAATCATAAATTTATATTCTTTTTCAAATTAGTGATGACGTAAATTTACATTATAGGTATGTATTATTAAATATAGAGTTTTCGACATATGATATTATTAAATAAAAATAACTCTAAAATATTATATAATTAGTTGTTGAATTTAATATTTTTTTAACTTTTATATAACATATTGTAGATGTTAATATAATTAGGATTGCACGCCGAGACGAACAAGACCGACACAAGATCGTCTTAAATTTTAATCAACTTTATTTATAAATTAATTACATAAATGAAATTAATTTCGTAAAGTCTCAGTTTTAAGGCACTTTTATTTCTTGTATTTAAATTAATAATTTTTAGAAATTTGTTCATTGTTCATCGAAAAAATAAGTCGGATTAAATTATGCTGTTTTTTGTAATTCAAAAAGTAAATGTAAAACATTTTCCGCTTGATATTAATTTTTAAAATCAATAATAAATTAATAATAATACATAAGATACACTTGCTATGATGCATACGTTAATATCAAGTAAGTTTATGAAAAAAAATTATAATATTTATTGTTAATGATGTGGTAGGTACACATAATTATTTTTGTGTTTATCTTTCTTTTTCAATATTCGTTAAGTAGAAAATAACAATGCACAAGTAACTGTCAAGGATTTCAATTAAGAATTAGCTTGTTGAAAGCTTCTTTTCTGCAGAGCTTTATTTAACAATCTATCAGCGAACACAGATGCTTCTTCTAAAGAAGCTTTTACAAGTTAATTAAAGTAAAGTAAATGATAAACTCATGGGTATTGCGGTCATTATTTTTTAGTTATTTATCGTGCTTTATTAATCTTGTTTTTATAAACCTATCTACATATAATATTTCTGTGTACGGCGACCAAGAAACACCGGCAAACGATTGTATTTTTTATTACTAATTGGTTTTATATTGCAACTACACTCACGGAAAAAATTAAAGGACCACTTTTATTTTTCGAAAAAATTACTCATTTTTAAAGTAATGCCGATAGGTCAAATATCATATTTGACCTATCGGCATTACTTTGAAAATGAGCAATCTTTTCGAAAAATAAAAGTGGTCCTTTAATTTTTTCCGTGAGTGTATATAAAATTTATAATAGTGGCAGATATTTTATTTGATACCCATGTTATTAAAACCAGAATGACTTAGCTTACACATAATTTTGAAAGCAATATTACCAATAGATTAATTGTTATAGTTTACAATAACAGTGATTTCCAAATCCCTTTAAAATTGAATTTTATTGAATCGGCTGCAGACACATCAATTTATTTAAATCCTTTCTCAGCTGTAAAATAAAATATTTGAAAACATCGACATTTCACTATGTCGTATCTGCATTTTATTGTCTACATAAAAACGTATATGTGTCAATTTATTTGTATTTTATTTTCACTGTAAACACTATGAACTAAGTCAGTCGAATATTGGATTTAGATTTGTACGGCTTCTTTACGGAGCTAACCCTGGCATTATGTTGCATAAGCTATTATAATGGCACGAGTATGGATATAATGAGAAAATTTCTTAGTATAAAATAAATAACTTTATAATATAGGTACTTTTTAAATAACTTTATAATATGTATAATATGTAAAAAGTAGAATCAGAAAATTCAGTCAATTTCTGGCCACATCGATCTTATACAGGTTGGTCCGGTTTGGGATACATATATTTTAGGAGCTGATTCCCTGGATCATTGTTAGTAAAAAATTTTAGAAAAAGGGGGGGGGTCTATCTCCAACACCCTCTGAGCTACAGGGTTTTGAAAAAAATCATTCAGAGTAGTATTTACAAACAGAGATTATCTCATACTTCCAAAGTAATGTAACTAGAGCAACCACAATAGGTCAGTTTCATAGGTAATTAACTAACGTATTTTACAATATTAGCATTATTGCTAGTCGTGTTTCCAGTTCAGAGTTATTGCTCATCAAAGTAAAAATAATAATTTTTTTCTTGAAATTTTTTTATGAAAATGACATTTTTTTCTAAAAGTACCTGTAATATAAGGTAGTTTTTATCAATATTTTGATACGTCATAATGTTACCTACAAATTCACCTTGCGAAGTTTGGACCTAAGTCTTACAGTTTTCCAGTTATAAATTTATCTAAATTAATTCCCAAAGTGACTATTTTACTACCTACCCTATTAAATGAAACAGCCATACCTTTTTTGTTTGTTAATATTACATTTTTTTATTGTTAATGGTAATTTGTATAATTTAACTAATTTTGTAATTATAAACAAAAAAATTGTATGACTGTTTTATTTAACATGGTAGGTAGCAAAACAGTCATTTTGGGGATTAATTCAGATAAATTTATAACTGGAAAACTGTGAGACTTGGGTCCAAACTTTAAGAAGTGAATTTGTAGGAGAAAATTATAAAATAAATGTTAAAACGAATAGAATGCGGGCAAAACCGCGAACGGGCCACTAGTTACTTATGTATATCTACCTACTTTAATTTTAATTACTAGATGTGTTTAATATGTTCACATAATATCCTTGAAATAAAATAAATGTAACTCCGATTGATTCTATTTTTAACTACATAAATACGAAAAAAGTAATTTTTGAATAACCTATTTGAAATAAGCAACTATAATATTATTTTTAGATTAACGAAAAGGTCTACTACTCACACGAAACCTAAATTGAATAATTTATTAGGGAGAACAATTCGTATATTTTATATAGATAACTAAATCGTTATTACTGTTTGTGATATTATTTTTGGTGTAAAACAACATATTATTTACACTTTCATATGTATTTATAGGCTTCATACAATTTAAGTAATATATGTAGTTATTTTAGTAGAAAGGGGTAATTATATACATATTATCATAAAAGTAATATCAAGACGAAAATTTTGTTTATTATATCATTATCTGATTGTCTTTTACAATTTGAATGGCTAACTGAATTTGTGATGCGAACACTACAATTTTCTTAAAACCCAGAAATATTTAAATTGATCATTTTTGAGTTATATAAGTATAATAGTAAAGTATCGAATTATCATATAAAAAAATTGTCATCATTGATTTTGAATTTTAGATTTTAACGAATTTATACATTTTGAAAATTTTGGAAACTTTATAACGAGCTTTTTGCGTTTGTTTTTATGGTTATTATATAATATTATAAATGAAATAAAGAAACTATTCTTATGTAATCTTCTTTGAATATAACTAATTACTGTTAGGAAGAAGTAAGAAGAATATTTACTATTTAGAAAATTATTGATGTCCTTAAATATTTTGATATACATACATACCAAACATTTATCTTTGAAATACATATAAGTATACAATAAACAGCTGTGCATAATACTTTTTATATATAGGTATAAAATTTAAAATGTTAACATTCAAAATACCCTGTTCTTTCTCGGATTTACATATGTAAGAATACCTATGAAAAATGGGGAAATTTTTAAATTAAATGTACTGAATTCGAAATGTTTGTTGATATTTGATTTCTACGATTTTATAGGTGTCAAAATGGTGGACATTTAAACTAATTATTAGTATAATTTATTTAATAATTGTTATATTATCATAGAAACTGCTTTACATTGTTTCAAAGACGATTCTTTCTTTTATATCTTTTCTGTCGTAGTACTTACCATTTTGCAATCATTAGCAAGCGTCCATCACTGCGTGCTCATTACTGGTTTTACTTTATCCATTATTGGAGAAAAAGCATAAACAAAATAAAAGGCTATAATAAAAAAACATATTTGCGGATTTTGGTAACTAAATTGATTAAATAAAGAGTTACGAAGCCCGTCAATCACAAACACAGTAAACATTGCTCTTATATGTTACACTGAAAATAGTTTGACGGAGATTGAATCCCCGTTTTAATAATAAACTAACTTCTTTCGCTCCAATATATTGCCCTAACTAAGGCAGAGATTGAATCCCCGTTTTTAAACTAAACTAACCTCCTTTTGCCCCAATCGACTGCCTTGACCAAGGACAGTTAACGTGTATATTATAAGGGGACAAATGAAAAATCATCTCAAATAGCTACAGACTACAATTCTTACCCGTCTAACACGTTTTTTTTTTTAAACAGTCTTCAATAAATTTTAATAATAATAATAAATAAATAATTCATTCTGATTTTACTTTTTTTTTACAAAATTTCCTTAAATATGTATGTATACTGCACATTGATTTTTTTTTCGGCGTCGGTGAACTTTCCTCCGGTGGTGAATTGTGGAAGGTGAACTTACCAGACACCATGAAAAACATTATCATGAAATAATTATAATAAATGATTGAAAATGAATTGACAAAACCACCTCATATGTCCAAACAAGAATGTTTTGTTGACCTCAAGTAAAGGATATTTGCGATAGATGGTTCTGTTATGCAGATTTTATGTAAATATTTACACCTAAAGGCTTTCAGAATATTATTAATAATTTCTTATTGCTCTATTATTGTTTTTTTATCATTATGAAAACATGATTGATTGTTATTATATGTTCATGTATTATAATTTTTAATTTCTCTAGAGTACCTAGATGTATTAAAACTATATTATTCGTATGTATACATACATACATAATTATAATATGTACATTGAAAAATAACTTATTTGCTATATTGATTTTGTAATATTGTAATGTAGTATCAAATGACTTAATAGTACATATAAGTAGTTGTAGAGTGGTCGAATTTGATTTATAAAAAAAGTAATTAAAGAAAATAAAACTATATAAATTGTTCCACGAAACAAATAGTCGAGAAAAATATTTGTACAAGTATGGCTTACTCCTATCATTTGATGAATATTCTAATATAAATAAATAAAATTTGTATTAACTTTTTATAGGTATTTTGCATTTAATATAAATAATAAAAAATTATATTCAGTAACTAAAAAAAGCTATTGAATATTATACTTACAATCTTGTCCAGATAGAGGAGGGAGGCTAGGAGGGCAATATGGCCCGAGCTCTCTCGGGGCCTGTTTACAATAACACTCGTTAGGTATTAGATTTGTATCTGTATGCAGCTACTTATATCCTTTAGGTGTTTATTTACATAGAATATTTAATGAATCTAAATGCAATTCTTTATTAAAATATGACAAATCATTTAGTATTGAGTGCCATTTCTCATTGTCAGCTGCGAGAGTACCTTGAATTAGAGCAATATATGTAGAAGTAAATGAATTAAATAAACAGTAATGTCTAGAAATAGTTGAGTTAATATTGAAAATGGGTAAGTTGCGTTTTAAATAGATTTATATTTAAATTTAAAATATTTTTTTGAGATACTTACAATTTTTGATATTTTTTTTCCTTACTACAACAAAACAATGGTCATGTATATAAAAGTATTTTAATATATTAGTTATAAAAATGGTTTAAGCGCGAGTCGGACCTTGTGTAATTATTGTTCCGTACTATATAGTTTAATATAATATTGAAAAGAAATGGCTTTCAGTTACATGGCTACTCTCTCTTACTATAATGGTTAAAATTTTCAGTGTGCTTGCTTAAACTGTTCGGAATTAGAACCGTGTGACTGATAGTGTTTCGTTTTTTTTACCGAATTCGGTACGGTTTACTAACAAAAATAATTGTTTCATTTCAGGTTTAGACTTCGTAGATGGTTTCAATGCAGATTTTGAAAAAGCTCTTGAAGCTACAGGTAATATTGAATTTGATGAACATTAAATAGCATTGAATAAATCATAATTATTTTTACTCGATTAAAGGTTTTGGTAAATTCCACTACTTGTTGTTATCGGTATGTGGTCTCATTTACCTCAACACCGCTATCGGGATCACGATCATTTCGTTTGTATTGCCTTCAGCTACTTGCGATTTTCAGATGACGTCACTTGATAAGGGATGGCTTACTGCTTCTCCTATGTTAGGTTTGTATGAAGACACAAAAAATTAAGATGTAACAGAAATTAAAACGAAAGTATTAAAATACAAGTTAACATACTCAGTACACGCATAACTCTGACAGTGATAAGAAATTATATAGAAATAAAATCTATTATATTCTCGATTCTAGGAATGGTTATTGGTTCATATTTTTGGGGTTGTTTAGCTGATACCAAAGGTCGAAAGGTTGTGCTTATAGGAGCACTTTTATTAGATGGCGTTTGTGGACTGATATCTAGCATTTGTCAACAATTTCCATTATTTTTGATGTTCCGTTTCATCAATGGTTTTGGGTAAATACATAATATTATGATGATACGATTGATTTAGGAAACAAATGAAAACACAACACTAAATAATATTTTGTTGTTCTAGGATCACAGGTGCAATGGGAATCTGTTTTCCATATTTAGGAGAATTTCAGCCAACCAAATACAGAGAAACAATTTTATGTTGGATGGAGTTATTTTGGACAATTGGTATTATTTTGCTTCCAGGTACGTATTTAATACTTTATTTATTTATACCTTAGACAAGGAAAGATAAAGGATAAATAACACATTACCTAGCGCTGTTAAGATATCGCTCCATGGCGTATCATTCAGATTTTAAATAAATATCAATTATTTTTAATTATAAAATTAATTAATAATAAATGTTTTATATCGTATTTCAGTGATAACTGATTAACAGAGAAACGTCTATTTGGAACTATTAATTTAAAGCATATTTCCATATTATAAATTTTCAACTGACGCCTCTGGTATAAAATACATGGAAATGACGATGTGACAATTAAGAAAAGATGGCCTTCGTAAAATTTTGATAACAGTTTCATATACATATATGTATACTATAGCATTAGTTTTTATGTATCCATAGTCTTTCCTAATCTAAAATTTATACCTTCTCAATGTATACAACATATGTACTGCTCGAACATGCAGTATTTACTGCAAGTTAAGTTCAATCAAATTTCGTTGGCCACACGACTAGTATTTTTGTAGGTGTAATAGGCTAATTTTGATTTCATTGGTTTCAAATACCGCATATACGAGCAGTAGGTATGACCAGAGTCTAAGAAACAATTAAGATAGTCTAAATATACAAAAGTATCTATATAATTGAAATGCAACATTGAATAATTTTTTAGGTATTGCCTGGGTGATAATACCTTTGGAATTTAAGCTTGAGTCGACGTCGCATTTCAAGTTTGCAAGCTGGAATTTGTTTGTAGCCGTTTGTGCATTACCAAGTATCGCGATTGGTTTATGGCTATTTGCGTTTCCGGAAAGTCCCAAGTTCTTACTGGAGTGCGGGGAAACAGATGTCGCTCTAGAAGTTCTGAAGGATATGTATGTGATGAATACGAAACGTGAAAGGGACACTTATCCTGTAAGCATTTCATGATTTTATATACATATGAGTCGTTTATTTTGAAAGTGACCTAACTCCATTTATGTTTAAACTGAGATATTAAAGAGTGTGCGTTTCAATAAAATTAAAAATATACGTGTAAGATATCAATGTGCCACATTGCTTAAGTGTTTCTAAGAGAGTTAAATTTACAATTACTATTAAAATAACACCAATTATTAAGTGAATAATATGTGTTTTCTACCAGTTAAGCCAGTTTCAAAATTAACAATTACATTTGTTATAAATTTAAAAGAACTCGATTGATGTTATTTAAAATGCTTCAAATTGAAAAAAAAAACAAACTTTAATTTATATTATTTCCTTAAAACTCTTAAATTTATACAATTCAGGAAATCTAAGTATGTATACAGGTGATTTTTTAATATTGAGATTGTTTAATATCTGGGGAACTATGGATTTTTAGGGAAAATATTTGGTACAAAAGTTTCAGGATTTAAAGGGGCAAAATCAATGGAGGTAACAATTTTGACCTTGAGTGAAGGTTTGAGGTCATTTTTTTAAGATTCGTATTTGACAGTAAAAAGAACTTTTGTCTGAAAAGTTTTATAAAAAATTTCAATTTTAACATATTTTTTTTTATTTTATAACATTAAAAAAAATTTTTTGCGTTAAAAAATTATGAAACTAAGTTTCTATTTAAAAAAAATTTCCTATCCCCAAAATGACCTTAAAACCTCCACTCAAGGTTAAAATTGTTACTTTCTTGAGTTTACCCCGCCAAACCCTGAAACTTTTGTACCAAAAATTTTCCTCCGTAAAAAGTTTTAGTTTTCCAATTATTGTGATAATTTAACATTATCAATAATGAAGTGGAGTTACTTTCAAAATAAAGTTTTTAGCTTTAAATTAAGTGTGAAAATTAATGTGTTCAACATTTTTTTTCCTTTGAATATATTTAACAACAAATTGATTTTTATAATAGATTACTGTTAATTATTGTACACGTTACTACAGTCAACAAAAAAAAATTGAAAAATGGAGTTAGGCCACTTTCAAAATAAATGGTTCATATATTTAAAAAAATCGACAAAACAAATAAATAGTAATTTTCTGACTCAAAGCAAAAACATCCTTTAAGATATTGCGCAACACTATTGCTGTTATAATTAAACACACAGTATTTTCCAGGTGAAAAGTCTTCGCGAGAAGATACGCACCGACAGTATAGTATCGCAGAAGAGTGTGCGTAACTTAAGCGTTCGCAAACCGCGTGAGCTCCGCATGCTGCTACAGGAGATCTGGATGCAGACAAAGGCATTGTTACATCCCCCACATCTCAAGTACACTATTATTACATGTGTTATACAGTTTGGACTGACAACAAGGTGAGTTGTTCAGATTTTAAAAAAATCAGTATTAACTTCCCAGCACAGGGGAGTTAATGTAATGGGTCCGAAAATAGAAATAAACAATGTCGACATATTTTTTTGTTTCAAGGTCACTACAGTATGTTTACACTATTTTCATAAATATATATGTACAGTCACCTGCATTAATGATCTTGCAGTTTGTATTCATTTTCGTTTTAACTTAGTAGGCTCCTCCCATTTGATTATTATAATATTTAAATAATTTCTCCATGTATCAAACAAAGACAGATATTTTGAAATTCATTTGCTAGATAAAGAACTACTCTTCGTTTATAGTACTCATATATCTTTGTGCAATTAAATTATTATGTAATCTATTGAAAATTGTATACGTAAATTTTGTGGCAATAAATATTTGATATTCCGAATTTTAGTTTTTAAATATATTAAACTTGATAGAAAAAGATAACCGATGATGTTTGTCTTTAAATTTGGAATCTGTTGTAAGCGATTCTAGCCTTTAGGGTGCCAGACGAGTTCTACAGGCGACTGTACATGTGCGTATTTGCATGGTAATTTTTTCCTGTACGAAATCTTGCAAATAAAAAATGATACTTCGCTGGAATGCCAATTGAAACGTCTTGACGTTACTATGATCTGAAAAAAACAATTCATTAAATTCGATCTAGCCATTTTTTTCATTGAACAAAAAGACTGCAAAAAAGTAGAATTCAGAATTTCTTGAAAAAGACTTATCCGATCTAATTTGTTTTGGTGGCAATCTATACATTAAAATATCAAATATTTTTATAGTTTTTATCAAATAAAATTTTATAGTTTTTTTTACTTTCTTACACCAATGTATGTTCATATACCTATACGGTATAGTATAAGTAAGTATTGTTAAGCCAATTTTCTCCGAATCCGCAGTCTGCCTATTTTCACCAGATCTTTGTATTTCTGTCGGTTTGTAAGCGCTGTACTCAAATACGAAAAATCGTAGAAAGGGGGAAATTTTATATTTAAGATTAATTTTTGTGTGGGAAGAAATTATATTTTTGAAAACGATCTTTCAACGGATGTTTACTAACGTCGATTTTTGAATTTTTCGAATTACTTTGAAACAGTGCGAATTAGAGAAATGGTCAAAATTGTAGGTGATATTATCTATAATTTATGTTCTATGCATTTTTTCGAAAAAACAAAGTTTTAAAAAAAAAAATTATAATTCAAATGGTTCATAACAGAGAAGAAATATCTGCCATGAGTGTCATGGAACTTTCTTATACGTATTACAGAAATTGAATAGTGTGCGTTTTTGCAATAGGTACCATGGGACGTTTTTATACGTAATACTGAGAGTGAACAGTGTAGGTGATTCTAAATAATTATTTAAAAAAAATCTTTCTGACTAAATCATAAATGTTAAAAAAATGTTTGGGGAATAAATTATAGATAATAACATACTCGACATTTTTTATTACAATTGTAATTTTCACAGCTACTATACATTGATGATCTGGTTTCCGGAGTTATTCTACCGATTTGACGAGTTCGAGCATATGTATCCGAACAGGACGGCATCTGTCTGCGACGTGTCTAGTATCGTGGTGAAAAACAACGGCACAAGTGAGGTGTTCTGTGGGGACCACATGGATAACGAGGTGTACATGCACACTATCATTATTGGACTTGCATGCATACCGACTAGTTTCTGGTTACCGCTCTGTGTGCATCGGCTTGGAGCTAAATTTTTTTTGGGTAAGTGTGGATTATGCTATTTTACTTAAAAATGCATTAGATACATAGAGTAAACAGATAAGTTCAAATTATATCTTTCTTGGTTGCTTTAAATGTTGATGTATCTTTAATGTTAAGAATTTTAGGCTTTCGTGAGTAATCTTCAAAGATAACCGTCGATACTTTTATTATTTAAAGGGAACCTTTTTAAGTGTCATATTCGTATCAAGTTTAAATTTTACATATATAATAGTTAGAGGGGAACAGGTTAAGTCAGAAAAAAATATCTTTGCTATATTTCAATTTTTTATTTACGTTAACGATAAGAAAAGTATTGACTATAGTTGAAAAGTGACCACTTTAGAAGGATATTTACATTACTGGATTCTAGGGGTCCTGAAATGAAAATATCCTTGTAACGGGATGGGTAGGAGGCGGGGGTTACCGCTTTCATTTTTTCGAATTTCGACTATTACCATTCGAAAGAGTATAAAAAATCATGAAAATTTTGTATAATAGATTTTTCTAAATCTTCATTAGTTTCAGAGTTATTTGAAATATTTGATTATTTTGCACTTATTTATATCTAAATCATTTTTACCGCAATTTTTTTTTACTGATGACTTGAAAAGGTTCCCATGTTAGATGTACTACTAGCTTGTCAATTGTTATACTTAAAATCTTTAGAAATGTAGAGTGACTTGCAGGTGGTGTTTTATAAATTGTATTAGGAATAAAATGTAATTTATTTGTTTCTAGTATTCAGCTTGATCGTAGCTTCAGCTGTAACTTTAGGACTATATTTCGTAAAATCATCACTTCAAAATCTGATTTTGTCGTGCATATTCGAAGCTTTGACCAGTCTTGGAATAAGTACGGTGTATTGTGTTATGGTCGATTTGTTTCCAACCAATTTAAGGTACGTATAATTAGTTTTAATATCTTGCATTTTACTGTTCTCTTAACAGTTCGTTGAAAAAACGTTATATCATGGTACTTATAAACTACTATTAAAGTACAGAAACTCAAAAAGAACGGTTATTTATTATAATACAAACTGAGAGATAATTTTGTTGCATTCATGTCCGATATAATAAAGAATTTGCAAGTAATTAGCTTCCAGCTAACGCTATCTGCCAAGCACTGAATATAAATGACAACACACTCACAGATGTAGCGAATGAAATCGTACGAATGATAATTTTGACGCATGCGTGATAAGTAAAAATCAGCGACTTAAAATAAGTGCTGCCAATATAATAATATATAATTCTACCACTGCTTTAAAATATCGAGCAATTTCATAACAATTTGACACCTAGCAAATAGCGTTAGCTGGAAGCTAATTTGCATTTGCACTGAATATTTTAGAGTCATGGCTGCAGCTCTGTCACTGACATGGGGTAGAGGAGGTGCTTTTATGGGAAATCTTTTGTTTGGATACATGATCAATATGCATTGTGTTGTGCCAATTGTCATCTTTTCATTTATGCTTTTGAGTAAGTACATAATATATAATTTATGATATTTGAATTATACTTATTGATTTTATTTTATTTTTCAGTTAGTGGATTACTTTGCTTTACTTTACCAAGTACTGGGAGACATGCATTGGACTGATAAAATACCATTTCAGAATATAAATTACGAATCTAGGAAAATATTGTTAGTAGATAATTTTTTAATTTATTGCATATTTGTTTATTATTTTAATATCGTTTTTATGCCAAATATTTATTGATATTTTTATATATTTTATTTGAACATTCTAAATTAGAAATAAGATATTTAAAACACTCGCCAGAAAAGTATGACAAATATATATTCTTAAATTTTGTATTGAATTGGCATTGGATGAAACCTTAGTCTATATTTATGTTACACATTATTTTGATAGTATGATATTTTTACGTAATTAATACTATAGTCAACCCTTTCATTGAGTATTATGGTATTAAAATATTATTTTGACAAATAGGTATATTTATTCAAATAGTAGACAACTTGTCAATTTGTTTTATGAAAGGGTTAACTAATAGATATTTTTGTATAAGTATACTCAGGAAATATTTTTGCACAATGAAATATAATTTTAAATTTTGTTTTATTTAACTTCCCTTCATTCCCTTCATGGAGATATTCATTGAGTTTTAAGTTAAAATAGATGAAATAGACATTTTATATCATATATTTTTTATGTTGAAACCAATCTTTAATAAGTTCTTTAAAAATGATCACACTGTTTCATATTAATATTTTAATCTTTATTTATGGACTGTGTTATGCATTAAGATACCGACCCACAAAAATAAAATTTTAATTTATTAATGAATTTTACAGATTTTTAGATTATTGTTATGAAACTTTTATTTAAATTATAATTTAATAAAAACACTTGCCGTAAAACAATTTGCGTTTTGATTGAATAGACAATGGTTATAAAAACAAAACAAATGTTTTCAGATTCAATCGGAAGGTGTAATTAATTAATCGAGGAAATACCAAATTACTTTTTCCGATTTTTTTATTGGATATATTTTCCTTTCGCGCATCAAAAACTTTGTGTGGGCTGATACATTAGTACATTATACAGTCCATATAAACTTATACATAACATTCAAACTATCATTGTAACCACTATTTGCAACAATAAATAATTTTTATACCGTCTGTAATTTTTTTTCAATGAGGAAAATGATCTGTTAGAAAAACCGATAGATGTGTTGACACATTGAGTACGTCTACAAAGCGCTGTTGTTCCGGTTTTACTATAACCGATTTAGATAAACTGTTTTAAGCAATGCTGTTTACATATAAGTAACGTCAGCTGGTATTATAATTCCGATTTGAAGTAGGTTGTAATTTCGATGGCGTACCAACAAGAAATCCCAAAAATACATCGTCTCTCGACGTTCCACGCGTCACGCTTTCTTTTGTTTTCAATCTCTTCGTCTCAGGTGTTTTAACCATGATGTTTTAACGGACGACGTTTTTTCAAATGTTAATGCGAAGTGCATTACAATGAAATCCCTACATTCCATAGATGCTTTTTTTGGGGGTTCGCTAAATAGATATAACTATGTCCATGCAGTTTACACGTGTTTTTATTCCGGCTCTATTTCGGTTTAGTTATGCTCTTCCTGTAGATGAAGAGGAATAGCATAACTATAAACCTGATTAGTTATGTCAGGTGTAAAGTGCCATCTACACGAACTTTTACACCCGGTTTTACTACATCGGTTACAGTAAAACCGGAATAACAGCGTTGTGTGAACGTACTCAAGTACTCATTGATATGAGTTTTATTAGTTTGCAAACAAATAGCAACATCGTTAATATTTGTCATCAAAAAGTCTCATTATTCTAAAACAATATCAATTGATTATTACGAAGCCAGGTTTATTTATAAATATATACAATGAAATACATAAATTATATAATCTAATTTAAGGTACACATAAGTAACAAATTAAGTTTAATATTTCTTTACGTTTTTGTTTATATCTGATTTTTGAAATTTAAAATCAATAAGAATTGAAATTTCCATATAGCACTGTTGTACAAAAACATTAAATGACATCTATTTTACTTGAACGAGAACAAATATTAGCGGTTCGTATCCAGGCTAAGTAATTTCAAACTAGATACAGCAGAAGTTGATGTTGTCGGTGATACAATCGATGTGGTGTCATCTAGCGACGATGCGCCGAACACACAATTCAGGGGGTTCGTGTAATAGGGGGTGAATAAAGCTGCGTATTGTTGCGTTGTAGCGGAAGTGAAATAATGTGGAGGAAATAAACCTTGTCGCTGCGCCATTTTGAGACGCGTTGTCAATTGTTTCTTCCATTTTGTTCGTCTGTTTTGGAACCAGGTTTTTATTTGTACCTAAAAAATAAGCCATGGTTAATATTTGTTGAGAAATGTAAAAAAATAACTTTATAATTTTTTTATGATGTAGATTTACAATTATAAAAAAACATAGATGTTAAAATTACGTGTATGGAAGAGAGAAAAATCTTGTTTCGGCATACAGTCCTAAGAAACCTGCACATCTTTATATATAGGCATGAAAAAATGTACACCGTAAAAATATGATGAGTTACGAGAAAACTCCAATTTCTGTTGAACACTTATTTCCGGTTAAAGTAAGATTCAGAATCATAAACATAGAGCATGGACCGCACATTCTGTATTAACATAATGGTGTACCATTTCTTCAAAACAGGGAGAGAGAAGTGATGGCGTTTGGGATATATCTATCTCTTTTTCTAAGAAGAATGAAATAGTTACTTTTGTTTCAATAACGACAAGTATATCCCAAACAATTTTCTATCTCTTTCTTTTGATACGACTCTGTTTTCGAGTCAGATGCGCGGTCCATGCTCTATCTCTATGTTCAGGATGTTAAATTAATCAAAAACGTTACAACCATTTTCATTACTTTATTATCTTTAAAGATTTTAAAAAAAATTACCTCTGTTAAATTTAACGCTTTCGAAAGTTCCATTCTTTTGCTGACACTTAGATATTTATCTATTTTGAATTCAGATTCTAATCTTTCTAACTGCTTCGCGCTGTAGGCTTGTCTTGGTTTTCGATCTAAACCTGGCTTTCGAGATCGACGATTTGAAGATTTTTGACCTGCAAAAAGTAAAAATAAATTGGTATATATAAAAAACATACTCCTTGTAGACATACAGACATGGATTGCGCATTCTGTTTTACCATAATGTGTAAAATTTGGTTCACAAAAGTGTAATAGAGGTATAACCCAAACACCCATGTAGAAAATGCCAGCCTTGACGATGGGTCCAAGCTTGGCCCAATATTGGGTTGCCAAGTGTAGCTTTTTCGATATTGGTCCCAGTCCAAGCCAACCTTCAGATACCGAATTCTTTACTCAAAATTGGGTCAACTCTGGGCCTTCCAAAAATGAAAACTGCAGTTGTAAAAGCTAATTTGTGTAGTTGAAAAATTGCAAGTAGAAAGAAAAATATAAAATATTGTAAGTGTAGAGCAAAAAAAGGTATCTGTTATTTGTATGAGATAAATATACAAAGTGTAGAGCAAAAAAAGACGATATTTGCAGTTGAAAAATTTTCTTACTATAACCCCTGCTAGCATTGGTGCAAGCCTGAGCCAACAAAGGGGCTACGCCTTTGTAATTTCCTACATGAGCAATACTTTATTTTTTACACTAATGTTTAAATAAAAACCCAATATACGCTCTCTTTTTTTGCGAAGACTCGATTTTCGAATGAGATGAACAGTCTATTCTCTATATCTATGGTACTTCTAATTTATATAACATAGTTATGTTTTTTTTAATAATAATGCCCGATATTAAAAAGAAAGCGCTTGCGATCAAAATCTAATAAAAATCACTCTACAAGGTATATTCAGTACGATTAATAGTTGCGTCAATATATTTTAGCTTTTTACAAACTACACAGACTAAATCTATAAACATTGTAACACAATTCCGTGCCCCGTAAAATTCCAGGTTTTGTAACTGAAGTCCCGACTTGACTTCGTTTCAAGACCGCGAAATATTTTGTCTCTACGTGCAGTTTTAAAATTAAAATGATATAATTTATATATAAGTTCATGAATTTGAGAGGCCAACAGATATAAAATGATTTCACTTCCATATTTGCATTTTTAATGTATTAAAAAAAAATTTTATGGGGAAGACTTTTGGACCACTTATCGTTCTAACCGTTATTCAAATTGATGTGAAAAATTGATGAAAAAGTTTGAAAAAATACATAATATACCTGATAAATTTTTTATTTAGATACCCAAATATGAACTTAAGGTGTAAATAAGTTTTCCTTCCATGGTATAACATTTTCGATGTAGACTTATCTATCTATGTAAATACAATAATACAAAAAAATAATGAAAAACAAATTAATATTAATTATATAGATTATCGTCTATGAATTATAAAAAAAAGTTTTTTTTTCTAACCATCCTGTACAACAGGCCGGTATATGCTAATTGTCTATAAAGGGCACGTTTTATTTTAGTTTGTTCAACTGTTTCACACCAAACTGCAGTTGCACATATGTATGTAGATTGGGCGACAGTTTTACAGTGTAAGGGGGGAAGGGAGGAGTAGTGGAATATATTTACTTTACGTTTCTCACATTTATGTAAAATATTTTTATTGTTGTGAGTGATAGATGGAGAGGGAGATATAATATATTATTAGAATTTGATGTTTGTCCTCTGTTAGTGAGAATTCGTAAAAATTGTCACCGTTTAAAAAATTAATACTTATTTGATATTTCTAAACAGCGTATTCATTTTACCATTTTGTATTAAAATTTAAAAATTATATCAAATTTAAAATAATTTTTCTCTACGGAAACTGCAATAAAAAAGAATAGTACAAACAAAGTGGTGTATACCCAGAAGTAAAAAAACACTATTAATTGATGTTAAAATGGATTGTAATGTTATTGGCGAACATACTAAATGACGTATAAAATGAACTGGTCAAACTCTAATATACAGGTGAATAAAAAATATGGAATATTGGTTATATTTTCTAAAATATTCATTATTTAAGAAAAATGTTTTAGTAAGAGTTTTTAGAGAAATTATTTCCCATCTAATGCTAATCTTTAAAAAAATTCGGTGCTATTAGTTACGTTACTATGGCATCCAACTTTATTTTTTTAAATGATAACATATCTTTTTTATTGATTCTATGAATAGATCTTAGTTTTTTGCATACAATCCTGTAAAATTTTAATGACATTGGATACGAAAAATAAACTTATATAATCTTAGATCATATTAACTGCAACTGCAGGCCCTCCGCACACGGAGCAACCGTTTTGCAACGAGAATTGCAAACCAGTTGCGTAAGCAACCGTTTGGTGACTTTGCGAGTGTAACGTAATGGCCCTCCGCACACGGTGCGACCGAAACAAAACTGATTTGCAATCAGTTTCCAACTAGTTTCGTGCAACTGTGCTTGCAGGTCGAATTTCGGTTTCAGTTGCGTGGTTGCATGATATTTTAGCTTTATAATTATAATAATATTATTATTTATTTATAATTAAACTTATTAGTTAATTATCATTATTCCTATTAATAATTACCTAGTTAGTTAGTTCATTCAGAATAAATGATCAGTTAATAAACATTAAATTCGTCGAGGAGGTGGAAAAATATGAAGTTCTATACATATACTATAGTCCTGGGTGTTCAAAAATGCTTGACATGTTGCCAAAAGTCAAAAAAACTTAAAAACTTATTAAAAATCGTTTTTTTATCACGACAATTCCCATAAAGATTCAGTCGAGTTCGTGTGCGGAGCGAGGACTTAAATCGATTGCAAACCAGTTGTAAAATAGTCGCTTCAGCAACTGGTTTGCGATTCTCGTTGCAAAACAGTCTCACCGTGTGCGGAGGGCCTAAGCCTTGAATAATGACTGAAACTTTATACATGTAAGAGTTTTTTTTTAGAAAAAGAATACAAGATTTGTTTGACAACAATATGGACATCATTTTGAACATTTGTTAAATTAATTTATTTGATGATCTAAGTTTTAGTCATTTTTCAAGGCTTACTTGGTTAAGTTGCAGTTAATGCGATCTGAGATTAGAGCTGGGCGCGTGAGTAATATTTGTTCACGATCACGTACGCTCACGAGAGAAACAATTTTTAGTCACGCCCATTCACTCATGGTTACAAAAAAAAGTATTCACGATCACGTATCCTCAAAATCTTATTTTTTTTACTCACGTCCGATCATGCACGGTAGGTCACGATCGTAACACGATTTAATGTAGTTGTTGTAAATTAAATTTTAAAATGATGGAAATTAATGTTTTTACGTGCATTATATTATGTGTATATTTATATTCATATTATTTCTTCTAAACTGCATTTATAGTACAATTTATAGCAAACAAAACAATAAGAAAATAAAGCTACAATACATTTTTAAATCTTTTTTGGTGTTCCGATAGAGTTGGCAATACTGACCATGTGAAAGTGCTTCTAAAAATGACATTTATTTTTTATACTGTATTTTTTAATGTAAAAATTCGTTGTAAAACATTATATTTATGCATTATTAGGTCAGATATTAGAAAAAAGGTGTATAAAAAATTATCTTCAAAATTTACTCACGGACTCACGCACGAGAAAAATGTACTAAAGCACGGTTGTTTTAATTTGACTCACGATCACGTACGCTCATGATTCAAGTTTTTAAAATCGCTCACGCTCACGTCGACGTGGTCCAAAAAATTCACGGCCCGCGCCTATCTCTATCTGAGATTATAAAAGTTAATTTTTCTCAAAATTTTCGTACGCAATGTCATTTAAATTTTTATAGGTTGTATGCAAAAAATTAAGATCTATTCATAGAATCTAGAAAAATTACATGTTGTCATTTAAAAGTTAAATGCCATAGTAATGTAACTGATAGTACAATTTTTTTTTGAAGATTAGCATTACATAAGAAATAATTTCTCTAAAAACTCTTACTAAAATATTTTTCTTAAATAAAATTGAATATTTTAGAAAATGTAAATAGTATTTAAAATTTTTCATTCATCCTGTAGAATAATATTTTGGTAGTAAATGGATTCATGAAATGATTACAAAATTCAGTTTGTGTGAAGTTAACCGTGTTAAATAACCTTTAGTCGGTTTCCATGTTAAACATGGTTTTACTAATGTTTACTACAAAAATTGTCACATTGTGTTTTAAAAAAGTCATTTCCAAACTGACCACTGTTGCGTATTTGCTGAGGACCCTGTTGGTAGTTTATTTTAAAAATTGTGAAAGGCATTTTTCACACCACCTTTGATTAAACATTGATTTTTTCTGAGAAGTTTTGTGTTTGAACATTTTGTTAATTTTATGTGCACCCTAAGTGTTTTAAAAAATACATAAATAATATAAAAATAGAGATTTTTTCACGTTTGTTTAAGATGATAGTTTCAGTTTCTAAATTATGAAATTCTAAAATATATGTAGGTACCTAATAGAAGATAATATGTTTATGGATAGAAGGTAGTGTTATACACTAATGTATCAACCCACACAAATTTCATTTTGAAATATCTACGTTTTTGATTCGCGGGAAAACACATTTTATGATTTTTTTCAATTTCTTTGTATTAAAAAAAATATTGTTTCGTTTTGTTTATTAATTAGATACATCTTTCAATAAAATCAAATTGTTCTCATCAATCAAACTGTAAAGAGTTTTTTGTAGTAAATGTTTTTAAATTACTTTTAATTTAAATAAAATTTAATAAAAAAAATCTAAATTAAATTTTTTTTTAAAAATAAATAATTTGATTTTGCTGAGAAACTGGCATGTACCCCTCAAACTACCCCCAAGTGGGGGGTTAGGGGGTTGAAAATATTTTCCTTAAATTCTTTAGGGCCGCTATATATAGTAAATTTTTTATAATAAAACTCTATCTTCAATAGTTTGGGCGTAAAACATAGTTTGTCTGGAACACCCGGTATATGCTATTATGTATCTACATATGTCTGTTTGTTTGTTCCGAGTAAATTTGAAAACTGCTGTAAAAATTCTAATGTGACTTTCACAGCCAGAAAACTATTGAATTGATGTAGGCTAGAATTCATCATTATTTTATTCGACCAAGGGGTTGGGCAGTAACATAGGCAGATGTTATCATTGTTAATAATAAGAATAAATCTTAATATTATTTTTTATTTTTATAAAATTACATCCAGTAAGTACCTTGTAAGCTAAACATTTGTCCTTGAGTTTTGGAATCAACTTCTGAAGGAAACCAACCAGTGTATAGTAAAGAAGCGGGACTGGTGGGTATAGTCAACTGTCCTGGATACTGGAGATCATATCCTGGTGGTAACGTGAGGCCAGCAGGAGATATATCAGTACCCCTGGACACGTTGGATAACATCTCCAGAAGATTTCCACTTCCTGGTGGTACTGTATGTAAAGATGGTCGAGATAGAGATGATGTTGATGTGTCTAGAAGCGAAGATGACAGACTACCATTTGAGCCTGAAGATGGGAGATTTAAATGAGAGATGAAGGAAAAATTTAAACTAAATATGGTACTGGCACCAGTTATGACCGCTATAACAGATTCTTTTTTATAATTTTCATGAACTTATTGTACTAATAAAACAAGTAACTCTTTATTTAATCAATTTAGTTACTAAAATCCGCAAATATAGTTTTTTTAATTATAGCCTTTTATTTTGATTATGTTTTTTCTCCAGTAATGGATAAAGTAAAACCAGTAATGAGCATGCAGTGATGGATACTTGCTAATAATTACAAAATGATAAGTACTACGACACAAAATATATAAAAGAAAGAACATGTAAATTATACTAATAATTAGTTTAAATGTTCACCATTTTGATGCCTATTGGCCGATTGTCATCAAATCACGCTGTAACACAGTTAAATGTATTGTATATATAGATTAATATTCAGAAATGGTAGTAATCAAAAATCAACAAATATTTCTAATTCAGTACATTTAATTTAAAAATTGCCATTACTGGAGTAATATCCAAGACTGGTGCTACTACCTTATTAATAAAAATACATACATATAAAAGCAAGTGTTGGAACCGATTAACGTGAATCGATGGTTAGAATGTGAACTGATTATATTATACATTTATGTCAGAGCTATTCAAAATAATTTTTTTAAATAATAACTATTTTTACTTTATTATTTGTGTAGAAAAATTGGGTTGCTAATTAAAATTTTAGTAATAATTCACTAGATAATATAAATGAATGTATTTTTACCATGTTTATCACTCGCTAATATCGGCATCGGTCTTAAAAATTTCGCCTCGATTTTTGTACATTTTTCCGTACTCTTTGGAGACGGTGATCTCCTGGTTTCTATTCCAAGTATCCTGTTAATAGAAAAATTGTTTTTGCTATCATTCTGACTGTTTAAATGTTCCAGATATTTATTTCTTTTCGAACATTCGTTAGTTAGTGATGTACATTCATCGTTTTCTTCTTCATCGTCGTTCAAAACGTCAACATTTTCTTGATCTTCTGAGTTGTAGGAAGAACACTCGAACTGTTCTTCATCGTCTTCACTTTGTGGAGTTTTTTCACGGCAATGCATTGCTAAATCCATTTTTGAAATGTTTATATTGATATTATATGGTCTTTCTACATAAATATTTAAAAATCTATTTGGTATTACTACGCCTTATATTTAACATTTTTATTTATAGGTAGAAGTCGTAGATGACTTATTTGAATCTATCTTTATAAGAAATTAGATATTTAAAAAAATCAATTGAGAATAAATGTAGGTACATGAATTCACTATTATAAAAGCACTTATAGTATATATTTTATTTTTTTAATCACAACTTATTTTATTGGACACAGGAACAACTTTGAGTTTTTCAGTAAAATTTCTCACTGTTATTAAACTATTATTCACTTGATAATATAATAAAATAAATCTAATTTCAAAGAACAAAAATAAATAACTTATTTTACAATTTAATTTGCACTTATTATCGTTCAAAATTAAAATGATTATAATTGTTTTTTAATTGGAAGTTAAACACACTCTGATAGATTTTAATCTTCACGCGAGGGTTACTCTTGCTATCAGATTCTACCTTATCTTAATGGATCATCACTGATGTTCTGTTCTTTAGTTTACCTGTGAGGGGAGGGGTCCCCGTCACCCCCTCCTTACTAACGTAAAATACGTACATATCGCTGTAAATTCGGTCGATGTATTCTGTTCTTACAATGAAAATATACACTTATTATTTTTGTGCAACTTGAAAATTGTGTTTAAAATGTAAAGCTTCCGTGGAAAAGAATTTCACGGTTATAGAATTGTGTATTAATTTGAGATGAAACGTTATATTTTTTTATGTAATTAATTAACAAAAGTGTGATATTTGTATCAATTTTATTTATTTTCAACTATTTCTTTATATTGTTCCGATAGTTTTAGAATGATATAAAAAATAGAAAAAAATTACAAAAGAAGTAGGAACCGAAATTTATCGAAAATTATCAGTTTCGAATAAAAACATCGTCCTTTTCGATATATTTGTAACGTATCGATACATGTAACATCTTTAGGACCAGGTGTGAAAAAACCCACCGCAATTTCACACAGAAAGAGACAGAAATATATTCACGTGTTGTTTTTCCTCGATCTATCTTCTTCTCGCGATTATATTGGTGTGCAAGAAGCTGGCGTGGCCAAACACATAACAGCAACCGCCTCTGTAGATGGATGTTTTGCGTGATTTCATCTCATCTTCCCCCCTCTCCTCATATTTCTGACAGTGTTCGTTCCCTCTGAGGCTCATCGCGAAAACCATTTACTTTTTGTCAAACTGTGATCCCAAAATAATAATAATTTTATAAACTTCGCAATAACTATCTGATACAACGTTTTGAAATGAAAACCTTGGAATTTTTGAATTCCGCAAACTCTCTTAAAAAGGAAATAAAAAATTCATCAACCGTACTAGAAAAAAAGTTTGTGTTCCATTCAATCTGTAGGTATTATATGTAGGACATCTATAATTTAACATACTTGTTTTTGAGATACATTTTAAGGTTATTCGATTAAAATTTATTTAATATTTTTTAACAGAAATATTGTTACTTAATTCCAATTTAAAGCTTCGATCTTGATAATCTAAACCGTGTAGGTACATGAATATGTTTTAGCTATCGCCAAAACGCAACTTTGGCAAATAAGACAACGCTGTACCGTCGCTACGTCGTCATTGAAAAATAAACCGTGTAAATGAATCAGGCACTTTAGCCAGTGTTGCATTGTTGGTAAAACAGTGTTGGCTTATTTGCGAAATTTAAAGTGCCAGACGTATTTACATGGTTTGGATTTTCAAAGTCGAAACGGTTACTGGAACGGTGTTTTAATTGCTAAGGCTTGGATCAAAATTTTTTTATTCAGAATTCTATGTTGCTCCAACAACATTAACCGAAAAAAGTTATCAATTCATAAGTTATAAGGTTCTTATTAATAATTTATTCTAGCAAAATGGATTTCATTTCGGACATAAGTTTACTATAATTTCAGTATTCAAACTTCAGTGTTTAGATTAAATAAGTATAATTTTAAAATAATATCTATATACTAACAAAAAAATTCTTTTTACCATTTAAAAAAATTGAGTTTAGTATTTTAAAATTAATTTTGTGACATATTGGGTAAATACTATTATATACAGGTTGTCCAAGATAAGCGTGAAAACATGGGGATTTCCTAAACGGTAAGAAGGGGTGAGTATTGCTACATCAAAAAATATTAATAATTGTATGTGGTTTAGGTGGTATACCCAAAAATCTGAAATGAAAAACAAAAATCACAATAACAACAATCAAAATAACAAATGAAAGTTTGAAAACAATAAACTATTACAAAAAAAAATGTTCTTACTTTTTTTGGAAAATAAATATTACAAGTTATATATCGTTGTAAAGTAGAGTAAAAAAACACGTTCAAATATGCTAAAGCCAACTTAGTGGCTCATAAGAAAAATTAAAGTTAGGGCTTGTAACTCGGAAATTAAAAGTGATATTAATATTCTAAATACACCAATCAATTATTGCAAACAAAAAAAACGTATTTAGTTTGACAAAAAAGTTATAGCCATTTAAAGAAATTCCGAATTTTGAGATTTTTGGGTATACCGTTTAAATCACATACAATTATTAATCTTTTTTGAAGTAGTAATATTCATCCCTGTATCTGTATATTTAAACAATTTTTTGGGTATTGAAAAGTATAAAGAGTTTCAAGTTATGAACAAGCTTTATAATAATAAAATATGTTTTTTTATAAAGATACGTTTCGATACCGCTGATTGTTGTAGTATCACCTGTGAGGCTATTATAATTTTCACACACTACTCATGTTTTCGCTGGTGTGGGGAGGGCGCGCGGGGGTGCAGCCACATTAAGGCCTTTTGTGAGAGCTGTTTAATGAGATCTGGTGGTATAACACGATTTTTATCACGCGGCTGTGATGTTATATAAACTTTGTGTTAAGTGGAGAACACAGGGGTGGTTGCGAAATAGATCATCACACAGAAGTTTCCGCGAAATAATAACTAAAATCTCCTCGTAGTAATTAAAAATCGGTAAATATCCGCGCGGATGGCTGCTCTAAAAACACAGGCATCAGATTTCTTCGACGGCAGCACTAATAACTAATAACATAACTACCATATTTCATTTTTATACAATTTAAAAAAAAATATTAATAGCAAATTTTTCTTAGTACTTAATTTTTCAATATTAATTGTTTGTTAATTTAGATCAACAACACAAATTAACGTTGTTATATATTTTAATTAATTTTTACATTTTCCTTAATATGAACTTTCTCTATTAAATTAATTATTATATAACCTAAAATAAATCTAGAGTCTTAGGTTTTCTAACAATCAAAGTAACATTAAGATCAACTCGGTAGTTTTTGTGTTAAGTCGGAACAAACAAACACACATATTTAGGAAGTAAGTTCTTCTAATTTATCTTTAAGAACGTACTGGATATTATGAATAATAACCGCACTTTTTGTATATAAAATAATTCCCGATCGATTGTCATCAAATTTCGTAAACAATCAGATGAATCATTAAGTAGATCAACTACAATTAAAAAAATCACTTTTGAGAGCTGTTAAAGTCATAGACATAGAGCATGGACCGCGCATTCTGTATTAACATACTTGTATAGTAATGGTATAACATTTGTCCTGTTTAAAAAATGACAAGTATATCCCAAACTATTTTCTATCTCGTTCTTTTGACACGGTTCTGTTTTCAACTCAGATGCGTAGTCCATTCTCTATGTCTATGGTTGAAGTAATATATTTGATAATGATGCAGAGTAAACGTATTATGCGATATATCAGAGAGTAGGAAGAGAAGGAATGTGTTTTGAAAATACTGGAATATTGTGAAATTCATCCCCTCTCTTTCTACTCTCTAGTATATTGCATAATATGTACTCCAAATCATTAACACCTGTCGCTTGAAAAAGTGATTTTTTTGTGGTTGATTTACTCGCGATGATACGTCTAATGGTTTACGAAATTTGAAGAAAATCGTTCGGGACCTATTTTATGTAGAAAAAGTGCGCTGTCTTTTGATAAATAATCTTTAGTAATTATGCATTATTGTTAATTTATCACAGCGACTCTAACATATAGGTAAAAAATCCAGTAAAGTATATGACGAGATTTGAAAAAAGATGATTTTTAACAGCATATCTACAATATCATTTTGAAATTGATAATTAAAATTGTTATATTTTTCAAGAGTTTTCCGATGACATTATAGTAAGAGGGCCGCACGTCGAATAACACTAGTTACACCACTGATTCATATATGAGAGGGTTGCGTCACCCCGTAAGGGTAGCTAATTGCGTTTCCCCTTCTTCTATTCTTTCCAAACCCCTCAATAGATAAAACAGATTACGAGAAACTAGCTGTTAAGTACAGGTTTTCTGTTATTTTGACTAATAGTGTACACATTATAAATGTATTAATCTTAATCAATTTATATGAAGGGGACGGGTGTTTTAAATCAATTTTGCAATTATTAAAAAAAAAAAGTTTTATTAATTATAGTATTTTTTTTTTCGATAACTACTTCTAACGTATAGATCTTGACTTCTGGATATAAGCCGCGTCGATTTGGTCATGTTATCAGCCAAGTTTTTCGTCACACATTGCAGTGGACATCTTCAGGGCTCTTCTAAAAGTAATACGACCAAATCGACGCGGATTACACCCAGAAGCCATGATCCATACCAAAATCACCACGGAAGCCTCAAGACTTGTATACTTATAACGTATTTTATTATTATTGATTAATAATAAATTAAATTGTTACTGGATTTCGTCACTTCTCCATTATCTAATTTTTAATTAATTCTTTTAATTTCTATAATGTCAAAAATAATAAATATTTAAATATTGTTTTCTATATAAGTCTTGAGGCTTCCGTGGTGATCTTGATATGGTTCTTGGCTTTTGGGTGTAAGCCGCGTCGATTTGGTTGTGTTATCGGCCAACGTTTCGCCACACATTGCCCGCACTTTTAGAAGAGCCCTGAAGATGTGTACTGCAATGTGTGTCGAAACATTAACACGACCAAATTGACGCGGCTTACACCCAGAAGTCAAGATCCATTGTTTTGTATAATTAATATTTTATTTTCATGTATGATTTAGGGATACATTTTCAATTTTTTAATACAGAAACTTACAGATAATTTTTAAGATTTCAGTAGTATTGGAATAAACAAGATATAAAACTGATAAAATTAAAAAAAAATTCTGGTTCTTTATTCCTAAATTCGCGAGTACCTTAAATTTTGTATTTTGAAAAAAATACAAAATTTGAATTTTAAATACACGAAGAAGCTGGCTACAAAATACCCGATCGAATGGACAAAAATGAATGCAGAAGAAGAATTGAATTTTATTTTAATCAAAGATTATTTTTTATACAATGCTGATAATATTCAATAAATGAAAAAAAATCTGACAAAAATTCATTTTATATAAGATGTAGTTACTTAACTTAAGATAAGTAAGTTTAAATAATAGATTGTAGATAATAAAATAACTAAAATTGTATTACAAATAACAAATTCGTGTACAATTTTCAAGTTTTATAAAAACCATTACGCTTATACCGCGCAGTAAAATTTTCTTTAAAAAATCCTTATAAAATAAATTCGCCTGTCAAATACAATAATCACTTCTATAACGGTCGAATAAAACATGAAAATCTTCGACTATCCATCATACTAAACAAAGACGGTTTGTATAAAATCTTCTAACATAAGAACGAGAGGGATGATGCATTGAAAGCAGTGAGTGCGGATTGCTACAAACAACACAATAATAATATAAAAACCAAAACACAGAAATACATTTGCAGACATGCGCACTCAATCATTGCCATTGTGTTCGCTGAAATGGCGTGATCATAAATTAAATATATCTCAGTGCTTAACTCTGTATGATGACCGTTTCGTGAGCTTATGTTTTCTAAAAGAACGACATCTGTCCTATTTCTTCGCTAACTTGAGAGTTAAACTGAGTCCTGGCAAATAGTTATTGGAAAAAGATGACAGAATTTTCGGTCATCCAAAATTGAGTACGTTTACACAGCGCTGTTAATCCGGTTTTACTATAACCGATGTAGTTAAACCGTTATAATTGATGGTGTTTACATATACGAGAATAATTGACGTCAGCTGAAATTATAATTTTGATTTGAAATACGCTATAAGTTCGATGGCGTACCATGTCTTCGTCTCAGGTGTTTTAACCATATTTTAACTGACAACGTCTTTTCAAATGTTAATACGAAGTGCATTACGATGAAATTCCTATACTTCGTAGATACTTATATTTTTTGAGGTTGGCTAAACATGCAGTTTACACATATTTTTATTCCTGATCTATTCCGGTTTACTTATGCTATTCCTGTAGACCAAGAGGAATAGCATAACTAAACCCGATTAGTTATGTCGGGTGTAAATTGCCATCTACACATACTTTTACACCCGGTGTTATTACGTCGGTTATAGTAAAACCGGAATCATAGCGCTGTGTAAACGTACTCTACTCATTGATCTTGGCAACGATTAGGTGAATTTACAACACAGCCACACACACAAAAAATCATGTGTCGAGACCAACGCATTTTTATATTTTCGGGGTCGCTGAAACCGAATCTGACCTCAGAATTGCTCCATTAGGTCATAATTTTTTCTACCCTTAAAAAAGAGTGCGAAAATTCCTTAAATTCAGATGTTTTGAAATGTGAGTGAATCCCTTCCAAAAAAGGCTTAAAAATCAAAGGACATTCACAATTCTAATGAGAATCCATGGAATTAATTTTTTTTTCTGTTTCGTTTTTAAGTAATTAATCATCAAAATTTGATTCTTATACACAAGCAAGTGTGAAAAAAATCACATTATAGTAAAATTGTTTAAAAAATAAAGTCGTGAACTATGAACCTTTAGGGTCGATCCAGACTATCGTACCGGTCTCGGTCCGGTCCCTCTCCAGTCAAATATTTATACAGTAATACTGTAACGGAGCGTGACTGGACCGAGACCGACACGATACCTATAGTGTGAATGTTTTCATTGTTTATTGTTTATTTATATTTGATTGGAGCGAGATCGGACCGGGACCGGTACGATAGTCTGGTTTCGATTCGGTTTCGCTCCAATCAAATCTTATGATATTCACATTAACGAGCCGGTCTCGGTACAATCCATGCCAGGTTCGATCACACTCCAGTAAAATATTCTTTGCACTATGCTGTAACGGAGCGTAAATGTATTATAATTAACTCTAGTGTATTTAACTTTCTTTCTAAAAAATTGAAAAAGTTGTTAATCGGACTTTTAGTTAACCAGTTATGGTAATTTTGTACGGAAAAAAAGTTCATATATCGACGCTCCCCACGAAAAGTAACATGTTTCAATTCTCTGACGAATAGTAACATATTTGCGATTATCGCGGTTTGAGACGTAAACTAGCACGTTTCAAAATTTATTCGACAACTAACACGTTTGAATCTTAGCCACAAAAACTAACATGTTTCAATCGTAGCCACGAAAACTAGCACGTTTGAAATCTTTACTACGAAAACTAGCATGTTTCAACATAGCTTGCGGGAGAAATTGGATAAATGATTCGCTTAATAAGTAAGCAAGGGCTTTTACTTTGATAACAATTTTTCATAGATGAACAACAAATTTTTTTTCTATGCTCAATCCTTCTTTCAAAAAAAAATTATTTTTTTCAATTTTCAAGTTGAAACATTCGAGAGAATTCAATTGAAACATTCCGATTTCAATTTTGTTCAAATAATTTTTTTTCGCCAATAAACGTGCTAGTTTTGGTAATGACGAATTCAAACGAGTTAGTTTTCGTGATGAAAACTCGCGACGTGCTAGTTTTCATTATAAAAACTCGAATCGTGCTAGTTATCATTATAAAAACTCGAAACGTGCTAGTTTTCGTTTGAATAATATTGCAGTGTTAGTTTTTGACATAAAATCTTCGAACGTGCTAGTTTTCGCCGTAAATTCAGGTGCCATGCTACTTTTCGTCAGATAATTGAAACGTGTTACTTTTCGTGGGGAGCGTCAATATATACTTGGCTTAGAGTTTTGTTTTGGTGACATGGTACATTGAAATTATTAATCTCATAAACTTCGGAAAGGGCTGAAAATATTCTTCATAAAGTTTAGTATCATACATTTTCCTTGCATTTTTTCCTTTATTTCCTGGGCTATAATTGTATTATAGTTTTAAAATTATTTAAGTAGGTATGTCGAAATATGATAGATTAACGATTACTCTTAGATTTTTTTCCTTTTTTTAGTTATTAGTTTTTTTAAAAGTATTTTATTATAAACTGCAATGAAGGAGATATGATCTGAGAAGATTCCAGAAATATATTGATACATTGGTAAAAACTAGTTATAATGTTATAATAACTGAAAAGCTTTATATTCTATAGGACTGCCGGTGGACAAAGCACAATCAGAATCCCGCGATGACGAGAGTAAAAGCTTTCATGCACACGTGATTTATCTGGAAACCGTACGAGGTAATGGCGTCTCTCCCGCGCGCTCCGGTAAGAGGACAGATGTTCGCGACGTGTACGCGTTCCCAAACCCGAAATGGCGGTTAAAGCGACGCTTATGTCTTCGCTATTGTTGTCAGGAAAGTGATCCAAGGGATTCTGTTTCTCTTTAAATATTATCAATGATATATGTAAAATTTGATAGCTCTGTCGGTTTTATTTTTTCTAGGTGAAAAGGGTCTTAGTACCGTAATGTATTGTAAATTATATTAGTTGAATTATAATTATTGACTTAAAGGATAAATGTATTTAGAAAAATAGGTTAACCAATATTTATTATTAAGCTTTAAAATACTTTAAAATATAAGTTAAAATAAATATGTAAACGTAATTGATCAACTATATTTTATACAAGAACAGTATATGTTATTTTACCTATATCTAAGATTTTCAGAATTTAGATGTAATATGTAGAAACATTTTGATTTGTATTTCATTTTCTTGTCATCTTTCTCAAATAAAAATAATGAGATATAATCAGTGATGTGCTATGACAGTTAACGGTTTTTGGCAGAAGATTATTGGACTCAAACGAAAAATTATTTTCGAAGTAATAGGAAAAATTTCTCTATCCAAAAAAAGAAAAAAAGGCTTATGGTGATTTTGTGAAATTTAAATATAAAGCGCAAAATTATATCAGGTAACAGGTAAAATAATCGTTAGAATATAAAATACCAAAATATAAAAACTATTGTTAATTGCAAATCAACACATTGCACGTTTTTGCGTTTTTGGGAATGTGATAATTATGTAACAAAAATGAAAATAGCATTTTTACGATCTCCAAACGATTCTAATTGCTTTATAAACAAATTAACACCAACACTACGTATGGATTTGTGTACATACATACAAATACTCATACATTTATGGCCTACCGCATCGTTTTTCAATTCTGTCACCAAATATCAACAAAAATTTGTAACTTTGTATTTGTGTAAAGTTTTTTAAACCCTTTTCTAACTAATTAAATTTATGTTATAGTAATTATAGTAACGTATAGTATATATATGTAAGTATACAGCAGCGGTAGATATGCTAACTTCAGAGGTAACATAATACGTCATCGATTTATTTATATTTATTTCGTATTATAGTCTATGGAATTAAACGTATATCTGAAAAAATCAGCACTCATCTTGGTTATTTAGTATGCATTTATGAGAACTAAATGTCCGGTATTATAAAGGAACTAACAAGTTTTCTAGTTAGCAAGCACTTTCAAATGGGGTATTAATTATGTGATAGTATCTATGGATTAGCTATGAAATTTTGAGCAGTGATTATTGAACATATTGTAACACAGTTGGCGACTCTGATCGTACAAAATAATTTTCATAATATCGCCACTGTTTTAATACCGTTGGTGTTTACATACCACACGTGCACAAAAATTGTTAAACACTTCATGAAACTAAATGAGAACTGTCAGATAGGTTAGAAACCTCATTTGAAAGTACTTGCTAGCTAGCAAACTTTGCTAGCTTGTTTATAATATGCCGGACATAAGTGTATTTTAAGTTTATTGGTAATCGAAGAAAATTGTTTATATTAACCATTAAATGATACAGTTGAATAGTTCTTAAAATGTTATTAATTAATTAATTAAAGTAAATATTAATTTACAAAAAATGTGTCAAGTAAAAGTTTTGTAGGCTTTCAAAAGAAAAGGAAACTTTTTTCAAGACGACACTTTAATTTGTAATGGATTTTCTTACGTGAACTGACGACAATTTAAAAAGTCAGGAACTGATTTCGATTTATTAAAATTCACTTACACAATCATATTGTTTTGAAATTGCCACAAGTTCAACTACAAGAATTCGTAATAATAAAGAATGGAAAATTGAAAATATTCTTACATTTTTAGATGGTAAAAATTTAAAAATGAATTCTCGGAAACAGTCGTACAAAGAAGGGTTAATAAGAGCTAATGATGATATTTGACTTAAGTAATTAACGTGCAGGTGTTTTATGACGGGTTTGACACCTGATGAATTGTTAGAGACATGTTGGTCAACAAACACGCTGTCGGTTTTAATTTATACCTATTTATTCTATTTAAAAATGGTGATGACATTTCATATCATGTCATTGAAAAATGAAAACTTTTTACAAAAGATATAGTGTATAGTGTACTATATAGTGATATTGCCAATAGTTCTGGAGACTATGAAAGACAGCTGAAGAATTTAATTCAAAGAAGGAGTAAAATGATCTAATAATAAGATGAAATACATATACCTACAGTATTGTGCAAATTAATGGAATCAGAGGCAATTATTATGGTAAAACTAACTTTGCAAATGGCCTATAAAGTCACAAAAGGATTCAGATCGGGTGAATTCCCGCGGACCAATCTAAAATAGTTATCTCCTTATCCTGGAAATATTTGAACATTTACATCGACTTGTGGTAGGGAGCAGAGTCCTGTTGAAGAATTTACTCCTCCTTGGGGTTGTCACTTTGCAAGTTCTTTGTTCAGATAGTGTTCCAACATCGATTTGTATTTTTGACATCCAAGTCCCTGTATGAAAAACACCCCCAAAACATTATATGCAAAAAATGCAAAACATTAGAATGATTCCATTAATTTGCACAATATTGTATTTGTAATGATTTATGAATGAAAACGTAATGATCAATGAACAATGCCTATATACATAAAAGTATTCAATATTTTAAATATTTTTGAAAAAACCTTTTTGTTGTATTTTTCATTTAATCAGAGTCGTATTTATTAACAGGTGCGTGAGGGACAGTGGCCACAGTGGTGCGTTATATATTTATACTAGATAAATTAGGATAAAGGGATAGGCTTATAAGAGATGGATAGTAAACTATTTTGGTTCTTGGTGAGCAAAAAAGGTTTCACAGTATTAATCACGAAATAATAAATATAATAATGAATATGTTTTTTTTCAATGGAACTTTATTTTTCATTTGCGTCTTGTGCCTCCAGTTGTGTACGTTTACTCCTGTCTTTGACAAGGGTTTATATCATGCAATTAAAGTATATAATAAGTTTAGTTAGTATATGATTATCGCGCCTAATTAAACTACTTTGAATTTGAAATAGTAATGAACTAAATCTTTTACACTGATAATATATTATATTGTAAATTTTATAACATTTTGAGTGCCACTGCATGGGGAGTTATATTGGTGTATATGTTATATGACAGAGGTATGAGAAATGGTTTACGGGTATAAGTGGTTACAATAGCGCAGAGTTAAAGTACAATTTTTTTTTAAAACTGATTACCACCCATTTGGGCCAAACAAATACGAGGCATTCCTGCGCATGATCGGGCTTCAACCAATCGCAGCCCGTTGTCAGAACAGTCGAATCCGTAATGGGCTGACACTTTTACATGAAAATAAGAATAATGCTCGAAAGCGGTTTTGTTAATATATGCGATAGGTTTCTTTAGCCAGGGTTGGATTCAAATTGTGTAAATATGCACATAGGTGAACATTTGATTTATAATATGGTCAGTTTTTTTTTCATATAAAAATATCTACTTATTACTATCTATATATAAGGGTTGCACTAGAGCCGGTCTTAGCAATGTCTCGGCGAGATTTAACCCCCCCCCCTCCCCCCCCTCTACTGAGACAATCAGTGCATTACTCTAATAATTAAAAAATAATTGTAAATGACATAATAAAAACAAATGGGTCTTAATAAATATTGTATTTTTAGGAATTTTTTTTGCAAAATCAGGCTTAACCATAGACATAGAGAATGGACAGTGCATTCTGTATTAACTCAATGGTGTAACATCTGTTCAAAAAAGGAGAGAGAGATGCAGTGTAGTTTGGAATATATCTACGTCTTTTTCTAAGAATCTGATTGGTAGCTTACTATAGTTCAGGGTAGTATTTCTGTCAGATATATTTTTGTATATCTATCTTGTGATTTTTGTGCAATAAGTTTTTTATTAGAAATGTAAATATATAATATAAACAATAAACATACTATAATGGTTTATATTTCATCGAGTTGTTCTAATGAAAGATCTTAATATTTGTTCGAAAACTGGTTTATTATTATCTTTTTTATATCTTATATATTTTAATAATTCTGTTAAATAAATTCCATAAAAAGTTAATAATTTATTTGTTCTGAACACATTTCGTATAGTACATCTATTGTTAATATTATTATTATCAATACAACAAATTATTATTATAATAAGTAACCACTTTAAAATTCAACGACCGTTCTTCCTCTGCTGGCGCTCATGAATGCTCTACATATGTATATAAAATAACATAAAATGATTTATAAAAACACGATGCGTGTATGTATATGTGCATATGCATAACTGTCATGCAGAAAACATGTCACGGGCATGAATTAGTAAATGACTTTAATAAGTTTAGGGTTCACAAATCTCTACTGTCACAGTAAAAAAAAATACCTGCGTTTTCTTGCCTTCTGTGTAATACCTACTAGCATTAAAATAATATTTAATATATATAATATATTATATAATAAAATGATGATGTAAATCATAAGAAATATTTACATTAAAAAATGGGTTTTAATCGTGAAAAAATAAAAACTTAAAATATTTAAAAGTACATATTTTTCTATAACCAGAAATTTTACAATGACTTCATTAAAATCAATATGTTTACAAATAGCTAAATCATTTTCGATATATGTACATAAAATTTAAAGATCTGTCAGCTGTTGGCATCTTTGTGGTGTCATGACGTAACTAACAATAAGTCCCTTTTTTGATGAAAAGATAATTTAATAGTTTTGTGTCAAAAATTTTTATTTCTATGTATTTTTTTAGTTTTTGTATTGTATTGTAATATATAATTATTAAAAAAACAATATTATTAATTATTATATTAATGGTATACTTTTGACATACAGTGTATATGGTTTTATTTATTTTTATAATGGAATAAAAGATCTGTGTACGTACATATGCATAAGGTAAACAAACGCAACTATTCTACAGAATAATTGCGGAAAGATGAACTAACAGTGAGGTTGATTTCCATAATCGCGAACCAGTACTTACTTTATACTCTAACTGACAGCAGCAAACTTGTATATTTATTTGTAACGGGTTCTGTTTAAAATAATAAAGTATTATTGAAATGTTGCAATTTAGGTAAGTTTTCAATATTGGTTAATTTGGAAATTCTATCTAAAAATAATAAAAAACGTTTTATTATAAAATATAAGCATTCTTGTTGAATGTAGATATTTTTAATATTTATAAAAAATAGAAGTATACCTATTATGTATGAATGTATATTTTTTTAGAAACTTATTGTTTGGTCGATAATGAATGAATATTATATTTTATTATTTGTTGAAATCCTTATTTGTGAGAAACATATTTTATTTTCTAGGAATGTAAATAAGAAAAGTAGTACGAAATGATTTATCTTGTGATTTTATTGGGATTTTTATCCTGTTTTAACGGGGAAGATCTAATAGATGTCAATGACATATTAAATGCAGATTTTATGCCAGGATCGTTACTTATGATCGATAATTCAACTGCACAAGAATTTGAAACGGAAGAGTTATCAAATAATGCTTCATTGATAGAAACAAGTGGTAGTTATGAAGAAGCATTAACTACAATGGGGTATCACAGGTAATTTTAAAACTGGTACACTGTATCCAAATTTTACTGATTTTTTATATATATGAAAACAATTAAAACAAATATGATGCCTGTCTTAAAATAGAAAATGGCATGAACGGTCTTAGCAAGCCTGGTGCCCTGGGCGAGATCCCCCCTCTCAAAAACAATCATTACATCAAGGCAATCATTAAAAATAGATTTAATTACTTTAATAATATAGCTACACAAAAAATATATGCGATACCAAAAAAGCGACCTATGTATATAGGTATAGCATTGAAGTATTGGTCGAGCATAGTCGAAATCCAAATTTTTGGAATTTTCTGCCTACCAGTTTTTTATGTTAGCTTGAATTTTGGGTTTAGTCAACTTGGAAAAATTCAACCTAAACCCAAAATTCAAGCCAAAAAAACTGGTAAGAAGAAAATTAAAAAAAAATTAGATTTCGACTATGCTTTTTTAGTATCGCGTACTTTTTTGTGTGGCTGTGTAATTTTTCAATTGAAATGTAATTAAACAATACAAATGATTAAATATTTGCTAATTTTTAATCTGTACTATTTAAAGTACTCAGCAGCAATAATAAAATAAAATTTACAGATCTTTTTGTATAAAAAATTATTGGGTTGATTTATAGATTCCAAATTACAATGCTTGTATTTAAACATAAAAATGAAAAATTTTTACTAGAATTTAAGTTTTTCTCCCTATTATCGGTCTAATTCTATGTTTAGAACAATGATGAATGAATATTTATGCCGTAATTTTTTGGCTGATGAAATTCTGGAAGAAATGAGTCCAGTTCGTTTTGAAAGGCGTATTGGGAGTCCGTCTTCAAATATTTCTAAAAAATCAAAATCACATTCTAAAATGGCTGACGTAAAACAAAATATGCTTTTTGATTCTGGATCTTCTAATTATCGAGATTGGTTGAAGAAGTAAGTAAATATTGTGATTTTAATTTTTAATTTTTCTTTTCTTTTCTTACTTTAGAACTACTTTAATTGTTAATATGAAATAATTTTACTAGCAAGTTAAATAAACTTCCACATTTTTTTTGGTAAAATATTATGTTTTTTTTTATATTTCATAACTACTATAGATGAAAAAATAAAAAAAAACTCTTTTTCTAAAGACTAGCTATTGGAAAAACGGAGAAACTGTGGTTTCTTAGTCACTTAAACCAAAAATATACACCTTAACTACAATAAAACAATACCATTCGACACGTGTTTCGACATCACTAGAAGTCTTCATCAGGAGCCTAGCAGTTCCAGCCTGGAACTGTTAGTTTAAAAGACTAACTACCATGTATAGAATTACGAATATTTTTACTAAACATAATAAAAATAAATAAAGTTATGTTTTTCAGAACGACTACTCTAGAAGATATTTACCGTCATTACGGAATGCAAAGACGAATTGGCGGTGAATCAGATGATGATGAAGAACAAGACAGTGAAGATTTCGAAGGAGAGGTCACTGGTTACGCCGTAGAACAAGGTCCACTTCAACCACGTCCGATTCAAATCCCATACCATCCTCAAAGTGTTCGTTTTCCCGTACAACCTGTCCCGAACATACGTCTTGTTCCAAGACCTGTTCCGGTTGGTCCAAGTCCTGCTAAAGTAGATTATGGACATTCTGGTTATGGATATTCAAGTGGAGGTACGATGTATATAGCCGCTTAGTTGACAATGTGACTTATGTTATTTTTAGTGTTCCCAACTGAAATCAGAAAATATATGCTGTATCTGTTTGTCGTAACCTTCTAGCTAACTGTTTAACCTAGAAAGGGCAAATGGGTTACCATTTTTTTCTATTCTATTCCAGCGAGTGGGATATCAAATAAAAACTAATCATTCAAAAAATTTAAATATTTAAACAAACTCGTAGTACTTACCTTTTTTCAAAAATAATTCAAAATTATATAGGCATAATAACGAAAGAAATACATTATCTCGTTCTAAATTTAAATTATTTTACTGTATAAGTTATACTGAAAATCACTTAACTATATAGAGAATATAAAGAATATAAACATATATAAAACATCGTTTTTCTCGACCGTTAATAAAATTTAATTGTCTTTTTGCTTCTGAAGTTAAAGCGATTCACCCCACTTCATTGTCAACCTAAACATATTTTTTATAAGCAGACAAATATAAAAACAATTCTTATTGCTTTCTGAAAAGTACTTTACTAAAAACTATCAAAAAGTACATTGGCAACTGATGTGAGCTGTTCTTGATTAGTTATTTGTCTATTTTTAAAACATCATATGCACTTTTAAATCTGTTTAAGTATATGAATAATATCTTTTCGTTGATTGTGCATTATGTAAAGTTAAAAAAAAAACGTTTTAGTTATTAGAACAATGGTTATTTACCAAGAAGATATGATTTTTGAACAAATAGAATACAATTTTTTTTGGTTATAAATAGCTTTATTTCGATTAGTTAGATTTTTTACCTCAAATATGTGCTTAGAAAGGAGAAAACTTAAATTTTTTTTCTAACTTTACACATTTTGTGTTATAATAACGGACTAAACGATATTAGAAACGAAATCAGCAGCTGTTCAACATTCGGCTCCTTCTGCTCATGGCGGTTACGGTTTCCAACCTCAACACGTTTATTATCATCACGACGTAGGTGGAGGAGGAGAAGGAGGTTATGGTAGTAGTCATGGAAGTGGCCATGAAAGTGGTCATGGAAGCGGTCATGGAAGTGGTGGTCACGGAGGTAGTGGAAAGAAGGATATGGTGTTAAAGGATTTATTTGATATAGCTTTGACGGCATTAGCATTTTTGGCTTTTGGTGTTTTTGCTATTCAAGTTTTAGTGTGTATTTCAGCGGTAAGAAATAGTTTTCTGTATTATAATTTTAATTTTAAATTAATTAATGACTATACCATCTCAACTATCTTAGACTATTTATGCAATCATTTTATCTGAAGTATTTTATCTTTTTACATGGGACTGATACCTTTTTTGATATTAGTCTTGGTATCGGTCATATGTATGAGACTAGATCGATGCGTGTTTTACCTAACCCTCGTTTCGTCTCGTCTAGTCTTGTGTGCAATCCTAATGGAGATAAAACCAAAATGTTTAGTGTAGGTAATCGCATTAAAATGAACAAAATAGTTCTTAAGGTGTTTTAAAAGTATTTTTATAGATATAATTTTTCACCTGTTAATATGTTATCCGTTTATAAAGGCTTTAAGTACAACTACAACAGCTACAACTGCAACTGGCCTGGGTATCAAAGAAGGAGAATCGGATGTCAGAAGAATGCGAAGAGATATTGTATCAAACACAGTTATCAATGAATTAGCTAAACGTGTTTTGCTTTCAATGGAAGCTGTATTTGTAGCCGAACAGGACGAAGGAAATTGTCTACGTCATCACATATGTCAAAATAATAAATATTCAAGAACATTGGGAGACAACTATAAAATATGGGTGCCAGTTTATGGGTGAGATAGTTTAGTAAAATTTATAATGCTATTAAATAAGAAAATCTAGGAGTGTTATACATAATTTCAGAAGAAACTTTCATCTTGTTTGTCACTGGCATATTGTTAACGTGTGATGTCACGGGCCGTCTTGTCAAATTGAAAATTTGAATTAATAGTTAATGATTGGTTGATAATTAGTAGTTTCCATGGATTTTGACAACTGGTTACGTCACTATCCGTCAACCAATAATGTAAAACTACCCTATGAGATAGCCTGTATAGTTTCATAATCTTATTGTACCGTCAAAAACCCCGGCAACTACTGCAAACTTAAATAATTTAAAACAGAGTATAATTAAACCTCAGAAAATTAAGCAAATTAAATAGAAAAATGCTTATTAAATACATTAAAATAACTTTTTTGTCCATGTCACAGTCCATGACCCCCCTCAAATTTTCTTTTCTCAGACCATGGACCCCCCTAAATTGTAAACCTAGATCCGCGCCTGGTCTAACCACTGAAACTTGTATACTAAAAAAATGGATTAAAAGTTAATTTCACTATTAATTTGGTTATTATTGTATTTTGTCAATGTTTTGTAAAAGAAATAATGCTTCTGAAAAGAGGCAAAATAGACAAAATTTGTCCTTTTCCAGTTTGTAAAAGGATAACGACAAATGATTCTAACAAAAATGTTCCTTTCAAAAAAGGCTAATCTGCAACTCTTTCTACCCAGGAACTTGAACTCGAACCCAAAACTCGTAAAAACCTGTATTTTTCATTAACCTGAACCCGAACCGAACCGCTATATTTCAAAGTCAACGAACCTGAACCTGAATCCGAATCTTTTCATGGATAACCTTGTTTCAACCATCGTATTGTTGAAACAACTGAAATTCAGTTGAAGCAGTTACAAAATGGCCAATCTCGCGGCGAAGTTGGCACCATATTTTTTTTTTTTCAGTGCTGTAACCATATATTTTAAGGTTTAATAAAATATTTTTAATACTTCTATATTTTCCTCCAATGATTTTTAAAATATATTATAAAATGTATAATATAAATGTGTAATACTGGAAATCTGTTCGAATTTTATAGTATGATGTGAATTATCAAGTCAACTACTAAAATTTATATATGTATTTTTTACTTAACTGAATTACATTCCAATTTGCAAAAAAAATCTAAAAAGTAGAGATTTCAATCTTTAAAATGTAATTTTATTTTTTTGCCCTTTTTTAACATTATTTTAACGGCTATTGTTTTTTTTTCTTCAGTCAATTATAATTTTTTTTTCAAACAAAATGATTTTCTTTCAATTACAAACTTGAACCCGACCCCGAACCTGAACCCCCTAAAAAATAACGGTTTTTGAACCCAAATAGTTTGCACCATGCTGAACCTAAACCCGAACCGAAGTTTATAATTGAACCCGAATCCGAATCGAAATAATTTAACCCAAACCGAATTCGAACCATAAATAAATTCCGGTTCAAGTCCCTGAATAAATATTCCAATTGTAAGCAATGCATTAAGTAGTTAGTTTTGTATTTAATATCTTTTTTAGGTTTGGGCTGAGTTGGTTATCAGGGCGAGTATCTAAATCAATGGCCCCTGCACCAGCTATGTTGGAAAGTTTGAAGGCGGCAGCTCTGGGTTTAGGATATGCTAATTGTACTGCAATCTATCCAAATTGTGATTTGAAAAGAGAAAGGGTAGAGAGACGTAGACGGAGAAGACGCAAACGTTAAAAAATATAGTTTATATTGAAATTTAGAAGATAAAATTGGTAGAGATACTCATAGTAAGAGCTTCGACAGTATTGATTGTATAGCAGTCAAGTCTTTTATTTATTTTATTAATCGATATCATTAAATATACTTCATATTATTACATTATATTGAATTTTAATTTTATTTCTTATGCTTGCTAAAGATAATTTAATACAAATATATTTTTTAGTAAATCGTGTCACCTCCTGTCTGGGTAAAAATGGTGACGCTATCATAACTCTTACTAGAGTATCTCTAAGAATTGGTAAAATACTGAGACATCTAATGTAAAAAATAGAAATCTTAAATATTGGATTCTGTTTTTGGTATTCAGTCGAATATTTATGGTTCAAATCTTGGATATATACACATTAGTTCGAAATTTTAACAATAGATGTCGCTCTTGAATTCCACGCAAGGGCGAATCAATACCAGATGGGTGGTTGAAAATGATAAATAGGCGAGTTTTTCTATTTTAAATTTGACAAAACGTTTAAAATACCTCACGGTTATAAATGGTTTTGCGAGAACGAAAGTTTATACCCTTAGTTGTTTGTTTTGAATAAAAATTTCATAAGAATGCAAATTCCCGTTGTAAATATGCATATCCATCCAGTTTACATAAAACTTATAAAATATAGATATTTGATACTCGGTTTGGTTTTTAGGTAGAAAGAACACGCTCAGATAAATAACATAATTGGGATATATTTTGATGTAAAAAACAGACGAATTTTTTAGAATTTTGACTTAAAATCTTTTTTTTTCCATTAAATATTGAAGTATTAAAGGGAGAGATAACTATATAAAGAATAACTGAAAAAGTTTTATAATAAATTTAAAAACTTAATTCAGTTAGTTACTGTTAAGATAACTAACCACCCATCTTCACTATATTGTATTTTTAGGACAAACTTTTGGGAAATTTCAACAAAAAATTATTTTTTATATTTTGTATACCTATATATGTATATGATAATATAAAAAATATAGCTTTTACATATTACTTTTTATTTATTTTTAAATAACATCATTAAAACTGTAAACTTTCTATTAACTTATTTAATAATTTCAGTATAGAAAAAAAAAAACTGTTTTGAAACCATTAAAAAAGTGTAGATAAAAATAACAACAAAAATAAATATAAATATATATATATATTCTTTATCTTCAAACGTGTCTAACAAACTTGGTTAAAGAAAACAAATGGTGTGATGTTGGTCTACGTCTAAAGGGAAACGAGAGACCCCTCAAGAGTTTTTTTTTTCACGGTTATTAGCGGAAGATGATGTATGTCGGTTGTTAAAAGCTTTTCCATCGGATTTCCGGTCACGCAGGACTTTCCAAGGATCTTTCCAACAATAATTGGAGTAATATTATGGCTGGAAATATTTGCTAACTACGATTTTGAAAACTAAAATACATAATCTCTCTTGATTATTAATCAGTTTCATATTTATGCTGTTTTTTTTATTAACACATATCAATAATCAGTTGTATTTTTTCTCAATATGTACCTGAACTAATTATTCAATATATATGCATTTAAAGTTTAGAAATATTATAATTTATTATTTATTACTAATTATTAAGTGGCGTATCTAGGCAGATAAAATAAGTGCATTGGTACAGAGCGTAGAGTAAAAAAAATTGTAAATATTTTTATTAAAAAGTATTATTTAAAGCACGGACTGCTCACTCTGTACTAACGATAAAATTATCGGAATAATATCGTATAAGTATGTATACTTACACTCATGTTTAAATAAAGACAAGCATGTACCCTTATCATGGCTCTTTCTTTGCGAGGACCCGGTGTTCGAATCAGATGCAGTCCATACTTTATATTATCTACGGCTTAAATAAAATTTTGGATTTTAGGCGTTCGAATTTTGAAAATCTTATCAAAATCGGTTTAGTATTTTTCGTGTCAAATCAGAACAAACAAACAAATACATATACGAGTATAGACAGACAAATTTTTTAAAACTATCAAAATTTATTTATTTTTATTGAACGGACAGAGCCTACAGATTATTGTATAGTATTGAGTATTGATGGCATTAAGGCAGTTTTGCGGTGTGACATCAAAATTTTTTTATGTGTTTATTTGCATCTTAAATTATACAAAACAAAAATTTTTTTTAGTAAATTTTATTATATTTTGTTTGTGTTTTTTGGGGTCAAAGCGGACTCCTCAAAAAAAAGGTGGGTGGGTGGTGGAAAGCACATCTCCACTTGTAGTGATTTGAAAGAAAAAAAATATTTTTATTTTGATGAACTTATAAAAAAAAGTTTACAAAAAACGTGTTTTTTTTTCGTTGAAAACCGAGAAAAAAATAAGAAATTCTTTATAAAAATAAATAATTTTAGGTAATACGATAACTATCAGTGTGTAGAGCAACGTGTTAAAAGTATAACCCGATCGGTTGAATATAATTTTGTTTCTGCTTCCCATCAACCGAATAAAAGTAGTTTCGAGAAAAACGCGTTTAGAAATGTTACACTAACACGGCCCGTTCTCTTCTATGTGCTATAACTTCGTAAATACTTTGAATTTCGGTCTACAAATTTTACAGTATACTTACTCTCAATATATTTTGCTTTCAAAATATGTATTAAAAAAATTTCGAAAATTTTAAATCGTCACACCGCAATACTGCCTTAATTAAAACCAAACTAGTAATCAAGTTTGGTTTTCAAAGCATTTTTTCTATTTGGAAATCAATAATTAAAAATATTGCTCAATATTTTATAGTTTCTTAATGTATTTACAAACCTTTTATTTAAAATACATACAATGGGTATAGAAAATAATACAGGAGTATTTTCGATTCGAAAAGTAAGAAGTTGACTTTAAAACTTTGTTACAAAATATAAGATTTCGTTTTGTCACGTATAACACATTACTTCAACTATGGTAGATTCTAAAACAATATATCACCAGTTTCGACATTTAGATTTGTTTACGAACCACTAAAACTTTTATTTATTATGCATACGAACGGAAAAAGAAATAGTTTCAAATAAAATGATATAATTTAAATGTTTGATTTTGATATTATTAGTATTGATGATTGTAAATATAGGAAGCACACACTATCTACAATAAAACGGTCAAGTGCATATTGGGCACGCACATGATATGGTTTCGTAGTCATTCTCACTACGATTTATAAAAAAGAGTAATTCCAAAATGTTTCATAAACAATTTTTGCTATAATGTTCGTTATAATTTTCATTGAAAGTACTAATTAACTACATTCTGAATTTTTTTCTGAAAAGCAAATATATCGTGACTGAAGGGTTAAAATTAAAAGGTTATTTGACATTTTTTGTTGCATTTTAGAAGGCCTATCTAAATGAGGTAAGTGAAAAAAAAGTGAGCATACTTTTCAGTCCATGGGAGAGGGGTCCAAATTTTTTTGACATTGTTCGTTATAATTTTCAGTGAAAATACTAATTAAAAATTCCATTTTCTATTTCTATATTGTAAATTATCAATTGATAGTTTACAAAATAGTAAACACACCATCACTCCTCAAAAAACCTCGCCCGTGTCTATATATTTTTTTGTAATTATTTTCATTTATCTATCTATCGAGATTGTTAGTTAGTTTACAAAATTCACTGCAGTATTTCCGTCAAAACCTTTAAACGTGTTTTTCCCAAAACTACCTTTTTCTAGACGGTCCACACGATAACTCGAAAACCTTTCAATATTTATAGATGTTTTGTTTTTAAATCTTCCAAAATACATTCTCTATAGTCATTCATCAACCATTAAAGAACAAAATTTTTGATGAAAATAATTTTTTAATCTTCAAAATGTCATGGATGCTTTTTTTTACTTTTAAATGACCAATAAATAATGTAGCAATATAGTTCCTAAAATACAATCTTATAAATATTAATTTTCACCAGCGCTGGAGGTATGTAACCCCTTAAAACATCTTTTTAGAAGAATAAAATATAAACAGAACATAAATTATAGATAATAAATATCTACAATTTATTTTGATTTTGTTTTCTATTAAACACCGTATAAAATATTATTTTATTCATATTTCATGTTTGTACGATAGATCGACATACATACATACATTCTTTACATACATACATATAGAATAGACGTCTTTGAGATAATGGTCGTTTTCGATTCAAAGACTCTTAAAACATCTATTTCTGTTGAAATCTCGAGTTCGATGCTCTGCTTGTAAAAAGTAATGAAAAGAACATTATAATTTGTTTAATTGTCATAAAGGTGCACTATGACTTAATTGACCAATTTAAAAAAATGCTAGACATTTTTAAGAGTAATCCGCTCTTATGTAACTCTTTCTCTAAAGATATTTCAACAGCGTATTCATTATGTCCTACAACAAAGACCGCGCCTCTTAATTACACAAAGGATAAATCAAGATGTTAAATAAAACGGCTCTTTAAGACCACGTTAAATCGCATCTTGAGCACCCTGGACCTATAAACCAACTGCTACCAACATAACGACATCCTTGTCTGTGTGTGTGTGTGTGCGACCATCACGAGACACCAAAATCTTAAGGATTATAATGAATCATGCATTTTTTTCGAATACATATTTTAATGGTAGTTTTTTATTTTACTGAACAGTTTATCGTAAATTAAAAATCTAAGAGAAAGTAAAAAGCATAATAGAAAATGGTAGAAATGACTTGCGGAGAAAAATAGATTTAATTCAAATTAGTTCATACATCCTTATAAAAATTAGTTCGAATAATACAGATTTATCGTTAAATATTTTTATTTGTAAAATATTGTAGGGACATTACATGGAAGATGACACCTGACCAATAAAAATTAAATTGATAGAAATCACTTAACTTTGATAGGTTTAAAGTATCTATTGTTAAAGTTCCATAGTAGTCCGAAATATACGAATATTAAAAAAAATATATTTATTTATTTTTTTTTTTAGTTTAAAAAATTGATTTTTACTCCAACCATTTTGGTACATTTTTTTTGTCGAAATTGAAAACCTTGTATTGCAGCAAAGCGTTCTGATTTGACATTTCAGGTTTGAGCATTTAATTATCTTGTGATAAGTGCAAAAATACTTAACAAAGGGAAGCTACTTTTAAAATTGTCATTAAAAAAATCTGTTTTTTGTGTTCCATCAGTCACACAAAAATATCAATAAGATGAATATAAAAATACACTATAAGAAAAGTAACACATAATCTAAATTGTATCAGATAATGACTAAATTATTAAAAAACTATTTTTAAATTTGTGTATATTTTATGCAATTTTTTACTCATCCTACCCGTCACGAATCCATGCTCCACAATATTTTAACATAAGCTTCCCAAAAATATTTGTATTGATTTTAATTAGTGACATTATTCAAGTAGCGAACTAAAATACAATTAGGACTTTATTGACCTATTTGATCTGAATTTCAACGTCAAGTAAAAGTATCTAAAGAGAGAAGGGTAATTCGTGTCCCACCCGTCACACATACAAATCTATGAATTTAACAAGGTTAAGATGGATATTTACGTTTTTCACTTTACCATATCTTAAAAAATATATCTAGGAATGGTATGTATGTTTTGTGTGTTTTATATACACCTTTAAATATTTGAATGTTTGTCAAGAAATGTGTCAAAACGTCCCACCCGTCAACATGGAATGACCCTGTATCTATAGCCTAGGTACGTTGAATTTTAAAATAATTAATTTATAAAATAATTATGACATACAAATAATTTGGTACGTACTGTGTGTGTTTCGTGTTTCTCAGAATTGTTGTTGAACACAACCAATTTAATAACGATAATAGATATACTTAACTGACTATCCACGTTGTTAGTGTCAGTATCAGTTGACTTATGTATATCTCGTCTGTAGCGAGATATTGATATTTGTATCGCAACAACTGACTGTTACAATTTCAATGAAATCTGATACTAGCATCTCAAAACCTATGTACGAATACCTTCAAATACCAATAGTATATCGGTTTGCACGCTATGTTAATAATATTAAACGTTTTAATATGGTTCGATATAAATACCGAAAAAATATTTAAAAAAGAAAGGACGTATACCTTCAAATACCAATAGTATATCGGTTTGCACGCTATGTTAATAATATTAAACGTTTTAATATGGTTCGTTATAAATACTGAAAAAGTGTTCAGAAAAGAAAGGACGCTTTTTGGGCCATGATAATTCACTTTGTTCCAAATGAACCATGTTCTTCTTTTTTATTCATCATTTTCTGTTTTATAATTCATAAGATATTTTGAGATTTGGAATTGGTTTTTTTTGACAAAACAAATTTTATTAATTGTTTGTTAATAATAAATAACTATTTCAAATGCGTTGACATCATAGAAAGACGATAATTGTGCTTCACAATATCTCTATATATAGATCTAGAAACGTGAAATTTTAGGGGTGTCTTCCTTTTATGACGTAAGCATCTACTAAAATGAGATTTTACGAAATTTAAAACTTCTGGAAAAATGAACACAACATAAATATCTGGATAGTAATATTCGCGCATCTTTTTGTTTTATTTCAGAAATGGTGAGAAAAATTTAATATCAGTTTGTATACAAAAACTTTAAATTTGAATTTTATGTTTTAGGGTTACCCCCAAAACCTGTAATTCCATTGAAATCTCGTCTTTGATTTTTTTATACGATATATTAAAATGTTAAATTGTTTTACTTTATTTATATAGGGTACATATGCGACTTGAAATTGGAAAATGTACCAACTAAAAATCTCGACAGAAACGAATAACGTATAGTAGGTATATAGAATTTCCTTTGAAACGAGAATACAAAATATTCAAATCGAAACTTTCTGAATTCAATTGCGAGTGATTCCTTCTATTGTTTTCATCGAGTTTACAAGCAAAGCCCACTGATGTAATACAGATAGTGAGTGTAGCATGATTTTTAAATAGATATAACTTAGACACGAAGTAAATGCACTTTAGTAAGGAAGAAGGGTGCAACGCTATAAAGTATTACCGCAAAAGGGGGTGGGAGTGTACATTGGTGTAGTTTCAAAGAATAGGAAGAGGGTAGTAGATGATAAATGGATTGTAGAAACTTTTAAAGTTCATTAAACCTTTTTTCCTTGGTTGATGTGATCTACGTGTTTCAGTAAAGTTTCAGATTGAAAAAGTAAAATGAAAAATTTTGTAGCATTGAAATGGACTTTGGAGTGATTTTAAGATATAAGTAAAATATGTAAGGTTGTATTACATTTTTGGTTTCTTAGTAAAATAATATGTAATATAGGTGTTTAGTAAAAATGGAATAAGTATATCACTATGCTAGTTTATAATTGATATAATAGATCATTACATGGGAAAAATTGTAATGCGCATTGAAATTTTTATATGAAAATATAGTATAGTAAAATTTCGAAAATCATCTGAATTACTCCGTACTGTACTCAGGCTACAAAGCAGTATAGTGATTTTTACATTATTTCCATGTAACAATTTGCTAGGTTGAACTAATATGGCATTTTAAAATTAACTTCATTAAAACTTCTCTTATACGTATTAAATCTACCATTATTTACGCGAGGTTCGATGTTATTTATACGTAAATTGAAATCTTTTTAAATAAAATATCACACTCATAAAATCAAAAATAGTTAAACTGTATGCAAACAATTTTATAATATCATGTGACATAGCACGAGTTTTTATCAAGTAAATACTTGATTGTGCATTTAATACCCGGTATTATAAAGAATTTGCACGCAAATTTGCTTCCAGCTAACGCTATCTACTGAGAGTCAAATTGTTGTGAAATTGCTCGATATTTTAAAGTAGTGGTAATAAATGTATAATAATGTAAATGCTATGTATTTTATGAGGTACACTTGGCAGCACTGATTTCTACTTAATACGCACGCGTCAAAGTCATTCTATTTACGATTTCATTAGCTACATCTGTAAGTGGTTGTCTTTTATATTTAATATCTAGCAGATAGCGTTAGCTGGGAGCTAATTTGAATTTGAACTCAAGAAAATTTTTTATAATACCGGGCATAAGAGAGTATACACGTTTTGGTAGGTTGTATTAATTTGTGGTTACATTATTGATTGGTTTCGTAAATCATCATACCTAATTAAAAAGAATTGATTTTTGGAAAAAGAGATGAAAATTTGGTTCTGATTTATTATTTGTTACACCACTGGTGATGGTTATATGTAACAGTTTGGCTTCCTGTAGCTGATCACGTGATATGTGTTTCCTGTCATATCTACGGTGGAATCAAGCGTCTAGGTTTTAATTATGCACCGGCATGGAAGGCCGATTAAAGTTTGTTATTGTAATTTATATCCATTTTGTGATTAATTGAAGAAACATGTAAGTAACTACTGTACAAACCCAGACAAAAGATTATGTCGTTTGTGTTTGGTTTTGAAATGGATTTGATGTTATGATGAAAAATTACTGTCTGCTTTTTAATTTAAAATGGAATACAAATTCAAAAGTAACAATAAAAATATTAAAAAATCCGGAGTACATATTTAGGAAAAACCTGGGATAATATTATCCACGTACAAATAATAAATGTCCCTTAGGTTCAATTAAACTACAAATGTACCAAGTCGTATCAAAACTAGTGAGATAATACTCGCAACGTTCACTTTTTAGAGGATAAAAGTTGTAAAATTTCGAATATTTCCAAAACCCCTAATCTGATTAACACCAAAAAGGTCTGGAGTAAACATTTTCCCCAAAAATAATTTAGATCGGTGCATTTTTACAGTAGTTATCGTGAATGAAAGAAAATTCTATATTCAGACACACAGACACTCGCACAGCCGCCACGCGGAAATCAACTTTTCTTTAAATTTTGAAGGTAGTACAATCAGAATCTGCTCTTATCTTGGACACGGTATTACAATACTTCCATTTCCTTCGGAACATGGAAATAAAATAGGGAAATAATGTTCAGAATTATCAATATAATGAACCTTATAAAATAAATGGTTACTTTTTAACTATTTTTTTCTGATTCTGAATCAATTTTAGATCTTTCGTATATGCAATCAAACATAAACATATTAATATTATAATAATAGATGATATATTACCACCTATCATTCTTTTAGTATTTTTGTAATAATTACTACTATAAATACTGGGTAGGTATATTTTGATGCAAAGCGTGATTGGCTGAAATAAACACTGCAGTAAGAATAATTAATTATACCCTCGAGCAAAAAGATTTTGCGGGCCTGAATGTAATTTCGCAAAATTATGAAATTCATTTCATTAGAGAATACAAGTAGTAATGAAATTAATTTCTTTCCGGGATTTCTCTTTTCCATTTGTGTGTGTATTTTTTGTTTGACTTTTAGATTCATTTCACTGATTTTGTAAAAAAAAGTATATCGGAGGAAATGTAAATACATGTAAGTATTAATTTTATTTATCTTCATAATGAGTAATGAGAGATACATTTTATCGCAATTTGTATTTATGATTAACTAATTATGATTTTAGTGGAATCAAGTTTGCATTTTCAGAATGTAAAAATGTAAGTAGTATAAGATTTGTTTCTAATAAAATTCTTTGGAAAATCTTAGGTCATAAACTTTGAACTAAGTTTTTGGTAATTGTGTTTCGTTTAACTTGTAATCAAATAAACACTGTCTGTAACTTACCCAACTGTCAGCTAAAATCAATAAACAAAGTTTACGGTTAGGTTAGGATTTGTGTCTTGTTGATTAATTCGGATATTGTAGTAATAATGTATATATTGTATGCATTATGTACATATATCTATACGTATAATTATGTACATATATATGTATATGTATTGAGATTTAACATTAGTTTAAATCATAAGTACGCAACCTTATTAATTGGAAGGGCAATTAAAAGGTGGTGCTGAGCTGATTGCAGACAACTTAACATTTTAATCGTTAAGTACATTACTAAAATGATCTCGCATGATGTTTTTTATTATTAATTCTAGGTTATTTTTATCGTAGTTTATAATAAATATATGTAGATATATGTATTCAAATATTTTTTTTTGAATTTTATTTATTGGTGACATAAGCAAAGTTAAAAAATATTGATAGTAAACTAAATCACAATAATTAGAGTTGATTACTTAAGTAGATAGTTAGGTTCATGGGCGCCGGTAGAATTTCTTTCAGAGGGTGCATCTAGATATATAAAATTAAAATTAAATTACATGGAATGTCGGAAGAGGATAATGCCAGCAAATGAAAATATTAAAAAATAAAAATTTGATTAATAAGTTGTATTAAATGTTTGAACACATATGTTATTATATTATTAAGTTATTATTACTTATAATGTTTATAAAATATAAGAATGATAAATATTTCGGTTGCTGCAATTAAACTTTTTAAATAATTGTGCACGTTATAAAATCTGAATAATGTACGTTAATTAAAAATAACAACTGAAAATAAATTTACTGTTAAGATTAAATTAATCATTTTCGAATTTAATTAAACTGTGTATATTATGTATATGTTGAACATTAATAATACTACAAAAAATAATAAAACATATTTAAACCAACATTAAAAGCCACCATTCGAGTAAATATTGAATTTAAATTTGTAAAAAATGTGACACTCGTAATGAACGTAGTGGCTTTTGAGATGTGATGTATTTCATTACGATAACGGTTTATGAGGAAGAAGAAGAATCAGTGAGAGCGACGGAAATGAGTGTTTAGATAATGTAAGAGATAAAAAACGTGACATTATAGCTTAATATCGAGGTCTTGATTATATTGCATTTGTTAAGCTTTCAGTTCATTATTATTATAATGATTTCATAATAAAATTATAAATGTTTTAAAGAAAAATCTCGCAAAATATAGAAAAATACCCGAATTTGAATATAGATACTTAATAATGTTATTATCATTGAAGAATTAAAAAACTATAATGTTGTTATAGGGATGATTCAAGGCTAGGAGTTGAGTTGACGTGGGAGTAATTTTTGTTCAAGATCTCGCACGCTCACGGTTTAAATTATTACACTCAGGCTCGATCACGCATGAAAGGTTACGCTTGTGACACAAATTTATGCAAATTGGAATTAAAAAAATGATTTCAATATAAACTTTTATATCATTTATTAATTTTATTAAAAACTGCCGAACTAAAAAACTAAAAACTGCTACAAATTATGTCTTAAAATTATAATTGACATTTATTGTTGTAGTTTTTAATGTCGTTAAGCTAACGTTATATGCGAGGTGTCAAATTGTTGTGAATTTGATCTGGTTTTTTTTGGGTATTAAAAATATAATAATATAAATGCTATGCATTTTAATATGTTCACTTGTCACTACTGCTTTTAGGTCACTGATTTATACTTAATAAGCATGCGTCAAGTTAATTCAGGTAGTCCTCGACTTACACGAATTCATACGTACGCGATTTGAAAAAGAGTGTTTTTTTTATTTCGCGGCGCTTTGTATCCCTGCAGCCATTGTGCCAACCGAGATTGTCAAATAACTCATCCTTTCCTCATTCCCCCCTTGTCTATATGTTTAAAACATATATAATAATAATAATAATTCTTTTATATGTACATGGTTTAAAGTTTAGTTGGCACAACAGGGAATTTATATATTTTTTAGGGCTTTTAGTATTGAGTTGGTGCATTTTGATTACAATTTTAAACATTTTTCTCTGCTGCATTCAATTGTTTTACAAAACTGATTGTTATATTTTTTGGTACAATAAGTCCTCGACTTACACGATTTTTCGACTTACATGAAAACCTTTGGAACGAATTAATCGTGTAAGTCGAGAACTTACTGTATTAGAATAGGCATGATGCCAGTAACAAAGTATCACTGAAATTATGATTTTAAATAATCAAATAAGTAAAAAAGATTCTATAAAATGTATTTATTTTTATATTAAAAGCGAGATTAATAAATTTGTTAAAATAAAAACACAAAATACAGCAATCCGCCATGTTAGATAAAACACCAGTCAGAGTGGATGACGTCACGACTAAGTAAACGTCATTTTTGTTTCATTAATATCTGCACTATTTTAAAATTATTTTGTGGTTTTAAATTATCAATTTGCTCAGTTTTGTGTTACCAAAACTAAAACCGAAAAACGTTAGCGATGGAACAAGGATTTATTACTGTTGACAAGGAGTCTTTACATAGGCGTGACGTCAAAAATGCGCCATGACACCTGCGAGCGTTTTGGTGTCAAATTCAAAATTAGTTTTAAAAGAGTCAATTTTTGTGATTAAACCTTTATTTTCTGCAGAAATAAGTATTTTTTTGGAAATAGGAGACACGTAAGATCATCATAAAATAGTTTTTAAAAATTAGGCATCATGCCTATTGTCAGTGGGTTGTCATTTATATTTAATACCTCGCAGATAGCGTTACCTTAGCTATTACTCAAGGCCTCAAGAACAAATTCTTTATATTACTCGATATAAGAAAATCAATCTGGGAGTGGGTATAAAGTCTATATATCATATAAAAATAATAAAAACTTTTCAAGTATGAAAAATAAAATATCTTAATTTTGTCAGCGCTCTCGTTGTCATTTTATATAAATCACATCATGACGACGAAAAAAAAAATTACATTACGTGCAATTAAATTATTTCGTTTTCTGTATATCCCAGAGGCGAGAAGACATCGAGAGTTCTGTAATGGAACTCGTCCCAAGAGTAGCGCGAAACATCTTAGAGCAAACTTTGAAGTAGTTTCAGCACAAGCAAACCTTTCTATCTTCCCACGCGGAGCTAAATGGCGTGTAAGTCCAGGGTGCCTGGCCGCACTGACCAACATGAGAAGGGGGTCGGGAAGGTTAATGCATCTCCCTCACTCCTTTTGCTTTTTCTCGTCAGCCTCCAATAACTTTTCAATACCTTAGGCAGTTTAATATTAAATCATTTGTTTGGAAATCAAAATATGAAACAGTGGTTAGAATTGTTTTCGGGTATTTTTATTGGTGAATAGAATCTGCATAACATACAATATTTTGTTTGTTATTATAAATTATACGTTTTTAAATGGATCGGAAACGAGTTATAATTAATTAAATAAATAGGAAATATCGTATTTTCATTGTATTTTTTAGTATCTAATTGATTTTTTTGATTTAAAAAACACTTTAATTATTCAATATTAACAATTCTTATGTAGGTATCAGTAATTTAAAACATTTTAAGAAATCGATAAATGAATAATTAAAGATTAAAAAAATACAAAAATATATTAAAAAAATTATGATTACGTAATTATTACTCTATATACCGAATGGTTAAAAAATGTTTCCTATTTGACGACATAGGTCTCTGGAATTACAAACCACACAAATTTTGGAGTGAATTTAAAATGATTGTTATATAACTTCAAAAACACCATTTGTATCCGTAAGTTAATTTGATAGGTCGATGTAAGTTAATATTGCAATAGCTTTTGAGACCACAAAATCGAATTAGTGCCTTCTAAATCATTTAAACCACTCAATGATTGTGTTGTTAAATGATATTTTTTATTCATTAAACTGGTGTTTTTGATATACTTTACTTAATGGACTGTAACTATTAAACGATTTGAAAAGTAAACATCCCAAAGCTGTGATGTATACAGTGGCGTAACGACAAATCTAGGGCCCCTAGAAAAATTTTAAGGTAGGGCCTTCTAAAAAAACCTAGGAAATCGGGAGACTTAGGTGACCAAAAAAGTGAAAATGTTACTGGATACGTCGCGGCGCCCTCTAATAAATATCAATTAAATAGCAATATATAACCCTAATACTGAGCTATCGAAAAAAGAATGACCCAGCCGACAACTGGCATTATTAGAAAATAATTTTATTATCTACAAATATACATCCTTAAATTTTTTTTATCCATTATCATGAATATGTAATACCAACTTTAGTACTAAAGAATAATTATTCAATGTTATTTAAATGGGAAACGAGTCCCCCCTTTGCGGCACCTCTTAAAATTGAACTACAGGGTAATATTTTGGCAAGGATTTATTTTAGGTCATAAACTAACTTATTTCGTAATGAAAGCGATGAAAAAAAAATTGATTGTTTCGACACACCCTACTATTGAACTGTCGGTAAAGGGATCGCACCCAGTCGACAAGAAACAGAATAAAAAAAAAATAACAACACGTTTGAAAAATGGGATAAAACCAAATTACAGACAGTAGCAGGTAGTTGATAAATACTCGTATTTAAAACTATGTAGTTAGTAGCCAATACGTACATTTTCCCACTTTAGAAATTCAAACGATTTATTTGTACTCGTTGCCATTAATACTTACAACAGTTGTTTTACAGGTAAATGAATCTACAGTATATTTTATACCGTAACACTGGTCATATGTTATTTGAACTTCTTGATGTGAGCTTTACGAGTACTATTTACATTGCAGTTCAATAGAAGATCTAATTTTAAGTTTTCAAAATAGACTGATATGAACTTAGTTTTCAGGCTATTGGTCACGTTACTGTATTTCATTTTTTTACATTTTGGAGAAAACTTTAACCTAATTAATAATGATCACGAAAACTTTCAGAAGAGAAAAGGAAATTTTAGTTTTTCATAATTTTATGGATCCTGTTTTGTTGGCGTTCACATAATTAAAAAAAAGCAATTTTTGAATACCGCCCTCATCTCTACCCGATTATGATGACTTGTATATGAGGGTATCAACTAATCAGATCCAACTAACAAACCAAGTTTCATTAAAATCTATTCAGTGGTTCATAAGTTATGTGAGCGATACATATGTATTTAAGAGACAGTGCGATAAGTAATTTCTGAGACTCGAACCATATCTGAGTAACTAGTAACTATATATATATGTGTTCAGACATGCGTATGAAAGCTGTGACATTCCTCTTTCCGGTAATACCAATTTTGCTTCAATCGGTTGATAAATAGCAAAGTTATGACAGTTCTCCCAAAACAACTTTTTTGTCGATGTTGAAATACTAACATGGAACAAAGAGCAGTTATTAAATTTCACGCAAAACTTGGTAAAAATGCATCAGAAACTTTCCGGTTGATGCAGCAAGTGTACGGCGGTGATTGTTTGAGTAGAGCAAATGTTTTTCTGTGGCATAAACGTTTTTTGGAAGGCACGGAAAGTTCCATAAAAAATCAAAACAATGCTTCGATAGCAAAGGAATTAACCACAGGGAATTCGTTACAACTGGCCAAACAATTACTGACGTATATTATCTCGAAGTTTTGAAGCGTCTGATGGCCAGATTTCGTCGTAATCGACCCGAATATTGTGAATATTGTTTGTCAATTTTTGGCTCGAAATCAAGTTTGAATTGATGTGCGATTTCTCTCAATTCCCAAAATTGAAATTGAAGTTGAAAGGAAGGTTTTTTAATGACATTTCGACTATCAAAACAGCTTCAACACAAGCACTAGAAGTAATTCCACAAAATGAGCTAGAACACGCATTTGAGTCACTGTTGAATCGCTGTAACAAGTGTATTGAAACTGGAGGAGAATATTTTGAATAAAAAAATATTCAGATTTCTTGTTTCAATGATGTTTTCCACGGACAGTCTCGAAACTTAGTTGTTGCACTGTGTATATTGTCACCTGAATATTTGTTTGTTACAAGTTCAAAACATTATTTTTGTGGTAAACGAACTTTGAAAGTTTGTATAGCAAATATTTATAGATAAACGTACTTTATATAAACAATTATTGGTGATATAAAACCCAATATTACTTTTTGTTACCATTTGAATAATGAAAATTATCAAGTTTTTATTAAAAATTAATTTTCTCTGCTTATCTCAATGTTTTTCAAAAGTGGACTTGTAACAGACAAATATTCAGATGACGATATGTCTGGCTGTCTTACATGAAAAGTATTTATTTTAACCTGTAATTTAAAGATCAAGTGGATATTTGAAAATGGAGTTAAAAAAGTTTATGTTTTTCAGCTTATTTCCATCCTTGGATATGGCAAGGAAGCAAAAAATATAATTTCGGAAGTTTAAAATGTTAAAATTATTTTAGTCATTAACAAACTTACTAATGTGCGTGTACGTGACATAAAATAACTAAAGTTAGAGAGTTGTATGGACTTTAAATACAGCATTTTCATAAGCTAATCCATGTATTTTAATACTACGTATTTCTGAAAATTACTTCATTAGGTAATTATTTAATTTTGGCTTCTTAATAAATACAGCTCTTTTATATTATCTTGATGAAGTATATAATTGATGTAATGTAAGTCAAATTTATAATTCTACTTAAACTTTATTAGTAATTCGAACAATTACTTAGTCGTTTAATATTTTACGGCTCTGTTTTCTCCAATAGTATTTATGCAATTATAATAAACAATGTGGATAAAGTTTAAACTTATCAAATTGGTGCCATTTTGAAATATTTTAAATACTATTTTATCGGTCATGATTTTGTACTACACTTATTAAAGCTAATTTATTTTTAAAGGCTTATGGTTAAATTTTGTTATATAGCTTATTGATGTTATAAAGTACTTGAAGTTTAGATTTTTGAGTTGAATTATTATTTATTAATAAGGACAAAACTAAATTTCTAGCTGATATAATTCAAACACAATGATATTTTTTAAAAGGAGATATTTAAAATGAAAGAAAACATTTGCTCTATAATGTATAGGTACTATAATATGTACTCGTACATAAAAAAAATAAAAATGTTTGACGGGTTCTGGAGTTATAATAAAATGCTTTTTTAAACTTCTATCAATGTTTATTGTTTTTATCGTTTGAAATTGAAAAACACAAAATTCCTGTTGTTATCTGACATTTAAAAAGAATGCGATAGAACGAGACGAGAAACATATTTTATTTTGTGTAATTCTCGTTTAGTAGATCACTTTTGAGTGTCTACTTTAAAAAAATTCGTCACTAAATCGTAACATGCTATTTGAAATAGAAAATAAAGATAAATTGAGTGTTGGAACGTTCAGGAATTTGTGTGTATTTTTCTCTAATGTAGAAAATCGATATCTGATGCACAACAAATCTTAAAAATGCAAACGCCCTGTTTGATTTAATTTATGTTGTTTTAGTATGCAGTTCGAGGTAGTGCATATAGAAATAACTAAATAATAATTGTATAACAAATTCATATGAGATTACTAGCATTTTATCAACACCAATATGCTCACAATCAGTTATATCGAGTATAACTTGCATTTTTATCAGTTTTAACTGCCCATTTTTCCTAATAGGCTTATTAAGAAGTGAAATACAATTCCATCGATACAATTTACTCTCAACATACTGTTTTACTTTGATATCAGGAATTTGACCTAAAACTATATAATATGTACAAATGTAGACTTTAACTACAGTAAAACACGATACGACGACAGAGTCTGAAACTATTAAGCTCCTGTTAAGGACTTCTCGTGAAGTCGAAACACGTATCGGCAAACAATGTTTTATTGTGGTTAAAATGTACATTGTACATATTTACTTAAAGCTTTGCAACTAGTGCAGGTGTGCCACAAGATATTTAATGGATAAAAATAATTTAATAGAAAATCTATATTTACATTTATATTAAACTATTTGTACTTGTTTGTGTAGGTATCTATTATTTTTCAAAATAATGTGTCACAAACTTGATCAGTTCTCGGAGACCAACTGCAAAAGTACGAACATAATGGGTCTAGGGCAATTGGTAGCGGCCATAGAATATTATTAAAATTTAAATTTAGTAAATATACCTACTTATATTTATAATGTGTGATTAGTTTCTCAACAATGAAATGATTCTTCAGTGTTAAAGTTTGATTAGTGTGTAGTGAGAAAAAAAGGTTGGGATGCTACGGAAGACTGTACTTTATACATTATTTTCTAGTTTTTAAAATGTTTTAATTAAAAACCTAAGATTAAGACAGCAGTAAGTAGGTAGTTTCTAAAATTATACGTTTCTTGTGAAATGTGTTGATTCGTAACTGATAATGAAAATACATCTAAAAATATATATATCTGATTTAAGAAAGAATATTTTTAGTACCGCTGCATTATAGCCTAAAGTAATTGTTACATTTAAATTAAATTTCGATGTATACATATAGATAAAATCATTTACCATTCTTTCGGTTATGGGATATAACAACGCAAACAAAAACAGAGATAAAAAAGTCCAAACATGTCCATACATCACCTTTCTACCAAAAGCGACAATATTGAAATGGAATCGTTTTGTTTTTATTGTTTGAAAATAAACCAATCGCTTTATGATATTGACAATAACTTGTCGCATATTTATACAGTTGAGGTTATTAAAAGTATAACAACAATCTTGTTATTAACTGATACTCTTTGAAATGTTCAAATGGATGGAACATCTAGTGACAATATGGGTTGCAATTTGCAATATATTTCGTTTTGTTTTGAGGAAATCGATAATTATTTATATTTTTTATATGAAAATCTTTTTAGAAATAATACATATATTTACTAGTATATAGTATATACTTTATTATACATTCCAAATTTATTAATAACATAGCCACAAAAAAGTGTGCGGTACCAAAAAAACGACGTATATACCCAAAACTCAAGCTGAAATTAAAAAAAAACTGGTAAGCAGAAAATTCAGAAAACTTGGATTTCGACTGTGCTTGACAAATATTATAATCCTATTAGGTCGTTTTTTTGGTACCGCACACTTTTTTTTGGAAAAATTCAACCTAAACCCAAAATTTAAGCTCAATTAAAAAAACCCTGGTAAGCAGAAAATTCAAAAAATTTGGATTTCGACTATGCTTGACGAATAGTACAATCCTATTAGGTCGCTTTTTTGTTACCGCACACTTTTTTTTGGAAAAATTCAACTTAAACCCAAAATTCAAGCTAAAATTAAAAAAAACTGAAAATTCCAAAAATTTGGATTAATTTTCAATTAGAAAATATAATTTGTGAATTTTTTCAATGTGTCTGATCTAATTAGTCAGTTAATTTTTGGTTTAATAATTAAAAAAAAATATTCACATATTCTAAATTTTCCTTTAAATGGCATGTTTACCCTAAAAAGACCAAACAGCATCACGGTGTTTTTTTTAAATAAAATGGCAACAAACCAATACATTTTTAAATACAAATTGAAAACAAGTTTTTTTTATGTAAACATTTATACATTTGATTGATTTCTTTTCATATTTTAAACAAACTTCCATTGTAAACCTTGCAAAGATATTATTAGACCACAAAATACACAAACAGACATATTTTTTCAATTCCGATTCTAATACAAACAAAAAATTTCATTCCACCCACTATAACTCCATTACTTTTTGTGCAAGTACCTAAAAATTCGTTTAACAGCAACATCACTGCCGTTAATTGTTAGTCATATACTGGCGGAATTGTGTCGTTACTGGAATACAATATCTGGGCAGTCCAAACGCGGTAAGTTATTAAATGCTATCTGGTCCGGTCATTTTGTTGTATTGAACATCGTATCGATATAACGTACTATAAAATGTTGGTTCAACATTCTACCATTGCGATTGTGTTTAACCCTAGAAAGCTAATCATATTTTATCTACACAAAGGCTTATTATATTTGATATGTTTTTGCATTTTTTGTAACTTAATAACCTATTTTAGAGGAATATAAATGAAAAACAGTTTTTATAATTTTTTTTTAAAAGTTACAAAAAGCAATCTTATTCTATTTTTACTGAGATCGTAATGAACGATTTAAAAAAAATTTTGTAAAAGGAACAAAACAAAAACTATATTCTTATTTTTTTTACTGAATAAACTTATTTTTAGTTACGAATAGGTTATTCATTAGTTGATTTGATTAATAAGAACTTCGTATATGGAAAATGGTGACACTTACCCACGTACCTAGTTGTCCCCTCAAAAAACTCTTGCCGACTGAGTTGGCACGAGGAATCAACGCGATAAATTAACTAGTTAGAAAGATAGAGCAAAAAATGTTCGCTGTGTTAGTCGAAACGACTAACATTAGCCGTCTAGGGTTAACTGATTTTCTACATTAACAAAGTTAATAATAATGTCCGGTATTATAAAGAAGCTCGCAAAATTTGCTAGCTTGCAAGCACTCTCAAATGGGGTATTAATTATGTACTAGTATGTATGAATTAGTTATTGAATTTATAGCAGTGATACTTTAACTAATTGTAACACAGTTGGCGACTTTCACCGTTCAAAATAATTTTCATAATAACATCACTGTTTTAATACCGTTGGTGTTTACATACCACGCGTGCACGAAAACTATCAAACATTTCATGAAACTTTGAAAGTGCTTGCAAGCTAGTAAATTTTACTAGCTCGTTTATAATACCAGACATAATAGTTTCAGAGCTGCTATCTTGCAAATTGAAATGTAATTCAGTTATATGTTAGAATAAAAAAAAGTAAAACATTTTTAGTAGTAGACTGACATCATAAGTACTATAAAATCAAACAGATTTCCAGTTAGTATATTTTATAATCTATTTTGAAAATCATTAGAGAACAATATTAAAAATAATTTATTGAACCTTTAAAAATATATGGTTACCGGTTATCTATGAAAAGGTTCGGATTCAGATTCAGGTTCGTTGACTTTGAAATATAACGATTCGGTTAGGGGCCTAATTCATGAAAAATACGGGTATTTTGGAGTTTCGGGTTCTGGTTCAGGTTCAAAATTTAATTTTATTAATAGTACCTGCTTTCTTATAATGAGTTCATTTATAATTAAAAAAATGAATATTTGGTCAAAGATTATTAAAATTGTATAAAAAAGACTGACAGTAAAAAGTTTCATGGTTTGAAAAAAAATCTGTAGAAAGGATAAAATATCCTGTCGCAGACTAGAATACCTAGAAGTACCCTAATCGAATCAGTGTAGTTGCAATTTGATAAATCTGTGATCTAATAACTGACATTTAATACTGCGGTACTGTATGGTAATAATGCTCGTTCATAACATATGACACATTTAAACTCTCTGTCCGGGACGCTTCTCTGGAAAATTATTCTCATTACAGAAAAAAGGTTTATTAATTTCATGCATAAAATGTTTAAATTGCGAGATGACCATACCACCATTTTTTATATATAATCTGGATGTACATATATAGTATTGTTGAAAAGAATATGTTCTTTCTAAATGTATAATTAATAATTTTAATAACGTGTAACAGAGTATTCAATAGCAGGTAAATATTTTATATTATATATATCTATTAATACAGGAAGATTCAGCACTGTCACAATTAGTTAGTAAAGTACTTGCAACAATAATAAAACTGACTACAGACTTCAGATTTAAAGGGACACGTATTAGGAGGTATATTACATTAACTTTTTTCTTACCTTTAATCATAGAACAGGAATATACATTTATTTTGTGTAATTTGAAGCATCCGTATTTGTAAAATTCTGAATGCTTTCATTTGCATTCTTTTTTTCGTAAACGGTTTAACTTATGATAAATGAGCAAAGTATATTTTTGTGTATTTTGTGTCAAACAGTGTTATTTAAACGTTTAATTCAGGAAAAAATTAAAGAACAAAAAAATACTGGATAAAAATCGATGGCCCCCCTGGGTCCATACAACCCTGGTCAAAATTACTATTGGTTGATACTGGATATCGATAACACTTTTTAATACTAAACACTGTAACAAATTTCATAGCTCTAGCACAATCAGTTCTTTAGATATTAAATAAAAACTAATTTTGAGTAAAATCTTTGAAGGGCTGTAGTCCCATCATGAAAAATTGTTCATATAATATTTTTTTCTTAAAATATTTTTCTTAATTTATTGTTCAAGTTTGGCAAGACTAGGTTGAATCAAAACTGCATTTGTGTTATGAAATAATTGTTTCCATTAAAATTTTTGTTAATAAAATGTTCTTATATCATAATTATTATATTTATGTTTTATTTTTTGAACAAAAGTAACGTATGTTATTTATGAATTTTTTTAGTAGAGAGTAATAATAAAATTTCAAAATTCCGACAAAATCAGGAACCGGAACCAGAATAAAATCGTTAACTACGGCCGGACCGGAATTACTGTACATTACTTAACATTTCTAAAAATTTTTCAGTATAATATTACATTAGTTTTAATTTTTGAAATCGCGAAGGTGAGATCAAGCAACAACATCTGAACGGTCCACGTCTGCGGCGGGCGGCCAGAGATGACGCGCACGGGCGGCGACGCCGGCGTCTGTCCCCCACACACACACGCAGGCGACGCGATCGCTCAGTGTGGCTCGGTCGTGTCTCGGGCTAGCATCGCAACCCGCGTACGCCTTCCACTACAGCACTCCTGTACTACTGTGTGCTCTCTACACGCGCGCGCGTGTCTATGTGTGTGTGTGTTTGTGTGTGATACATGACTATGTTCGGACCGGTGCGGAACCGCCGTAACCTTCTACTAATACTTCATTTAACCGTTGTTGACGTTGTTATTATTACTGGGTGTTGTTTGAAGCTTCTATTCAGTACACATATGATTATGAATGTCGGTGGTCATGCATCTTAAATGGTAAAAATACAATTCGTTAATTGTGTAAAGTAATGCGTAGCTTATTATGAAATTTATACCTTAACTTTTGTTGCACCTTTCAAATATTACATATATTTATAATCAAAAACATTTATATGATTAAAGGCAAAATTATGTTATTATTTTCTTAACCTTGTAGTTAAAATGTTAGCTGAAAAACATAGACCAAAAAGATTAAATCTGGATCAAATTTTCTCCTTTAGAACTAAATCTATCTAAAATTACAGTTTTTTCAAAATCATTACAACACACTCAAAAACTAAAAAATTACAATCATTGTGACTATATCAAAATGCTTTTACTGCAAAAACTCATAATTTAAAATAATCTGTTTTTGGTATTTAACTCAATCGATACAAGTTTTATAATAGAAAAATAAATGATGCTAACGTAAAGCCATTAACCCAAATCAGACACTAATTAAAAATAAATAAATTACCCGTTGATTTTATACTCCACGCATCAATTATTAAATTCTAAAAAGTTACAGGCGTTGTTGTAATGATTTTTTTTGTGAAATAATTTTTTAAAACTTTTTTTAATTACTTGAAAATGTAGTAGAATTTTGAAATATGGAGTAATTGCTCAAAAAAGGGCTATGATTTAAAATATTTTATTGAAGAGAAAAATATTTTAGATTTATTTATTTGTGTATTATTTATAAGTTTTAAAAGAATTTCAGGTTAAATATAGGATATTTTCAGAAACAATTTTTTTAAAGAATTGTTTCATTTTGATAGGTTATTTTGTTTTCCAGTTAAAAGAAGAAATGGTCATTAATTCGAGAGTATACGATATATGTATACCATATCTATATTTAAAATTTAATTATCATAACAGAATGATAATTATGGAAAGATCGCCAAATCCATATACTGAATTTTTACTGTCAAATGAACTCTAGAAAGTTTTTATGGTTATCATATTTTTAATTGAATTAAAAAAAAAAACCGAGTCGCCAAACGATTGTGAATAAGCATTTACCCTTTTTATATACATACATATATCGATTCACAATAATTATAAAAGATTAAAGGATTTATTTTATTTTTAAAACGCATGTTTAGTTTTGAAGCTTATTTTTAATGAAAATAATTTATTTAACGATGGTTTACATTTTCTATTAAAATATATTCTTAGTTACGATTGGTTTTAATTTTTGGTAAAAATGATTAGTTATTTGATAGTCAATAGTATTTACCTACATAAGAGAAAAAAAAATAGTGCCAAGTTGATTTAATTTGAATTGTTATTACAGGTCCATGAAATTGTAATTTTTTTGCAATATTCAATCTGAAGTTATCGATGTATAATTTAAACAATAATAACAAATTAAAAATTTATTAGGTATTAGTTAATTTTTAAGAAAACATTTTAGTTTTCTGTGAAAAAAACCTATTAACATACATGATTTTGCAAAAAGCAAATACTCGAACAAGTATTTATTTTTATAGTAAATGCTTTAAACTGATTGTGAGTGCACAAAAATAACCACTTACAGTCAGCCCTCCCCCAAAATTTGGATCCTGTTTTTAGGACGGGTTTGAAGCAATGTGTAATTATAAAAATCTGTTTTCTGTAACTATAAAATATAACCAGGAGTCTAGTCAGAGACAAAGAAAAATAAAAAGTGAGTACAGTGAAACCTCGTTAGTACGTTTTTTTCTTTTTTTATGTCACGGCATTCTTCCGTAAGACCCCATGTTAAAATACTTCGTTTTTCTCATTAGTACGTATTTTTCCCCAGTCCCTTTAAAAACGTACTAACGAGGTTCCGCTGTATTTTTATTTCTTTTTTAAATAATACGATATTAATCAAGCTAAAGAAAATTGAAGTCAATTTTGAATTTTAACACTTTTACGTACAAGGGACAAATATGCTAAGAACGCCAAGTAAAATTAAGTCAACTTAATTTTTGAGGTTCGTACTGACCCCCCCCCCCCTCAGAAAAAATATTGCTTCCGGCGCTACTGCTTACAGTTTCTAGAAATTGATTAATATTTGTAGAGCATATCAAAAGTATATTTAAAAATATTCTAAAAGAATATTTAGAAACTAACGAGTTACTTTTTTAATATATACCCAATGCCCAATCTAGGTTAGGGGAGATGGTGAGGATTCATACACTGAGAGCGTTCATACAGATAGATTAATAAGTGTACTAATGTAACTACGAAAATATGTGTAACACCAATAGATGGTACTGGTCACCCGCCACAACATATCAACAGTTTAAATCTTTAAATTGTCATCTTGATGGTCATTTTCATCAATTTTCATTTTCAATGCGTGGAAGTAATTTATAATTTATAAATATTTTAAAAACAGTAACAAATTGTGTTATTTTGAATGGGTTAGTGTTATTTTATACGTATAACAGTTACATTTATTTGTTTGTAATGTTGATTTTGTTTTTCTATATTTCCAATCTTTTCAAAGCATATAATTTTATAAAATTTTCACCCGGAGAGCATTTATACAATAAAAACTTGCGGAGTTAAATTTGGCTATGGCAATGAATTCCATGGGTATTTCTGTAGTTTTCTTCGGTAGGTTTTCGTGGCCGTTGTCCATAAGAACTAACTGTTTGGGCTGTTGTCCACGTATTGTATTTTATTTCTTGACGTTTTATTACTCTCATGTCGGAGTCTCTTTCAGAAGTGTTTCAGAAACACTTCTGAAGAAGACTCCGATATGAGTGTTGAAACGTCAAGTAATAAAATAAGACAACATGAACAACAGCCTGAAAAGTTAATTCTAATGGTAGTAGGATAGCTATTGAAGCATTGTCAGCGCGTAATGCAGGTTGACTTTCGCGCAACAGTTTCGGTACCCAATGCGCTGAAAGCTTCCTTAAGTTTAGTTGGTCTTTTGAAATGTTTTTGAATTGATGTTTCTAATGTTTATTGGACAGTAATCCAATGATCAGTTTCAATTATAAAGCAGACAGATTCAATGTTTTGTTCTGTAATTGAGATTGATGTTTTGCCGATACGATTGCCATCTTTGATCTCGACTCGTCCTTTAGAAAATTGGATAATCCATTTCTACATATTGGGTTGTTTTGGTGAATTATCTATCAAAGCGTAAATAGATTTTTCTTACTCCCACCTAAGTTTAACTAAATTTGATGTAAAAGCGAACTTCAAATACATAATTCACTGTTATTTCTTTTTAGAGTTTATTGAAATATATGTATACTTATTTTGGCAAAAGCCATAGTTTGCATTTTAGAATTTAAAATAAATTCCGGAAACTTTTTGAAAGCCCTACGTTTTTTTAGCATGCCTGATCAGAAACAATTACAATTATGTATTCACAAACATTTTTTTAAAATTATAGTTTAATAGCAACTATTAGGTAGCGTTAGAAAACATTTATTTACTCCAATATAGTAGTTAGTGTCTTAAGATTCTGATGATGACAGCATTGCTATTGAAACACCCAAAAACCAAAACACTAACCTTGGGTTGCATAAAGCGAAATTAATCATAATTAGTTAATCGGTTGTTTTCAAACCATTATTACGTCAATTCTAAAAAACAATCATGGTTATGATCAATTTTATAAGGTAAAAAATTATCATATTTAGTGAATTGTTCATTTAAAAATTAAGATTAAGTTAAGAATTAACATTAATCATGGTTTGAAAACTACTGATTAACTAATTGTGGTTAATTTTGCTTTATGCAACCCAAGGTAAATGTTTAAATGGGAATCTGTCACATTTTGTCTATGATATAGCTAACAGTGTAGTTTCCAACCAATTATTTATACAAATTATAAACAGCGAATAATTATTTAATTATGTATTAATGTGTAAATATGTACATGTGATTCTATTTGCTCTTATTTACTCTGTGTATGTAGGTATAATTGAACATAATAGTAATGATTGCAACAAATATGCACTAATTGTAATTTTGGAGGCCCAATTACCAGAACGATTAAGTTATACGAATATTTTTTTTTGAAATACAAAACAATAAAGTCCAATAATATTTTTCAAGAATTGAAAATATTTCTTTTGTGGATGGAAAAAGTATTTTAAGTTAAAAATGAGCATTTATAGGAAACGCGACTAAAGTTTTTTTATACCCCGCACTTGATATGAGATTTATATTCATACATTAAAAATATCGACATAAATTCGATGTTTAATAACGCTTGAACTCATTTATGTGACTTTACTGTTTTGCCCACCCTTTAAAAAATATATTTATCTCGTTTAACTGTGTGTATTTAAGTTTATTAAAACAATAAGATTTTCTGGGTTCTAGACTTAATAGTTATGACATATATGTATGTATAACATAATATGTATGTTATTGTATGATATGTAAAAGTATATCAACCAAAAATAATCTTCAGCATAGAATGTAAGTACAGGAATAACCTATCATAATATTTGTAAATAAAAAAAATCTTTATAATCAGTATTTTTATACAAGGTTAGTTAAAAGTAAGGATTGGAAGATTAATTAATGCAAGACGCGATTCGCTCGCGTCGACTCTGACCACTAACTTATATGGACGTGTTCACACTAGGGCGAAAAGTTGCGCGAAAGTTGGGCGTGACAATGTAATTTATAAAAAAAAAACTTCAAAGACAATTACTATTGAATTATTAGTATTATAACAAAAATTATTTTATCACCTCTGGGTTACATAAGCTCGGGTAGAGGGGATTTAATAAATTGTCTTCACTCTGGGTTGCATAATTTCATAAAATTACGGATTGACAGCAGATATTTGATTACGGGTCAGTCAGTAATGGATACTCAATACTAGGCGAGCGACAATAAAGGAGGATCCCATATTTACCTATTTCTCACCATCGTCGTGAAAGTGTTTAGTGTTTTTTTTTGGTGTTTTTGTGTTAATTTTTTTTTTATCGATATTTCAGTGACGTTTTCGGCTCTAAATCCTAAAGCGAGAACTGTTACGTGTAATATTAGTGTTAATCGTTGTATTGTTATTTTTTATTGCCAATGGGTAATTATTTAATAATTGTATTATGGTCTTGCATAACCAATGTGAAGTAAATTTAATTATTCTAATTATATATACTTTTTGATAATGAAAAACTGTAACCTTTTTTTTATTTCGTTGGTTATTTAATTGTTATAGTATAAAAGTCAGTGTTAATGACGTGTGGGAAATCGCGTTAGTTTGAAACTGCCCGCGCTAGTGTGAGAAGAGCTTTAATTGCGTAACTATCAATTACATAAAAAATCACAATGCAGGTCATATTCAGTATCACCGAATAAACATATTTTTTTTCTTCACTGTGACATAAAAATAGCATCATGGTATTTTGACATTAAATAATAGCCTTGTCTTTGTATATGTCTTATACGCATGCAGTTAGTAGGACTTTTTTATACCGAAAAAAGGTTCATCCTAAGTATATTTAATTTCTTAGCTATAAAAGGTAACTTAGCTGTAATTTTTTTCCCGAAACACTACGTTGAAATTTATCAAATGCTTTTTTAGAACTACATATCATCAGTTTTATCTACTATTTTTTTTTTAATTAAAAACTGAGTTAATTTTTTTTTAAAACACGTGTTATTTTATGTCATAGTAAAGACAAAAAATATATAAAATTTGAAATATATTGTTATACATTTAGAAAAAGGTTTTATGACGTATAACTTTGAAGTCATGAAAAAAAAATAAACGGGCTTCCTAAAAATACGGTTGAATTTCACATTAATTTTTTATAGACATTATTGTATATTCATAATTTATAACTACGCAGATAAATTGTCCAGTTTTTACTTTTGTCTACCTCTATATTACATTGGCAGTTTCGCTTCCGAACAAAAATATATTTATGAAATAACAATACATTGCATTTTTATAAAAAAAAACCATATATTTCAAGCCTTTCTATTGGTGGCTTAACACTAAATTGATAAAATACCAACAATTGTTTTTAAAAACAAAACCAATACATTTATAAATACGAATTGTTTTAAAAACTGTTGTTAATGTTTTGTGTAAAACCACGCGATAAGAGATTGGGTTTTTGTAATGCAAATAATTTTTGTAGAGATTAGCAGAAAACGAAAAAAATGTGGTTTCTTACATTAGTCACTTAAAACTAAATATGTACGTACACCTTAACCACATTATTAGGCTCCTGATTCCTGATGAGGACTTCTTTTGAAGTCGAAACACGTATCGAGTGATATTATTTTATTGTGGTAGTTTTAAGTTCCTGTAAAGGTGCCCAGAGAGAGAGAGAAAAGATAGGGTTATATTTATTTAATAACTATATTCTATACATCTACACTATTAAATAAATATCTTGGTAAACACAATTTCAGATTAACCGTATCGAGTTTTTTACAACAAAGATTAGTTGATACCAGGTGTTTGACATTTAATTAACAGTTTTGTATATTTTTCCGTACATCAAAGGACTCGGTTGAGAGTTTTGTCCATACATTTACAAAGAAGAGAAAGAGACGAAGTGAAGTTCGTTGATTAAAACTGTACGATTAAATGTTGTATTTAAATTGCTAATCATGGACTTGATTTAAAATCAATTTATTTTGTGTTAATAACCGAAGGATTTAATTTCAGATTCAAAATTAAATCGCTTATCATTTTTATGTTATTATAATTCTTCTATTTGTTATAAGAACGCTGTAATTAAATGTAATTATGAAGTTTTGAAATATTTATAATTATTCTTAACCTTTACTAATTGTTTTCATTACTTTATTTATTATTAGACTAGGCTAGTATATATTTTTCATTATACAAAATGAGTTAATATTACGAGAAAGCAAAATCGAGAATGTAGAAAAATAATTTAATTTTGAATTAAAAATTCGTTTTTATCATCACAAAAGGGGAATCTTATTTTGAGCAGAATAATATTAAGAAAAATTTATTTTCCAATTACAAACAGTAAATAAAAAAAAATGTTTTTTGAAATACTGTAGGTACACTAAATTTAATTATAAATAGAGGGAGTTGGAGAGGGTTCATACATTTTAAATAAAATATAAATTTTCTGTATAAAAACATTAAAAAAAAAGTTTGGTCCTTTTATAACATTATTTGAGTATGTAATTAAGTATGAATTTGATGTTTTGAAAAAAAAAATTGAAAACTGTATTAAATCAACCTGACCCCAGGGATCCTTGATACACGGGACGGGGAGGAATAATACACATAAAAAAGTTAGTTCGAAGCTCAGTAATGTAATATTATTCATAGATTTTAAAGATAGTTGCAATATACATAGCTCATAAAAAAAATATTAAAACTCTGAAAATTATAAAAAATTAAGCCTCAAAATAAAAACAAATTATAAATATAGATTATGATGACTCAATGGCAAATATAATAATTTTATTAAATTAGCCAATTAAACAAATCATTTTAGACGATAATAAGACGTTGGTCGGTCATCAGATCAATACAAACGAGATCGGATGGTTCCATCAATATTATACATTACGAAACTTCCCAATTTTTATTGTATAAACGCTCCCCGGGTGAAAATTTTATAAAATTGTATGTTTTGAAAAGATTGGAAATATAGAAAAACGATATCAACATTACAAACAAATAAATTTAACTGTTATACGTATAAAATAACTCTAATCCATTCAAAATTACACAATTTGTTACTGTTTTTGAAATATTTTCGACAACGCACCAAAATAACTTCCACGAATTGAAAATGAAAAATGATATAAATGACCATCAAGATGAGAAGTTAAAGATTTAAATTGTTGATATGTTGTGGTGGGTGATCAGTACCATCTATTGGTGTTACACATATTTTCGTAGTTACTTTAGAACACTTATTAATCCATCTGTATGAACGCTCGTATATGAATCCTCCCCATCTCCCCTATGTAAATAATACTTTACTTATATATTATGTATATTTCATATACATGGATATATGAAAGTAAAAATGTAGGTATTTAATATATCAATTTATACTGGTAGCTGTTTAAATTTATTTCATTTTTAGTATTGTTCGTAAAATTATAATTTGTATTTTTATACAAGGGTTGATTTTTGATAAATTATCTACTATTTTATAGTATCATAGCCAGATATATTATGATAATCACCATAAAGTTCACTAGGTACGTGTTTTTCAGCGAGTCGGTTACATTAATACATAACATTTTAAAACGCATCCACTGTTTCCTGTAAAGGTTCGTTCTGAATATTTCAGTGGCTCATACAAAATTCAAAATAATTAATGTGGGCCTCCCGAGAGCCGTACAGCTCATTTAGTGTTTCTTGATTTAGTTATACATTCAGCCACATACGTACATAGAACTGCTGAGAATTATTATTTTTGCCGTATTTTAATTTTATGACATTGCTTTATTTATATTATTATTTTTATCCTTTTATTTAAAAAAAAAATCAGACAAGAATGTAAAAGTAGGTATAGGCAATCCCGCGTGATTTTAAAATGTCGAAAAATTTTGTGTTGAATTCATTATTTTTTTTTGATGTAATGAAATTTCGGAATCACTACGTCATCATAACATTAAAAAATGGGCGTGACTGTGTCGGGATTCACAGTCGAGGGAATGACATGAATACGTGGCAGTGGGGTTAAATAAAACTCAAACTCATGGATTGATATACATATCTTTAATTTTTTTTGTTACACAGAAATGTTTGAATTTTTGTAAATATTTCCGTAAACTTAGTCTAAATATGTAACTAGTATTGTATAATATAGTTTTTATGATTTGTACGAACATACAAACAATTTATTAATTAATATTTTTACAAGTGAAATCGTGGAAATACGAAATTTATTTTAATTTTTTTATTCAGTTTAACAAATGTAAGGCCGTAGAAAATACATGCTTATATACTATTTTTTTTATAATTCAATTTATTAATATTTACAAGCCCAATCGTGGACATACAATTTTTTTTTTTATAATATAATATCACTCATACCTCGTGATCTAATCGAGATCTATAATTTGAGATCAGAAACTACGTGGTAGCTGCTCTGAGTGTCGAGATGTACTGATTTAAAATTTACGCTAGTGCGCAACACTGATCTCTGCGCGTTACATTAAGTTTCTGGAATTCCCACCAAGTACCTGGCCTGAAATTCACGACAAAATGTGTGGTTCATAATTAAAAAAATTATACGCGAATTTTTATTATTTCGTTAATCATTAAAATATGAAATATCTTATTTAATTTAATTTAATAAAACCCTATATTTATAGTTTTTATAGCGTTTATAAATTAAAAAATTTAAGCCATTTCTCAAAATATATTATAACAAAAGTCGAAGGGAATTTATTTGAGGAATTTATCTTTTATGTTGGACGTTAGAAAAACTATAATCATAGCGTTCTGTCAAATATTTTTGTTAATTAATAAACTTCATTTTTTTGAACATTAACAGCGGAACAATAATAAATAAAATAAAGTTTGTGCGTACATTAATATTAAATAATTTTTTTATAACTTTGAACTAATATTAATGTTATGATAACGAAGTAATTCATTTTGTACCAACAAATTTTAAAATTAGACAATTTTCTACGGCTGTTTGAAATAGTATGGAAATGCCCGTATATTTAGTATTTTTTTGTTATATCGATTATTATCATAAATTTTTTAAAAATCATTTGAATATTTAAAAATATTTTTCTATCTTCAATTTTTACAATATTGTCTTTTACATTAACGAAAGAAATTTGTAACATTTATTTTATAATTAGTTCAGAAGACGTAAGATTATATTTTAATTAAAAATGAAGCGAAAAAGGATTAATTTTAAATAATAATTAATTAAGAATGTATACTTGATATTACATTCATAAATGTAGCAATAGCAATAGGCGTGTTTTTATATAACCAACCTGAAAGGGGTGAATGCTTAAATTACTTGTAAATATAAATTACAATAATTTTACAAAAATGTTAGTTGTAAGAAGTCAAAATGACTAAGTCCACATTTGGAGCAGTTTAGAAAATGGAGAGTGTCAATAAGGGAGTTGATTGGGCCATTATAATGGTTGCGTCTGATGAGTTTGGAATATATTTTTAATTAAATAATGTATTTTTAGTCGACTTCAAAAATTTACGCTGTATAATTTTTTGGGCGAAGTTTAAAGAACAGCGCTTATCTAAAATAAGTTTTATATAATGTCCCAGAAAATTCGTTTATTGGAATTCTTTATATTATATAAAAAAAAACATTTAACATTTTTTAGGTTAACTATTTTAACTATTTTAAGGGGTTTTTGTAAAGAACCTCACTAAACAAATATTTAATCGATAAAAGTGGACTAAGCCATATTGAAAACTATATAAATGACTGATTCATATAATAAATTACTCTATTGAATAACTATTTATTGTACACCCAATTTAGTTTTTACATGATTTTGAAATAGCACGATCGATAACAATACAATTTTTTACACGTACTGATTTAATTAATTTTACACGATTCATTAAAAAAAATTTGTAAAATGTATATTATTTATTATTTTTGTACAGTGAATTTATTTTTCTTGTAAAATTTTTTTTTCACGATTTATTTTATACGGTGATAGACTGTACGTACTTACCGTGCAAAAAAAATTGGGTGTATATTAAATATTTTTTTCTGATTTTATAGGAATCAAAATCTACAGTATCTCTCTCCTTATCTCTGCATATAAATTATAAAAACATATTTATTTAATTAAAATTCATTTAATTTGAAACAACATTATCGTGTATTGTGAAGCAATAATAAACATATTAATATATCACTGAAAAAACTAATTTATCGTGTGTACATTTCTATGTTAAGTGACCTTATAGTGAACAAAACTGAAGTGACCTTCTAAGTAGAGCCTTAGTGTATAAATTCAAGTGTATTTCACAGATGAATACTGAAACATTAAATCCAGGTAATTATTTGTTATACTTATACCTATGTATATAGAACGACAGTCTTTCAATTCACACGTTAAAACTTGTAGAAGACCAACATCTTGTGGTCTTCTTCTAAAGAAAGTTGTATCTGCAACATGGGATAAAACCCAAAAACATGAAGTTTAAACAAGTGAATATGCACAAAATAAAAAATATAAATATATAGGGTAAGTGGAGGAAATGGGTGGTATGTTTTTTTTTAAATTTGAAAAGTTAGTACTCACTTGTTTTTATACTCTAATTTTCTTTTTAGTTATGATATATTAAATGTATACTCTTACTTTTAAATGTAAAAAATTAAGTAAAACAATTTACCACCCAGTTACCCTCAGTGGGGGATTTAGGTGGTAACTCTGTAACTCATAAAAACACATTTTAAAATTGGTAGGCAAATGGGTATTTAAAAAACTTCAAAATATATCTTTATTCTGGTTTTAATTTTAATTTTTTTTTTACATAAAAAATGGTAGGTACATGTGAAGTTAATTTCTAAAAACTTGCTCATTTACAAATTAGTGGCTTTCAGCACTAATTTGTAACTAAATATATAGTGAAGAAAAACTTAACCAGGATTTTTAACTTCATTGGAAACCTATTTTACAAAGCTTCAAAACTTTGTAAAAATCAGCAATTTTCGCAACTTGTCAAAGCAATTATAATCTAAAACATCATTTGTAGGTCGTCATCTACCATCTAAATATTTATTAATGAATGTTTTCAACTATAAGCATGTTTTGACCTTATTTAAAAAAATACGTAGGCCTGTGGGTAATTGGGTGGTAACTAAAAACTTTTAAAGTGTAAGTTTTGAGAATAAAAAGTAACATTTTATGATTATTACTTCAAAAATAAGTTTATACTCTTTATACATTAAGATAATGTCATGTTTTTGTGAATTTAAAAATTACCACCTAATTTTCCATAGGGGGAGAATTGTGGTAAAATTTTCTAGCCCCCACCATCCCATCATCGGTATTTGTAAAAAAGTAAGGGTACTAACATAGCTTCATACAAGTATGTTCTATAATAAAACGTTGATTAATTTAAAAAAATCAAACCCATTTTATTTTTGTGGAATATTAACAAGTTTCAAAATTTTTAAAAAGGTTATGCCGACAAAATAAATATTGTACTTTTTTGGATACAACAAAAATGACATTTTTGCCATAAAGTTCAAGAACCAATACACACATGCATATAAAGCAAGTAGAAAAATTTCTAAAAAAATACTACTCAATTACATCTCATACCCATTTCCCCCTACTTACCCTATTGCAAATTTTAAATTATTTATAATAGGGGCTCTAAATTACATTTGTGAATTATTGAATGTCGTTACACATTATTTCTTTATTTAAAATTTTTGAATTAGATTTTGATTTTTTATCAAAATTGTCAAATAAAATATTTGTATAGGTATATCAGCATATATACATTTTCTTGATCGGATGTAAAGTGTATTTAATTGTTTTGGCTTCTAAACAGTTTAATTCTTTTAACACATTCTATCATTCGATGCTCAAATAATTGGATTTAGGTTTTACTTGTTTTTTGATCTCAAAGTTCGAATATTAACTATCACCTTTTATATACTGCCAAGAATATCTAGTTAAGACTTGAAGTTGAGAACCACTGCTTTAAATATAGTATCTAATATTAAATTCCTGAATTTGGACTTCTATATTCGACAATATAATTTACAATATTTATTTGCAAAGCGTAATATATTTTTTGAAATTATGATAATAAACTTTTGCTATTATGAAATTTAATAACAGTTATTACATATGAAAGTACAATACAAGACCAAGTAAGAACTGATTTACGTTTGAACTTAATGCTGCAGTGGTGGTTAACCCGTAGTTTCTGAAACCTACAACTGTTTCTAGTGGTTTCTGTTTTCTGTGTCAACATTTGATAGTTTCAGGGACTTGAATCGGAATTTATTTATGGTTCAGGTTCGGTTCGGGTTTAAATATAAATTTTGGTTCGGGTTCGGGTTCAACATGGTGCAAACTATTTGGGTTCAAAAACCGATATTTTTTTATGGTTCAAGTTTGTAATTGAAAGAAAATTATTTTGTTTGAAAAAAAATTATAATTAACAATAAGACATTTTCTGAAGAAGAAAAAAACAATAGGCATTAAAATATTGTTAAAAAAGGGCATAAAATAAAATAAAATTTTAAAAATTGAAATCTCTACTTTTTAGATTTTTTTTGCAAATTGGAATGTAATTCAGTAAATTTTAGTAGTTGACTTAATTAAAGTCACATCATATCATAAAATTCAAACAGATTTCCAGTATTACTACATATTGTAATCTATTTTAAAAGTAATCGGAGAAAAATATTAAAATATTAAAAATAATTTATTGAACCTTTTAAAAATATATGGTTACCGGTTTTCCATGAAAAGGTTCGGATTCAGATTAAGGTTCGTTGACTTTGAAATGTAGCAGTTAAGTTCGGGTTTAGGTTTGTGAAAATACGGGTTTTTTCGGGTTAGAGTCCCTGATTTCTATATATGAATAAAAATATCTGAATTAGTTATATTTGACTCCACATATTAGCACTATTTTTAAATCATATCTTTATTACCTATACCAAAGATGGAGAACTTTTGACACATAATAATATTTTTTGTTTAATGATTAGCTAATCAGATCACACAATAAAATATAGGTAGATACATTGTTCTTTCTAGAACTGTTATCGTTTTCTAAATATGATGAAAACTACTACCTACAAGATAAGTGAAGGTTCTCCTTCGAGAAATTTTTTAAAGACATTTTAAATGTAAATACGTTTTTTTAAATCTGTTCCTGGGTTTGAATTTCTTATCTTGAAATATATTACCACTAAACAAGATGAATTCAACTCAAAAACTGAGAATTTATTTTGGTCTAATGTTTATTTTCATATTTTATGTAATACCTAATATACTTTGGGTATTTCAAATTGTTTTAAAAATGACCGTATTTAGTTTAGAAAAAGACGTAAAGATCTATAATATTTCGGATAATTTATTTATAATATTGTCATAACAATTGTAATTACTTTTTAACTTATTGATATTTTTACTATACAAAATATGACATATCAGAATAGTGTGTAAATTTACGGCCTTATCAATTCTTAAAGTTTTCAAAATGTAAAGGTAGAAATGTATCTGAAAACTTATTTAGTAAAGTTATGAATATTAGCATATACATTTCATTAACGTTTATTACAATAGTTGATAGTTCTGTGTAAAAATAAATGTACGCGACCATAGCTTGTGTGAGTTTTGTTAAACAAACGAGTTAATGTTGCGAACAAGTAATTCCACTTTGAATTATATATTCACTTTGTAAACACTAATAGCATTATAATCATCTAGGAAGCTAATATATATACCGAAATTACAATACATTCAAAAGATTTCATGATGAACAATTGGTTGTCACATTTAACTTGAAACTTTGTAATTGGTTATAACTGTACTTTAATTTGTGATAAAAAATTAACTGTCATACAGTAGTGGTTCTTAACTTTTCAGTAACTCGGAATATACTAAATATAATTTTCCCCAGAATTAAAAAAAAATTATGTAGGGCGACCAAGGCGAATCGAATCAGAAAAATTTAGTGACCATTTTTCTATTTAGTGCGGAAATGTCTTCAGTGCATGAAGGAATAGTATAGTTCATTTAAAAAAAATATTTTTTCAATTTTCATAAAATTTTAAATAGTGAGAAATGTATGTAGAAACCTTTAATTAATTTTTTATGGCTAACTGCACCTGACTAATTATCATTTTTATTAAATAACTTGACAAACTTAATTATATATTTTTCTTTTCAGCTATTGGAAATTACTTTTACTGTTGAAAGAGTAAATGAAAACTGTATAAAAGTAGTTAAATGGGAGATTGAAAAAATTAACAGATTAGCTTATAATATATATCAGAATAATTAAATAAAACGAGACATAATATAATAAGAAAACAATTGTTCTATATTGAATGTTTAAATATTAATTAAAATAATAATTACTAACAATATATCTTTCTAGTTAACTGGTACTAAGTATCGTAAAGAACGGACACATTTTAACAGTTCTGGTACATTTTTATGAACTTATAATACACATCTTAATCGGTGACATAACATTTAAAATCAAATAAAATAAAAACGAAATAATGTACTGATAAAAATAAATTTATCTTTTGCACTGGTAACGATCAAACATTAACGACCTGGTGTGTTATATTTTCTGGTGTGTGTGAGTGCGTTACGGGTGTGAGTATGGCGCCCACGATGGGGGAGACGCTCCGGGCATGGTTGTTGTCTGCTTTGGTCGTGCACGGAGCTGTGGCCGGGAATCCAGACGCGAAACGCCTTTACGACGATCTGCTGTCAAACTACAACAAGCTAGTACGACCTGTGGTAAACACCTCCGATGTTTTGCGGGTTTGCATCAAACTCAAACTCTCGCAGCTTATTGACGTGGTAAGTGGACCTTCTAAATTATTTACTGTTTGATGAACTAGAAGAAGAATTTTATTAGATTCAACATATGGCTCATCTAACCTTTTTGTTAGATCTATGATTAGGTAGCATACACTGTTTGAGGCAGTGAACAAATCGATGAACTACCTCGAATTCCTCATTGAAAAAATTTTACAGAATACGATACGATTGTGATCACGGTATTGTAAAACCAAGCGTTTTTGAAGTACTTTGAGTTATTCTTGGTATCAATCTGTGTAAATCGTACAATTTTAGGTTTCTTTCTTTTATGACGTAAGCACCCACTAAGAAATCATTTTTCGAAATTCAGTCGCAAAGATATGGGTGTGTGTGTGAGAGTGTGTGTGTTAAATTTTAACAAAATTTATTACGTTTATCAGAATTTCAGGCGAAATAAATATGTGTATCGTGATATTCCATAGTTGAATCTTATAGCGATAAACACTACAAAGGATAATTTATTAAATTAACTCAATGTTCATAAAAACGAATGTGTAGGTGAAGCTGATGGCGGGCCGCTAGTTTACTCATAAACGATTATGCCTTAAGAAAATATATCAAGAAATTTTATGACATTAAATAATCAGGTATTCATTTGCATGAAAATAGGTGTAAAGATAATGAATTTCTATTTTTACAATATAATGAGTTAACTAAGATGGAAAATTTAAAGAATTCAATATAATTAATGCTGGAGTAGGCAGTATTTAAATTTAACTGACGGCTTCTGAACTTTTCAGACTTTTTATGTTACAAAACTGATCTCGTTCCAGGAAAATTGTACTCCCGTGAAAAGTTGGAATCGTTCTACATCTAACTTATCTGCTATAATTTTACGTTCTGAACGTGCATCATTTGAAATAGCACTATTTTTTAAATCGAGCGATATCACGGGTGTTTTATTAGTTCAGATAAACTGAATCAGAACTTTAGCTTTACTAAAAAAAGTCTAATAAAACCAGGAGTGAGACTTTTGTTATTTTAAATATTAAAAAACAGATCATACTCCAAAGTTACATCACTTCCGATTACAGAAACATGCCGATACTTTGAAATGTCTGCAAATCGAAGTAATGTAATTTTAAGTAACTGTGCAGTAACATCATACCTCTAAAAAAACGTAACACGAAGTAATTGAAAATATGTGTATGTATGTTAAGTCGATATACTATGTATTCTAATTAAAAAATTCAAGAAACCAACTATTACTATCTCGTATTTTACTATTAACTTACTTTACTTACTTAAAACATTTTTATTTTGTATATAATTTGTTTCCCATTATAAATATCTAATTTGAATTTTAAAGTACCTCCTTTAATATTAAATATCTGAAATTCTGTTGAGATATAATAATTAATTGAAACATTATTTTTGATTAAATAACTTTGTTGGTATAAAAAGTAAAATTACACCAAACTTGTACTGTCTGGAAATAAATATATTAAAAATATTACACATTTTTTGCATACGTAAATGAGAATATTAAAATAAAAAGTAAAATACGATGTGGAGTTATTTTTAATAACAAGCATGCCAGAATTAAGAAACATAATAAGTATTCGTTTATACACACAATCCCCTTCTTTACATATTTAATAACAGATTACAAGCGGTTTGGATTAAACAAAAAACAAAAAGAAAAAAGAAAATGCGGAAAAATACTTTCCGAGCGAAAAAATCTGACATCGTCGTTAGTATTATAATTTGTGTGAATTATAAATATTATATTTTATGTGTGAAAAAATACCGTCTAGTTCTTACAAATAACACATGATGTAAGACAGAAGCGGCTTTAAAAACCATGTGGTTTACGTATTAAGAATTATAACTGTGAAAGATTTATATTTGAAATATGTTTAGGGTTTCAAGATTGTAAAAGTATAAATAAAAATAATTAATTACCTTTACATTCATATGTAAAACTAATCTGTAAAAAGAATAGGTTATTCGACAGTACTGACAGTAAATATTCGTTGTAAGAAGTAATGTACAATAGGTATGTTACTATAATATATACTTATATATAAGAGCGTGTAAAAAAACTAAATATTTCCTTCTTAACCTAAAATAAATGCTTGCCAAAGTATTACCCTGTAGTTAAATTTTAAGAGATGCCGCAAAGGGAGGTCCCGTTTCCCATTCAAATAACACTGAAAAATTATTCTTTAGTACTAAAGTTGGTATTACTGATTCACGATAATGGATAAAAAAGTTTTAAAAAAATTTAAGGACATCATTTTGTAGAGAATACAATTATTTTCTAATAATGTCGGTTGTCGGCTGGGTCAATCTTTTTCCGATAGTTTTCTTGATAATTATAGAATATTGACGTTGAAATGCCGATTTTTGTAAAAAAATAAATATTTAAAACGCTTATAAGTTTCAACTCATTGCATTTACACTTATACCTCTCTGGACTATTTTTATAGAGAATTAAATTTCTTATACAATTAACAATTAATATTTAACTTATTTTTATAAAAACAATAGTTTAATTGTGGGAGCCTTTTAGACGTTTATTTTAACAAATAAAGAATGTTTATTTTTTGACAAATATATACATACCTACATATGTATATACAATCAAGTAGGTACATATTTTTTGTATGTAAAATAAGTCAGTATTTAAAAATTAACCAAATTATTAATTACAATTTTAACCTATTTGTCACGTGATTACAAACGTGTCTGGCACATCTGCCAGTGGTATGACGTCAGACAACATGTTACTCGTTAAAATACTAAAAAGTGATTATTGGTTTCAGTTGACGAAATTTTACATCATCATACAATCGGAATTCTTTTAAACCAATAACGTATTTTTCTTTACACGATTTTTCTCAAAGTAATTCAATTCACCCCTGGTGTTTATGTAATATAAATAGTACACACGAAGAAACTGTCAAATAAATTGTATAAAATATTCTATGCAAATATGCACCGCGCCGTAAAACCAGAGTTGTCATTTTTGTGGAAGGGGAATGCTTCATAAATTCTATACGATTGTTGGAAATTATTCTACCCAAGAAGAATGTTTTCCGTAGTATTTACATTGCGGTACTTTGAATAACACTTTCTAGATGAGTATAAATTAAACACTAATGTGTTTAATTAATACTCATCAGAATGAACTAATTCTTTTATGTTCATTTTTTATGTATTATTAAAAAAACAGTATTGTAGTTTTTATTTATTTTTACATTAAATCACAAATTATGGTTTAATAAAATGTTTGTATTCACAACAATTTTGAGTTCAAGATTTTTGAATATTTAGACAATGATTCTATATAGAATCATTGTCTAAATATATTATAATAGCCTAAAATCAACTAAATAAAAATGTTTTCTACAAAAACTTATTGATTAATTATTTGTCACAACCTTTTAACATAATTTTTCTTGACATTTTACAATATGATATTTTTACAATTTATTTTAGTAGAAGACATTTTTTCATCAAATGTACTTTTTATTCACCTTGAACTATATACGTGTTTTGAGATTAAATATGAATAATAATTTGTAATAGGGTTAAAATTAATAAATAAACTGCAAAACCTACATTACAAAAGTAAAAATTGTGAACAAAAAGATGTCTACATAGAATTGCCTATTCGTGACTTTTGTTTCTAATTATATTTAATACGCGACGCTATTGGGTGATTTGATTTTTATAAAATTATAATTAAACATCTCTTGAATTTTAAAAAAACTCTTTTTGTGATATCTATTTCGTTTATTGATATACTATAATATAATTGATTTTATATGAAACTTAAAAAGTTAAAATTAATAAAATTTTAATAAAATCTGAAATTATTCAAGTAAAATTCATTTGATATAATATAATTGCCATAGCTTTTGTATTTTAAACATGGATGAATTAAAAATGAAAAAGTACGAAAAAAAAGATGAGTAAAAAGTAAGATTCATTATTAATAGTATGCTTTGAACAAATTAAAACATTTGAAGATGTGCATTGAATGATAAAAGTTTTTATTATTAATAATTGTTTCTATAGAAGATATATCTGTTAGTCACCTGTTTGGGTCGTTTGATTTGGTAACCTTTCTAATGTAAATTATAAGTTGGTAAACTATGTATATATTTTATTTTTAAAAACCTTCATTTTCTAGACCAGAGGTCTTATGAACAACTCTAACTGATGGTAATATTTTAGAAACTCTGGTTTTGGAAAACAATAGGCTGACGTGAACAATTTATTCAACATCTAAATAGCTAGAGTAATGTCTGGTATTATAAAGGAGCTAGCAAAATTTGCTAGCTAGCAAGCACTTTCAAATGAGGTTTCTAACCTATCTGACAGTTCTCCTTTAGTTTCATGAAATGTTTGACAATTTTCGCGCACGCGTGGTATGTAAACACCAACAGTATTAAAACAATGGCGATATTATGTCGCCAACTGTGTTACAATACGTTGAAGAATCACTGCTCTAAATTTCATAGCTAATCCATAGATATTATCACATAATTAATTTGAAAAGTGCTTGATAGCTCCTTTATAATACCGGACATAATTTGCAAGCACATGTCTAGGGTTGTACACGAGCCCAAAGTCAAATAAGTTTCATCTCGTCACACTTCTTTGAACTGAATTCTCATCTCGGTTTCGAATTTTACAATTGATAGTTTCGTTTCAATCTTGTTTTCGTCATGTATCATAAAAACTAAACTAAGATGGTCTCGTTTCAAACACGTGACTAAGAGCGAGAAATACCTTATGAACTTTTAATGGGAAACTATTTTTCCATTATTCTTGAAATTATAGAAGTATGTATTACGGAATTCAACAAAATATTAATCTGATCTCGGTGGTACCGATGTATATTTTTTTTCGTGAAATCTTTTAAAAATGTTGTGAAACTAGTTGAAGACAGCTGCTGTATACTTAACGTTAATTAAAATTAATTTTTATCTAAACCTGTAGATATAAAATACGATTGGTATTCCATCAATAAATATCATTACAACCAATTTTCACATTCTTAAATTATCACCTCGCATTTCGTATATTTCTTTGTTTCATTTAATATTGCTTTAAGTGTTCTTTGTCAATGTGGATGAAGTATATGTTACACGTACGTCTGCTTTCTCCCATTTCAATCTTTGTAATGAAAAATCCCTCCTTTGTTCATTATTAAATTACACTATAGAGAGAACAAATCACTTCGTCTTGTATCTACGCTGAGGTTTTTCGTTGTTTTATTTTGATATTAGGTACAATATTGTGTTACCAACCATTACAATTTTCTTGAAAATACTATTGACTTATTTTTAGGATTTAGTATTCTGAACAAATGGTGAATGAGGTTTTAAAGTACAAAATGAAGAAATTGCAAACTTTACTGTCCGGTATTATAAAGAATTTGCTCTCGAGCAAAAGCTAAGTTAACGTTATTTGCGGGGTATTAAATATAAATGACAACCCACTGACAGTTCTAATAAATGGTGTTCTACAAGCAGTAGTGACAATTGTACCTCATAAATATATTACCACTGTGTTAAAATGAGAATTTTGCATACTTATTATTAGATTTGTAAAATACTCATCAGTACCTGTATCGGGGTTACAAATTTCGGAAGGCTATTTAAGTTAAGTTATTATGTCAGGTAAACCTGTAAAAACTCTTATTCCATTTATGCGTTTTTTTGTATACTGTAAACATAGAAATTAAGCTAGATCGTATGTTACACACAATTGAGATAGATAATTTTTACTTCATTGCTTGAAATTGTTGTCATATGATTATTAAAATAATATGTCATAATGAAAAAGGTATTCTTTCTTATTATTTCTAACTATTTATGCATCAATTTATCAAGAAGTGAACTTTTGACGCAAAAAATAAATAAAACAAAAAAGTCAGTAAAAGTAGCGGTTAATCTGGACTCACCCCACTGCTTTAAAATCTCGAGTAAATTAGAATTAGTTTGACACCTCGCAAATAGTGTTAGCTTACATTTTGTTCTAGAGCTAATTCTTTATAATTCCAACATAAATGTTACTGATGAAACTTATATTAAATTTGCGACTACTTAAGAAAAATTTACAAAATACATGTTATAAAAGGTGGGAGGTGAAATTTCACATGCATTTATTCCTTTTGTCTCACACGATCACAAAGCAATCTTGCTTTGTGCATTTCCCATTCTTTCTGGAGGAGAAACGTACTAAAAGATTCAAAAAAATAAAAACTAACACTTCCGACTCACATAATAAAATTAGCATTTTTATTAAAAAAAAGTACAGATGTGTTTCAATCACGTGGGACAAAACGTTATAAAAATTTACAACTTATCTGTTATCAAATACAACATGTATCAATTTTCATTCGTAAAAAAATAAAAGAATCTAGCACATTATATGAAAATTGAATCTCCGTTAAAATAGAACTGCCCTTGTATGTGTATAATATTTCATCTTTCAACTTAATATAGATGAATGATGTATTGTTTATTTTGTATTACTCTTGTGAATATTGTTCTTGCTACAGTAATTCATTTACGTGTTAATTACAGTAAGATACATAGTAAAAATAAATCAAAATAAGTGTTCGACATTATTATTCAAATAACAATTGTTATCTACTTGATATATTTTTTTATTAGAAAGTTTATACTTATTGTTTTTAGAATATTAATTGCAAAAAGATTATTATTAATTTATTAAACATAAAGTAAATATGTATGGATCTTGGCTTCCGGGTGTAAGTCTCGTCAATTTGGTCGTGTTTCTTCTTCATGGCTCTTCTAAAAGTGCATTTTTAGAAAAGCCTTGTAACCAGATGGCAACATCCATATTCAGATCACCGCGGAAGCCTCAAAAATTGTATAAATAATACGTAATGGTCACGTATGGAGGGTTGTAACTGTTGTTTTAGCTGACCCGGCAAACGTTGTTCTACCCAAAAATAATTTGTTTAAAAATCAGATCATAAATACACATTTTCGACTACCGGGTCCATTTTTTGTAAAAATATTTTTTCCACGTAACTAACATAATATTCTGAAAATGAGCCAAATCGGACCATATATAAATACACATTCTCGATCCCAGTGCCACCTACTGGGTCAAAAAAAAAGATAAACCTAACGGAGCATCAAACGAACATATGGTATGCATGTGGCTTCGATACGTTTAGTAGTTTAAGCTTGATGAGATTACATACAGAAAAACAACGTTTTGATATATTTTTTATATGGAAAAAAATACAATTTTTCGAAATATCTCGACACCAGCGCCACCACTGGGATACAAAACATCTATAAACTTATTGGAGCACCAAACGAACATATATCCAATGGTTTAGTCTTGATGAGATCACATACATTCGCACCAACATTTTTATATATTAAGATAAATAAGTTATTATTTATTATTAATAATCTACATTTTATTATATTTTCATAGTTTTAAAATATAACATAATGCAAAAATTATCTTTCCAACTTGCAATTATAACAACAATGTACATTTATATCATGGTCGACCACACTACAAAATCCCCCCAAAAAATCGCTGCCTACCCAAAATGCATGATTTCATACCGGATTAACTACTACATTCAAATTTTCTTAATTTTTGTGGTGAAATTCAAGGAGACAAGAAGATGCCTATTTATGTTTAATCTTGAAGGGTCACGTGATCATCAAAATCTTAAATCTATTTTCAAATCATAAATTGTTTTTTTTTTGTTTCCTATTTATAGGCGTTTTTATTATTGCAGTTGTACAAATTGATATGCTTGTGAGTTAGAAAAGGATTTTTAAAGTAAAAAACTGTATAACTTTTATTTGACACATATTTTTGATTAGTGCTTTTTTTAAAAATTATTTACAATTATTGCTTAAAATGACTCACCCCGTATATGTACTATTGGTATTAAAAAAGTTAAAAAAAAATTAAAGATAAGTTTCTGTACGAAGGCAAAAACTATTTTCATAACTAAGTCTGTGTTGAGTTAGCAAATAACTTCCATAATAATAACTGGGATATCTCACATGTAACTTTTGAATTATAACTATACATTTATCAGTGTCAAAAGGTTTTTTCTTTTACTAGAAAATAAGATCGCATGAAAAGTTATATGTGTGTGTGTGTACGTGTGTGAATGTGTATTTACAGTGGCGTTACTACCACATACTAATATAGAAAATAAGTGTTTAGTCACTCTTGGTTTTAAAATCAATAAATATTACTTCTAGTCATTTTCTGATTATTTTATTAAAACTGTGATATTTAGGTAAAGAATTTTAATGATATTATAATAATATGTATACAGAGTTAGTGGAGAAACAGTAATAATTGGTACTTTTATAATTAACGTAATTAAAAAAATGATTAAATTGACGGCATCAGTATTTTTCTAGGACGAATAAAAATGTATGTATATTAAACTATAGAGACAAATACTAAATATTTCGTCACCTTAATATTTGTTTGTTACAAGTCCAAATAATTACTTTTGTGGTAAACGAACTTTGAAAGTTTGTTCAGCAAATATTTATAAATAAATGGACTTAATATAAACAGTTATTGCTGATATGAAACCCAATCTTACTTTTTATATCAGACAAATATTCAGGTGACGATTTGTAAAAGAATTATTTTTGATATTTTATATTTTATGCGAGAAAATAGTATAAGATGTTTAGCATTTTTGTATGTCTTATAAAACTTTCACAGCACACTACTTTTGGATATTTTCTATTAAAAAAAATTGTGATCACACTTTTAGAAAGATAATTTTCCTGGTTATAAAATCCACCGTTAATATGTATACAAAATGTTCTCGATTAAAAAAGTGTTGTTTTTGAAAATACCTCGTAAATTCGACGTCCAATTGTTGTTTTGACAACGCCCTTTACTCGTCCATGAAAAAATACTGATGCTTTGTCCATTCAACCGATATAACTCCAATAATAACAAAGTTAGCAATGGCCATTCCATTTCCACGATCAACCTTTATAATTGAAGATTATTTACAAATAGACGTACTTCAGATACCAACATTAAAAACGTTTAATTTTATATATTTTATATCAACCTTCGGCCCGCGAGATCTGTAGAAGAAATAATAAATAAATATTTTCAAAAATAAAAATTTGAAAGAATAGGATTAGAGGTTGGTAAATAACATAAGAAAAAATGAAAGATGGACAGTTTAATTTTTAATATAATTCGTCTTATTTAAATTAAATACATATAGAAACATCTTTTGTCCATATCTTGTTTTCACTGTTAAGGCCCGCAGACAAAACGTAAATCTTATTCTGGCCCGTGTTACACAAAAAGTTCCCCACCCCTGTTTTATATTATATTATATTACCTATATCATATTTCTAGAAAAGATAATATAGTATACAATCGATAGTTCATCTCGAGTTTAGCTGCATCGGGGTCCAGTTTTTGAACAATGGATAAGTGTTCTAATTATATTCTATTTCTGAGGTAAAGTTCTTATATTTATAAACGCCGATAATTACTTATTGTTGGATGGATAAAATCGAGAACTTTGAATTGTTCGGTGCTTACTAACAATAAAAAGAAGTTCCACCACTGTGTCAGTTGTAATGACTGTGAGCGTACTGATGGATAGATATTTTCTATTTGAGAATTCAATATCCGACTGAATAGGTCTTACAATGAATCAATAGGACGGAGTAAAAACTTATTTTTTTTATCTATACGAAGATTTTATTTTACTGTCAGTGTAGTGGTATGAGTTTTTCTCCCAATGATTCTTACAAAATCTTTAATAGTAAATTTCGTATACTACTATGCGTATGTAGAGTCGCATGCAGAAGTGGTCGACCAATTTTCATTCAAATTTCGTATTATGTAATCTATTGAAAATTGTATAAGTAAATTTTGTGGCAATAAATGTTTGATATTCCGAATTTTAGTACTTAGTATAAATATGAAAGTTGATATAAAATTAATTAATGAAATTGATGTATACTTCTGTTTTTATTTAAAATGATGTAACTATATATGCTCCGCCCTAGAAAAAGATAACCGATGATGTTTGTCTTAATATATTTGTAATCTTTGTAAGTGATTCTGACCTTTAGGGTGGCAGACGACTTCTGAAGCCCATAGTACCTACATTGTACTAGTTTTTGTTACTTTTTATTTTTGTGGTGTTTCTATATCTGGGAGAAAAAAAAATTATATGTATAATTTATTATGTAGCATATAGTCAATTGAGTCATATATGGTAATATACTAGCTGTGCCCGCGGCTTCGCTCGCTTAAATACAAAAGTTAGCTATATGGAATCGCGGAGTTTATTTGAGATATTTTTATCTTATAAAATTCTTTACTACATTATATTGATCAATATTTAACGGTTTCGGTAGCGTATTACAAAAGAGCGCGCTGGCGGCAAACTTTTTCCCTACTTTATTTACTATTATCTTCACTGCTTATACCTACGTACAAAATATATACTAAAACCTGGGCAAAGAAACACCTCACGCGCCTGTTCATTGTTTTTTTGATGTTGAAACTACAATATCTACTCTACTTTTATTATTTATTTGATGTGTATTATAATTACTGTGTATTATAATTATAATGATTATAATAATCTTAATATTAATGTAAATACATATGATACTAATATGTATATTAATAAATTTCCACTTTTAATATAAATTATCTATTTTGTACGTACTTAATATTTCTATATTTCAAACAAATTATGATTAATCAATTTATTTTAATTTAATTTAATTTTTAATTATTTCATATTAACTTTTGATGTTTTATATAGGTACTATGTATATCATATCATATAATTATGTACATAATATATTAATATAAGAGTTTAAATTTCGAAAATTACCTAAAATTCAAAACTACACTTATACAAGCAGTATTTTGACTACCGCCGTTAGATCGTGCATGATAAATGAGTATACTTATTTGTCTTTGCCAGACGGCAGTAAATAACTAAGGATTCGTTTTCGTGGACGCAGAGAATGGTGTCGAGCGAGCAAGGTGTGTAAGCAAATTACGACGAATATTTTTCACAGCTGGCACGGCTGCACTTTTGTCTGTTCTGTTGGGAAAAGGTAAATCTATGCATCTGAAAGAGAAATAGCGGCTATAAATTCAAAAACTTTCGAATTTTAAATTTGTTAATCATAAATTACTAGAAATTCAAATGTTATTTTCAATATTATTGTTTTTTAAGTAATGAATACTAAATTATATTTTCGTTCACTAAATACTAGGGTTGGTAACAAGGCCGTAACTACCACCGGGACAGTAGAGGGCCCCCGCAGCAATTTAAAAATTGGGGTGAACGTTGCTTGAGATTGAGGAAAAAAGTCATTAAAATTAGTAAAAAGTGTAAAATTCAAGTTGACAACGAAAAAAAAGGTATTCAATTTTTATATTTTGCATATACTGGGGGTCCCTCGGTCATTTGTTGCCCCAGGGTCCCCGAACCTCGAGTTACGGCCCTGACTATTAAAGCATTAATCATTATTCATTATTTAAAGTTAAATGTAAACATAAGAAATATACTAATATGTATATATTATTAATACATACATATAACCATAAATCAAATGGTTAGAGTTTAAATTATTTTATAGAAAGTTCACTATATATGTATATTTTGCTCAAGATTAGTTCTTTTTTGTTGAATTTTTTGTACGTGTAAGGGAAAGAACGTAATTAAACTATGGCTGACATCGCTGAAAGTTTTTGAGTGGAATTAGGTCATGTAGGGGAGACAGAGAACAAGACACCCTCGTCAAGATTTACACGTTTGCAGTTCTTATTTTTAATAATCATTAAACATTTGTCAAATCTACTAAAATTGATGTGGACAATTCCACACTAATTAAAACAATTATAATTTGTTTAATTAAAAAATATTTTGTTGTAAATGGGATGTCGTAGCTACAATGTAATCGAAACATTTTTTTATTTCAGAAATAAATTCGTAGGGGTCAAAATTAAGGTTCAGAATTATGACTGAAATCCGCGAAATTTTTGTTTAGTTATAATAATCTGTTTGAAAAAGCATCATTTTACAAATTAAACACATTTGCGGCTTTTTGAAATAGCATGCAATTACCCACATTTGGATTTTTGAAATGAATAATGTTTAATAATAAATATTTAACCATTATTATACACAAATGTATGATAAGGGTAATTATTGCGATATTACCACTAATAATACCTAACTGACTAGTGAGAATCTGTTTTTGATTACTATATTATATACCTATTATATTACTATATATTATATACCTAGACATAAATTTTATTTGTCTATGTATTCCTTTTAAACTTCTATAATATATAATAACATGTCCTGACGTGTAACTTCGGAGGTTGTAAGGGGGTGGAAAAATTTGTATGAGAATTTTTGTTTGTTTGTATTTATTCAATAGCATTTTCAAAAATTCAACCTCCTATCTCGTATAGGAGCCGAGATATTTACGATTTTGTATATTAAATAAAAAAACTAAAAAAATCAAATATAATATTTCCTTCCCTGTTTTAAAATATTATTTGTGCTGCTACATAAAAATTATACAATGCAGGCGAAGCCGCGGCCAGGTCCGCTAGTAATAAAAAGAAGAATAAAAATTAAATTTTTGTTAGCTTATATTATTATTTTATTGAGATTGATGTGTATTTTTGTGTCTATTTTATTTTTGATAAATTATTAGAACCTTCAACTTAATCTGTGAATAATAAATAAGCCTTAATTTGAATACATATTTGTAAAGGAAACATATCAATTATAGATGAATATTATTTTAAATATACTATTTTTATAAAATCACAGAATAATATATGTATAAAACATACCTATAGATAAAAAATATTCAATCAAATATAAAAAATGTCATCATCATATTTTATAATTCTATATAATTTATTTTCAAACGAATAATAAATTATAATCCTCGGAAGAATTATAAAATCGAAATTTCAATAACGCTTATTACTTTTGAAAAATGTGTAATCCATACTTAAGGATAAGACGGAAAAGAATAAAATAATATCTACCTGTAAAAGATTCTTTTTTTCTGATTAATAATAAAAGAACAAAATCCAATATGTTCAATAACCTTTCAAAATGCTGAGGATTTAGTCACAATGAATCTTCGTTGTATTATCCTTAAGTGGTTCGTTAGATAATATCAGTGGCGGACTGTATAAGGTAGCATTTTATTTTACCTTAGTTGAATTTAAAATTGACTCGAAGTGAATATTTCATTATGGTTCTTAACCTTTTTAAGTTCACGATACACTTTCAAACATTAAATTATTGAACCGCTTGAATGGATTAAAACACGAATATCGAGAAGTATTTTTTCAACTTGTTTTATTTACATATTGATTTAATATATAAGGTAAATGCACCAGTTATGGCCGCTACAAGAGCAAGTTTTTTTTTGGATTAATGAGCATGTATTTTATAATTCTCATGAACTCATGTTACTAATAAAACAAATAACTCTTTATTTAATCAATTTAATTACTAAAGTCCCCAAATATAGTTTGTTTTTTAAATTATAGCCTTTTATTTTGTTCATGTTTTTTTCTCCAGTAATGGCAAAGGTAAAACCAGTAATGGGCACTTACTAATGATTACAAAATACGACACAAAATATATCTTCAGTACATTTAATTAAAATTTTGCCATTACTGGGGTCCTTGCCAAGACTGGTGCCACTACCTTATAATTTATTATATTTTTCCTTAGAAAATCTAGAGCTTTTATTTTAATTTACATACTTATAACTTATTTGTAAACATACTGCAAACTGAAAAAAACAAAAATAATCAAAATCCTTATCTGAATGACAGATATGTCATATTTCTAACAACTTTACCATATTAATTGCACAGACAGAGCATACAGATTTATGTATTGAGTGTTGATATTAATTATTGCAATTATTTAAGAGTTTCTTGTCTCTCCTGAATTTTTATGCTATACCTGTTCAATAATCTACCTACATGAAAAAGTGTTAATTCTTGGAATACTTGTAATTTCACAAATTGAGCCAAAATATTAACACAATTATTGGAAACTGCTGCTCTATTGGGTTAATGTTTTATCAATATTTTAAGGTCATTATTATATATAGAATTATGATTACTCAATAATAATTTCTATGGAAATTACACCACATGACATAATTAATATATTATAAACACAACATGATTATACAATGTTATACAGAGGCATGTAGTATTGAATTTTCTCGAAATAAATTCAAAACTGTATAATAATTATGTGAAGCATGGTAAACGTTCATTATCAGGGTTCAAAATAATCAAGATAATTATCGAATAATCATCCAATTTGGGTTTGATTTATGGAAGTTAATGTTGTATTGCTCTTCTTTAAGATGTATATATAGATTACATATATATATTTTTTTATTACTTAATAACTAAAAAAAAAAACAAAATAGTTCGTTTTCAACATTATAATAATAATAAACTTAAAAAACCAACAAAAAAAGTTCAACATAGTTTTAAATAATTTTCATCATCGTGATGGCTCCTCATTTTGAGACTGAGAAGCGAAAATCTTGGCCGAGACTTCAATAATGTGTCTACCAATATTTTTTAATAATATTTTTATTGAGATAATTACACAGCTACACAAAAAAAGTGCGGAGCCAAAAAAGCGACCTATGTATATAGCATTGTAGTATTGGTCGAGTATAGTCGAAATCCAAATTTTTGGAATTTTCTGCTTACCAGTTTTTTTTATTTGAGCTTGAATTTTGGGTTTAGGTAAAATTTTATTAAGTTTATTAAACTCAAAATTCAAGCTCAAATAAAAAAAACTGGTAAGCAGAAAATTCCAAAAGTTTGGATTTTCACTATGATTGACCAATACTACAATGCTATAGAGGTCGCTTTTTTGGCTTCGCACTTTTTTTTGTGTATGTGTTATCAATAAATATTTATTAAGATAATTATTTTTGATAATTAATGAAAAAAAAACTAAATAAATGATGTAGGTATATGCTTTGTATCTTTGTATACTTGTAATAAATAACATTATACTGACTAATTAAGAATCAGTCAGTATGGATAACAATTAAGCGTCGAAAATACAATAGAACTGGATTAGTTGAACTCTTATTGTTAGAGAAAACCACCAGATGATATAAAAAGCAAGACATCTGTACTTGGTAATAGAAAAAGAGGGAATAAACCAATAGACGAAAATTTGTAGTAAAGAAAGAATTGAAAGCACTATAGGAAATATGTGGCAGGAAGTCAAAGCTTTAGCGTTGAATAAAATACGCTTCAAAATCATTTGTAGAGGCTCAATGCTTCTTAAGGAGTTAAAGGAAACGACAACACATTTTTATATAAGCCAATACTCAACATATCAAACTTATTTATTATCAAAATAATTGCATATTCTTCTCTTATGCATTAGATATACAGGGTGGGGCATTTAAAGTGTTACAGATTTTTATTTCAGAACCAAAAAATGTTTGGTTGTGAGGGGGTAATCGAATAGTAATATTTATTTGTTATTTTAACGTGGCCTTCAAGGATATTTTTTTTTGCAAATGTTATAAACAATAAAATTGTGATGTGAATGGCAAACGGTTTCTGACGATTTTTACGTCAAAATTTTTATTCATAAACGTACATTCTAGAAATATGTTTTTGGATGCATAAACATCGAATATGTTTATAAAAATATTAATTGTTTATTAACAAATAATTTTTTTTTTATCTTTATAATGCAGATATATTATAAAGATGATGAAACGATAAAGCGTAGATAAAATTGATGCAAATGCTAAAAAACTTGTTCTAAAATCAAATATTTATAATTATTTATTTATGCGTCATTATGGTGATGTGATAAAATATATAAATGGGATAAATAACTACTTAAACAGCTATATATATATAGAGTGGCGCAACGAAAACGAAACGGTCGCGTTTTTGGTCAGTTAAAATAAGATTTTGAAAAAACGCTCGAACACGTCGATTTTGCTTTCAAGGGGGACATCTTTTGCAATAAATTTTTGCAAGAATCTTTTCAACCCTTTGCGCTATGAGCACAACCCTTAAAATTTTAAATAGCATGATAGGGCAAGTGATACCTCATTTGAAAGGTTTTTTCATTCTAAAGAAGGTGTTTTTTGTTTTTTTCAAATCTGTTGAATTTTAGTCAATTTATTTACATTTGTAGTTCAATGAATGCATTTATTTTCTAATCAACAAAACAACAATTTACAACTAAAATTCAAAACAAAGTAGGCTTATTATCGAGGAATGTCGCCAACTTACTGCCCAAACGTTTCAACAAGTGAAAAATAATTTTGAGCATAACTTGTATTTTTGTATGAAAGCTAGCGGAGCTCAATTTGAACATTTATTGAATTAATTAAAGTTTTGGATGTTAGTAAATTTTTGTGAATTATCTGATAAGAAAATAAGCCTACTTTGTTTTAAATTTTTGTTCTGAATGTTTGTTTTGTTGATCAGAAAATAAATGCATTCATGGAATTAAAAATGTAAATAACTTGACTAAAATTAAACAGATTTGAAAAAAACAAAAAGCACCTTATTTATAATGAAAAAACCTTTCAAATGAGGTATCACTTGCCCTATCATGCTATTTAAAATTTTAAAGGTTGTGCTCATAGCGTAGAGGGTTGAAAAGATTCTTGCAAAAATTTTATTGCAAAAGATGTCCCCCTTGAAAGCAAAATCGACGTGTTCGAGCGTTTTTTCAAAATCTTATTTTAACTGACCAAAAACGCGACCGTTTCGTTTTCGTTGCGCCACCCTGTATAAATGCATTATGAATCCTTTTTATTCATAGATTTTCATAATTGTCATTGATGTTACGACACTGCAGGATGTGATAATTTTTAATAGACATTTCCGTCGAAGAGCTGCATTTATTAGATTTATGAAGATTTAACGACGAAGCGGCTCGCTCCCCCATTAGCTAATTGATGCTCCGAGTTTAAAGGTATTGATTGTATTTTATGGAAATCGTCCCTCGTCAAGAGTCCCGTTGTATCCTCGAGTCAGAATGACGTTTTGTAATTATAATAGTTGGTAATTCCTACGGTAATATACATGTACAATATTATTATCTCATGTCAGGGTTGTGCAGTACATTTAATTGGGTTTTACGTTGTCATTGTTGATTATATTTCTTTACGAAAAATCTGTTTGTTAATAAAATCAGATAGTTCCTGAACGTTGTGTTCATTTTTGAATTTAAAATGTTTCTGTGACAAAGTTCTTGTATATAAGTTATATTTTTAATATCACTAGTTAACAAATTTTTTTGGTGAAAGTGTTTTTTTATTAAGTGTTATAATTTACCGGTTGAGTTAAGAAAGTAAGGTTATATTTAGCCCTAGTTCAGAAAATTTATGAGATAGGTACATAGTATATTTTTCATGAATATTTTTTAAATTAAAGAACTCTAAATATTTGGGTATATCAAATAATTATAATGAAGTTGATAGATACTAGACATGTATGGAATATTATAGATGCTTTTAGGTCTAGGTATATACACGAGGCCTCTATCCTTATGAGGCCCCCAGCTACTGCCATGCGTCTGTTTAAGTTACTTTGATTTTATAATAAAAAACTTAAAATAAAAATCGCTACTGTAAAATATTATATTTATGATAGTTTATATAAAAATTTCTCATTCTATGAATATAGTGTAATGATGTTTCAAAGTTTTTATGATGCCATTACTTAAATTTATCAAAATATTTTCTATATAAAATTTTTATCTGACGATATTTCAGGAGACTGAAGCTTAATTTACGCGTGAAATACTTTCAAATAAGAAATATGCTTAAAAAGCCATTTTTCAGAAATATCAATCAATCAATAAACATGCCTTTTTGAGAATATAACACTTTTATCATCATACAATATATTTCATTCTCTACAATACTCTACATACAAGTAAATCCATCCGAACAATTTATAACTAGAATACATACATAACAGTTTCAAACAATTAAACGTTGTCGCAGCGACAATCTGAAATAACTGACAGTGCTATCTACATTTGGCGCAACACGGGCGACGACTTAATACTCGTACTTGATTTGTACAAGAAAGTAATGGAAATTGAATAATAGAATATCATGACATACAGGACATCGGAGCTCATGTTGCTTGCGGTATATTTTGTGATTTATTATTATTTGTATACACGTATTCGTATAACAGTAAACTATAATGAAATCTATTAAATCTTTAAGTTTATTTTAATATATGTATAAAAAAGTTGGTGCGTATATGTGTACTCATCAGGCTTAAACCACTAGACGTATTGAAGCCATATTCATACCATATGTTCGTTTGGTGCTCCGATAAGTTAATAGATTTTTGGATTCGGTACGTAGCGCTAGGGTCGAGATATTTCGAAAAATTGTATATTTTCCATATAAAAAATACATCAAACATTACTAAAAATAAAAATTTCAATTATCCAAATGTATTATTAACAAAAAAACTGATTAATCTATGCGGGTGAAATTTTAAAATTTCTGAATATTGGGGGCAACCTACTAATGATTATAATAAAAATATGTTTTCTTTTAGCTAGATTTTCAATTTTTTAATTTGTTTTGAACAATAATGAAAGTTAATCGGGAATAATGTATTTACGGCAACAATCCAAAAAAGTAAAAATCAGTTCAGAAAAACCAAATTTTTTTTAGTTTTAATACACATATGTAAAGTATGTATGTATTATTTGAAAGGGTATAAAAAATCCTATAATTTGCAAAAAACAAAATTACTTTACGATGGTTTGCCCAAAATATATGTTTTGGCTATTTTAAAATCAAACTTGGTAAATTTATTTGGGATCATAAGAAGTATATTTTCCCTTAATTTTTATCAAAATATTCATATTTGTTGCAAAGTAGTTGAGAAAAACTGAAAAATCTGTTTTAAGCGCAGTTTGTAATTTTTTTTGAAATTAGAAATTAAGTTATAGTATTCCACCTCCAACAGATCGATAGTAAGTAACCCTATTTTTTTTGGTCAATATTGATCAAGTAGAAGTCGAGATATTTGCGAAAAACCGAACCGCAAACAGGAAAAATTGGTGATTTTCGTGAAAAAAGTACCGCACGGAAAACGGATTAATTCACTAACTCAGTTATGAACTTCTCTTCTAAGACCATAAAATCGCTGTAGGGAGAGATTGTTTTATTCAATAAAACATTTCAGTTATATGACTCCACTTCTATAATAAATATGTATCAAAACTAGTCGAGAAAAATGCTTTGAGAGAATAATTTTATTCTCATAATAAAATAAAACGATATAACTTATTTACTTATTAAGTAGTTGTTGATTAAATTTACATGAAATAAGAAAAAAAATTGTTTAATTGTTACTTCATTATACTGGTATACTCACTAGTTCGTTTTTACTTATTGTTAAAGTTTTTATTTATGAAGGAAAGCACGTAATTAAACTATGGCTGACATCGCTGAAACTTTTTGACTAGAATTGGGTCATGTGGGGAAGATAGAAAACAGGACACCCTTGTCAAGATTCACACGTTTGCAGTTCTTGTTTTTAATAATCGTTATACATTTGTCAAATCGCAAAAAGTTAACGCATTTGGAAAATATATGGGAAGATACAATGAAAATATTATAATTATGAAGATATATTACCTATTAGCTATAATAGATAGGTAATTACTTTTTTTGATAATTTTTACTTGAATACCTTACATATAAAAACTATTTTTTAATTGTTGTAAATAAAATTTAATATCATTTGATAAATCTATAAATATAAATTTTGTGTTTTTATTTATTGGAAAATGGGTTGTAACAAAATTCATTTTTTAAACAATATCTAACTTTATAACCAAATAACTCTCGGTACTTTGTAAGAATGGAGGATTTAAATGATTTCCATGTTACAGACAATTAAAAATAATAACATAATATCAGACCAGTTTTTTTCTACTAATAAGTACCTTTGGGTATAAATTCTAAACGATTTTATTTTTCTGTTTAACCTGGAATCTTGTATTTGATCTATGTGATCTCTCACTTAGTATGTAGTTTAAGATTAAGCGTAAGACAGTTTACGTCTAAATCCGCCGCTGATTGTGAGATGAACCATACGTATTGTGTGTGTGTGTGTGTGTGTGTGTGTGTGTGTGTGTGTATATACACGTTTGATATATCGTTGAATGTAAGCGGAATAAAATCTGTTGAGTAAGAAAAGCGTCACTATATTTTTATATTAACGTGCGAAAGACAGACGCGTCTCGAGGGGGTTTGCGTGGAAAGAAAAAACTCAGGGTTGGATTAAGTTTAATTTATGAAATTGTAATTATTGTTGTAGCCATTAATATCATATTCTATGGTTTATATTTGAATTAATTTGTTAAAATATTACGAAAATAAGGTACTGGCACCAGTCTTGGATGTGACCTCAGCTAATGACTATTTTTTAATTAAAAGTACTGAATTTGATTACTACCATTTCTGAATATTAATCTATATATATTTAACTGTCTTACAGTGTGATTTGATGACAATCGACTAATAGGTGTCAAAATGGTGGACATTTAAACTAATTATTAGTATAATTTATTTAATTATTATATGTATTATCATAGCAACTGCTTTACATTGTTTCAAAGACGATTCTTTCTTTTATATCTTTTGTGTCCAAGTACTTATAATTTTGTAATCATTAGCAAGTGTCCATCACTGCGTGCTCATTACTGGTTTTACTTTACTGGAGAAAAAACATAAACAAAATAAAAGGCAATAATTTTTTTTTTTTAAATATTTGCGGACTTTGGTAATTAAATTGGTTAAATGATTACTTGTTTTATTAGAAACATGAGTTAATGAGAATTACAAATAGAAGCCCGTCAATCACAAAAACATTATAGCGGCCATAACTGGTGCCTGTACCTTAAATATTTTCATTTATTTTCTATTCCCCTCCCCCCATATTTACAATTAAATATATGATGAAACAATTGAAAGAATTTACTTTTTTTCATTATTAAAATAACGTATCCAGTAATTTAAATAAAAAAACGTGTGTTTCAACACAAAAGGCACGCTAACAGTTAATTATAATGTTCACAAAGTGTTAACTGTTACAAATAAAAAAGCGTATGAAATACAACGCGCTAGCGATACATTGACAAATAGACGTAACCACAAAACGACCGCAAAGCCGACCCTGGCACACGTGAGCTTGTAAAGCTCCAGTCCGAGCTTCTCTAAGCTCACAGAATTGCTTGCGGCCGCTACCATTGGGATTTTTAACTCGATTCGTACCGGTTTTATTCGGTTAGGCGTTCTTGTTTCACCCGCACGGGTCTTCCCTACTTTTTTTCCTCTACTCTGCGATAAATCGTCTGAAAGAATGAAATTTTATTTACAGAAAGTGATCTTTATTGAATTTTTAGATTGCTTGTAATTATTTTTATGTTTCTATTGATAATGGTTATAAAGTGTTATAATTATTAGTTACTGTTAAAAAAATAGGTACATTTAAAAGGTATTAGTACGTATTTGTATTGTAAAGACCCAGATTTAGTATTCATTGTTATCCACAATCAATACTAAAATAAAAAATACTCTCTGTAAAATGAGAAGATTTAATATTTGTTTATTTAAGTTAAAATTTGTTTGTTCTAACTCGACATACAAAATACTGAATTGATTTTGATGGAACTTTTATTGTAACGAAGCCTAGGATCTTAAAATTATTTATATATAACTGATTTACGACAGGACCGTATTAAGGAAAATTTACAATTCATGTTTTATAATTAAATTAAATTAAATTTGAAAAATTAGGTCAGTTAATGCAATAAGACCATCACTGTCGACGAGGTGGGAGTGTGATGTCCACGTTTTTAGAGCAACCAGTCGTGCGGGTATTCACCGTTTTGGAAATAAATATGATTGAAGCAGGGGGGAGGGACACTATCGATTTCCGCCCTGGGAGTCACCTCCCCCCCTAGCGACGCCGCTGCCAATGGCCTCTTTTTAACATTTGCTACAGGCCCCGCGCTGACTTAATCCGGCACTGGATTGAAGCCACGAGGAAATTCAAACTTAAAATATCACAGTTTGGTGTTTATGTTAACTATTTCTTTAAGATTATAACATAATTAGTAACTAACTCTTATAGTAGGTATTTGGTATTATATATTATAATACATGCAATGTATGAGTATGTATACTATTTAATGTTTTCATTAAGGTATTCAGTATCTTTGCGGCGATCTTATAAGGTCTTGCTTTCAAAGTTTCTATGTGGTGATGGATTATTTTATCCCAGTTCAACCGAGGTATATATCATTAGAAGCTGAGATTTAGAGTAGTGTAATTTTTAAATTGTGTTCCTCTCTAGTTCCACTCCTACTGCTCTCCATTTACGGCTCATTTTTTTTAATGATGGTATCAAAAAGTATGTAATTTTTACAATTTTTCCATCTTTCTTTATTTTTATAAGATGTCATTATATGTTTATTTTGTATATGTACTCTACTAGTACACTATAAAAATAATTATTTTATAGCAATTTCGTAACGAAATAAGTTTTTAAAAGATGACGTAAAGAATGAGTCTCGTTTCTTATTTAAATACCATGAGAAAATGTTTTTTAATGGTAGTTTGTATTACTGGTTCATAAAATCATAAAAACTGAGGAGAAATTTTTCAGGACATTATTTTGTAGAGAATTGCATATAATTGTAGTGTATTTTTTTACCGATACTCGCTTATGTTAAAAAATTCACTTCTTCACCCTTTTTTTGACAATAGCGACATCTTGCAAGCGACATAAAAAGCGTTTACGTATTTCATATCATCACCGTAGTAAATACATTTTCTAAAATTGAATAGAAAACGCTGCGAATATGGCTTTAATATGAAAGCTCCGCGCTTATTCTGTTATGTTGTCAGATGCGCTAAAGTCAAATTTGAGAGCTGGGTAACAAATGACATAGTTGTATGGACCACTCTACGTCATTTCCAAACTTCTACACAACATAGAGAGACCTCTGTGTGTGTCTCTCTCATTGGCCGGATGTTTCATTCTCTCATTCTCACTAATGTATTGATCTATCTACCATGTTTATCCCAATTTTCGTCTCAACATCTATTTGAATCTACGTTCTGATGGAATTGGATGTACAGGAAACTTTATAAGTAACGATATTGTTACTAGATTACAAGATACAGGGTGGTCGAGATGATTGAGTGTTTATGTATAGAGTGTGCTTGTTATCAAATGAGTTTACTTATATAGAACTTTATTAACATAAGTTTATTACGGATAGAAATTACTTAAAGTAATTAAATGTTGTAAATGTATTATCATTATATTATGGTTAAACTATCATATAAAATGTATACGGTTTCTAGTCACAAATTTATAATAGAGTAATCTGGTCAAAAATGAAAACCCCTAAAAACCTGTTTAATGTAATCTAGAGGTAAAAAAACATTGTAGAATTTTTTTTCATATTCCAAAAGTTTTACCCCAAAATATCAAATTTAAAAAAAATGTACTTTTAAAACACTTCCAGTTGCGCACCATGATGCGTGACGTCATAATTCAGTATTGAAATGTCAGTCAATGCTTAAATATACAAGTGGAAAATGCACGAAAAATAATAAGTGATAAATATTGTTTCGTACGTTGTTGTAATAATTCAACTCACAAAACTCCTGGAAAAAGATTTATAACTGTGCCAGAAGGATATTAAGGAAAAAAAATTAAAAGTATATTAAGTTATTCTATATCCATTTTTTTTATTATTCTTCTTGTTTTTATAATTCACGCGTTGAAATTTTGTATACAAACAAAATTGACAGTTGGACAGAACCTGGATTACGACGTCGCTAACGCATTGACCAATCACGTCGCTTTTTAAATGCGAAAAAACAATTTGTTCAATGCTTTTATTATTTTTTCAGCCTAATCTTTGCAATTAAGTAATTAAAAAGGTATGTCAAAAATTTTCGGATTACTTTATTATCACACACACTAAAGACTTCGATTTTGATTTGTTTTACACTGTTATAATTGACTCATAAGCAACATTCCACCTATTTAGTGTTTCGGTGAAGTAAATACTAAACTATTTACACTTATAACACTTTTTCATACTTCACGCGAAAAAGATCATTTTCTCAAAAAGTCGAAATTTTAATTTTTGAAATGTTTTATGAATTTTGATAAGTGCACATTTTTACGTATATATTTTTTTGGTAAATTAGACACCCTTGATTTAAACAAATATGCATGTATAAAGAAAAAAATAAAAAACTCGAACGCATCGATAAAAAATTGAATATTCTATAATGTGTGACACATTTTTACGGCACGTGCCTTTTCCCCCATGATCCACAGATATAAAGTAGAGTATATTTTATACTTACATACATTGTCTTCGTCCTTCCAACCCAGTTGTTCCTGTGCTAGCAGCCGGGATAACACGAAACTGGGAGACTCGTATAATCGAAAAGAGTGCTATGTGATATGGAAACAATTCATGATGTTCCGTACCAAAATATGAATATGTTTTTGTATATACGTATGTCATATGTGAACGCGTGGGGTAGATCTCAATCAAATTGTAGGTTATGAAATAAAAACATAGATATGGATGAATTTAAAATTTGATGATTGAACCTTCTTTATTTATCGAATAAGAAATTAACTGTTGTTTTTGGTATTCTAAGGAATTTCATTATTTTGTAAATGATATTACATTTTTGGCTAAAACTATCTTTTTTATAATATCTATAACTTATGTACCTATGTAAATTTTTTATTAATATATTTTTTGAAAATTTATTTATATTTTTATATGCCTGTAATTGTCAACATAAAATGGATTGTATGAAGAATTTTAATAAAAGTTCCAATTACTAATCGTAATGCAATAATTTACAGACTGATTGTATTTTTAAATAAAAGATTATAATTTTTATAATAAGTAATAATATAATATAATTACACGGACAAAAATAATGTGCCTGTAGAATCGCATGCAGAAGTAGTCGATCAGTTTTTATTCAGATTCGTTTATCACAAACTTAGTAGTCTTCTCCCATTCGATTATTATAATATTTATCATTTTATCATTTATCCATTTACAAAACAAAGACAGATATTTGGAAACGCATATTTGCTAGATAAAGAAATACTCTTTAATTTAAATATTAAATTATTATGTAATCTATTGAAAATTATATAAGTAAATTTTGTGACAATAAATATTTGATATTCCGATATTTAGTATTTAAATATTTATATAAAATATTTGATATAAAATTAAAATTTATTTATAATGATGTAACTATATAAGCTCCACCCTAGAAAAAGATAACCGATGATGTTTGTCTTAATATATTTGGAATCTATTGAAAGCGATTCTGACCTTAAGGGTGGCAGACTACTTCGGAAGCCCATAATATATTACTGTACATATGTATCGCTTCAATCCAGTAAATTATACAAATGTTTGAATCGTTGTGATTCCATCGTTTGATTTACATTATTACAGAAAAAATAACTACATATGATATTTGAGAATTTGAATATACATAAGCTGCCAATACTGCATGTAAAAGGCTTGAAGTATTTTTTGGTACTTGAAATACACCAAGAACATTTAGAAATAGTAAAAAGTATTTAACTTATGTTAAAAAAATGATTTAATATGTAAAGTATTTGTATTTAACATTTAAAAAGAACTTGTAGTACATACTTAATTCTTCAAATACTTTTTCACAATACTTGATTTTAACAAGTAAAGCATTTGAAGTACATTTGAAAATAGTAAAAGTACTTTATACTCCAAGAACTTTTATTTGTACTTGATACTTGTACTGAGTACTTGTGACAGCTCAGATCTACTTACATTTTTTAATGTTGAAACATGTAATTATATAGGTATTATAATGTGTTACTATACAAAAGTGATAATAATAGATTAAGCGATTCGTATTGTGTATTTAGTTGCTACAATAGAGCGAACTGGAGAAACTTTGACAACTTTTGATCTACACACAGCATTGAAACGATTTAGGGATTTCAACGAGTAATCAAAGGGTGTTGTAGTAAGCATAGAAAGTATTGTGTTTGTAGCCTCAAGGCAGAGAATATATCCGGGCTCTTATTATACGGGTATTGTAGTTTATAAAACCTGAATGCGAGACAAATATTTTTGCTTATGCAATACACTCGATAATAATAATTGATTAATGATTAAAGATTTTTGTATTGTTTAGAGATAATTTTTTATAAAAATATACATAATTTATAATATTGTAAAACTCTAAAAAACCCACATAAATTTTTTTGGAAAACTCCAGTAAATGTAGAAGTCCGCTAAGATAGAAAAATTTCGAAAATTGAATTTTCAACAAATTTTTATAACAAGAATACCCACACACTTCAATGAAACAAAAATATTAAGTAGATTAGGTTCTTTATCATTTATCAAATTCAATTTTTAGCAAATTAAAAAAATAATACCCAATGTGGGAAATTCCAATTAGGAGGGCTTCTCTGGGGTAGAAAATGCAATATAAAAACTGTTTTCGATTTTATTAAAACTTTGATGCAATATTACCAAATACGTAACAAAAAAATGTTATTTATGAAAGCATTACCGGAAAATTTTAAGTTAAAGTTTTTTTTTTATACCGAATATCTGATTCATTAACAAAATGTTATTCATTTCAGTTTGCCACCTTTAGTCTACATTTTTTAAATTTTAATAGCTGACACCAGCACCCTTAAGAACTTGGGTCTTAAGGCAGCTACCTTGTCTAATGCTATGGTAGTAAACATTACGTTATGTTTAGTCAGAAAACTTTGAGTTGCTGAATGTCATTGTTCGTTATCTGATCTGCGTTGTTAACTAATTTTAAGTAAGAAAGGTTTGGATCTTGACTTCTGGGTGTAAGCCGCGTCGGTTTGATCGTGTTATCGGCTGAAAACAAGATCCATTTCAAGATCACCACGGAAGCCTCAAGACTTGTAAAGGTTTATTATGAAAATAATTTTATCAGATATGAAAATTATTCATATTTATTATCTACATACTTGAAGTTATTTGAGTAAATTGATTAAAATAACATGAAATGTATCAAAATACTGAAGGTGCTTGTTAATTAAATAGGAATGTAAGTAAGCACCAATGAGTTATTATTGTATTGTGGGCAGTAGTTTAGAAAGACGTGTTTTTTTTTTTTAATTACTGTAATGTAAATGTTTACAAGCGGTCATTACATTTTACATTAATTTTGAAAAATTGATATTTCTTAAAAAAGCCAAAAAAAACTTTAAAAAATGCTTAATAATGATTACCCAGGATAACTCTTGTTATAAAGTTAAAATGCATTTTTGGTAGGATATCTACTTAAATTGTTAAAATAAGAATTTCTTCGCGGTTTTCCTTCTCCGCCTTAGTAGATGGATTAAAGACAAAAAAAGTGATTAATAGTATTTGGGTGGTTAGATTTTTTTTTGATTTTCTCTTTATATATTCAAAGATGAGTTGAAAATCGAAAAGTTAAGAAAATCAGCCATGTGCGTTCCTAGAAAGTTGCATAATTGTGCATTTTTGATACATTTCGAGTGTATCGCTATACTGTTTTTGATATATCTTCAGTTCTATAGGTCGTAGGGGAATAAATAAAAAACTAAAATACTTATAAGTTAATAAACTATAAAACTGTATAGGTAGCGTTACTTTCCAAACGTATCCTAACATCAAAAATAAAAATAAAATGACGAAAACCTTTTTTTATTACTAATAATACAGTATAATTAACGTAAAAAGTTTTTACGAAAATAAGAGGAAATATGTATTTTTATGTTATTAATACGTGATGAAATTTTCAAAAATAAAATTTGATTTTACGCCCATAATCGGCCATTTTTGAAAAAATTGAAAAAGCTTGCCGAGAAAACATCGTAGGGTAAATTTTTATTTTTTTTAATTATAGACTTTTTTATGTGCTTTATTTTTTATATATGCCAAAATATGTTAAATAAGTTAAAAAAAATAACTTCTCGAATGAATCACTTCAAAATGCTAATTATCCTCTACTACCTGTATTTCGAAATCGGCAAATTCTTGCGTTGCTTGCTTCTCTAAAAATATAAACATCACATCCTTGCTGTGGATGTTTGTTTGATTGATTTAATTAACATCATAATCATAACTGCCATTGATTATTCTTAAATATTTTTATTTATTAAGATTATTCTCTAAATATTTCATAGTACATACAGAACCTACAGATTGTATTTATATAACGTTAAATTATATCCAGTAAGTAATTATCAAAAGTAAAGTAGAAATTGATACTGTCTCTAAGGTACATATACATTGGAAAAGTTCATTTTTTTATTATTATTAAAGCATATTTTCGATAAAAAAATCCTTTGTTTTTATATCATATTTCTTTTACGATATAAAATAAGTCCCTGTGTGCACATACCTACCTTCTTTTATTTTGTTTTTATTTTCAATAACCCCATACATCCGTTGACATTCCTTTCAACAAAAAGTTGTGAGTGGGAATTTTTCTGCGTCTTCAAACACTTGTGCCTGGACATTATTGGTTAAATAACTAGAGCATATCCCTAGTGGTGAAGCGGATACCTCCCTCTGGAGCTGGTAAACAGGATATTGACACCAGATAACTGTTACAAAGATGATTTATTTATGTTAAACTTGCCTAAGATTTCTATCTTACAAAATAGATCAATTTGTTTCGTTTTAATATTTTCAATACACTCAATACTAAATTCTGGGAACGGGGGGGGGGGGGGGGGGAAGGATATCTGTTCGGTTTCCAAGTTTAGATTTTCTTGAATTCCAATTTAATTTGACCTCTAAATTACAGATTATATTACATGATAATTCTTTTAGGTATTATATAACTTTTAGAGTTAAGAAGTAAATGAATTAAAAGTGGGTGGTTTAGTGAACTTGACAAAGTAAAATTACACACAAGCAGAAATGAAAGAACGCGTGCTAATTTAAAAAAATACGCTTTGATTGAAACTCTGAAACAGCAAGGCTGTAAAAAATTGTATTAAAGAAACTTTTTTAATCATAATTTTCCCAAACTCGCTGCGCTATTATACTTTCTGTAAGTGTAGGTTACTATAAAAGTTCAAATACTTTAGTGAGTTTTAATTGAGCGTTAAACATAAGCGTAACAGCGTTTTCACGTTCTCATCTTAAAATATAAATAATTAAAAATAGATAAATGTAAGGAATCTACTATAGTGACTAGTGACGTTATGTGCATATTTACATAAAACAATAAATTGAGCTGCAATATTTATACTCTTATTATTATAAACAGAAACCATTATCTTGAAAATGGTTCATTGCATCGAAAAAATGGTAAGAATATAAATAAAAAGTGTAACGTTAAAATTATTAAAAAATGATAATATAAAAAAAAATCTGGAAAAATAAATAGGTAAGATACAATAAAATTATAGATAATAATATTCTTTACATTTTTTCAAAATATTTTATTCTATCGTTTTGTCTTTATTTTTAATCTATTGATAGTTTCATATTGAGTAATGAAAACATGTGATTCCGAGTTCCTCAAAATAAGTAATTTCGATGGATTCGTGAGTTCGAATTTTTTTAAATTAAAAATATAATTTAATTTTTATGTACTACGTATTTCTATTGTACTTTAATTTGAAATAAAGTTTTATTTTTGTAAGATATTCCATGAAATATGATTTGGTTGTTTATATAGCAATAATAAAATTAAAAATACTTTGTAAATATAAGGTACTGCCACCAGTTATGGCCGCTATAAGAGCAAGATTTACTGTTTTTGTGATTGACGGGCTTCTTTTTTGTAATTATCATGAACTCATGTTACTAATAAAACAAGTAACTCTTTATTTAATCAATTTAATTACCAAAGTCTGCAAATATTTTTTCTCCGGTAATAGATAAAGTAATACTAGTAACGCAGTAATGGACACTTGCTAATGATGACAAAATGATAGGTACTACGACACAAAAGATGTAAAAAAAATCGTCAAATTTGAAACAATGTAAAGCAGTTGTTATGATAATATAATAATTAATAAATAAATTATACTAATAATTAAATTAGTTTAAATGTCCACCATTTTGACACCTATTGGCCGATTGTCATCAAATCACGCTGTAAGACAGTTAAATGTATATATAGATTAATATTCAGAAATGGTAGTAAACAAATATCATCAAATATTTCTAATTCAGTACATTTAATTTAAAAATAGCCATTACTGGGATCATATCCAAGACTGGTGCCAGTACCTTATATGTATACGTTTGTAATTAAGGCCTTAGATTAGTAACTGACAACATATTTGTAGATTATATTTATATTTTATATATATTGCATAAATTTTAACAATTAATAAAAATAAAATAAAACAAAGTATAATATACACACATACTTACTTCTTTCAGAATATTAAACACCGAAATAATTAATCTACAATTACGTGAAAATTACTCACTCCTATACACATTACTTGCCATTGTTGCAGAAATTAAAAGTACTGTTTATTATTATTTTTTAATTCTTGAAGCTTTTGATGTTAATCTAGATAATTATATTGCGTTTTTCATGATTTAATTATGACATAATTTTCAGCCAGATTTGTTCAAACGTGTGCTCGTATGTCGGCTGTTATATAATAATGTGTAATAATGTGTATGAGAGAGAAGCACATTCTAAATGCTTTGTATGTGTCAAATGGCATTTTAATTTATGTGGATTTTATTAGATTTTATTTAAAAAGCGAACGCATGAAATTTTGTTATGGATAAAATCATCAGAATTTAATTTATGATAGTCAATGTGTGTATCAAGTTAGTGGATTAACCCTTCAGGAGTGATGAAAATACTATTAGTCATCAAATAATTAATGTATATTCCATAGTATTTTATTGTACAGTGTTCATATTCACATATACATATTATGTACAGTAGGGTGTGTAAAAAATATTGCTCTCGTTACGAAATACGTTAGTTTTTGACCTAAAATAAATCATCGCCAAAGGATTACCCTATGGTTTAATTTTAAGAGGTGCGGCAAGGGGGGGGGTCCCGATTAAATAACTTAGGAAAATGATTCACTCTAATGAAAATATAAATTTTTATTTTGACTTCGAGGTTTTAGGTCATTATATGTCAATAAAATAGTTATATGTGATATAACATTATTTATTATTATAGACGTTTCGTCATGTTTCAGACTTCATCGGTATCTTTTGATAACAATGGTTCTTTTACATATTTCTATTTAACAATAGGATTATTTTACAACATTTCTCATGGAGTTCATTTTCTTCAAAATATAAATAAACAATAAACAATGAAAGCATCTACACTATAGGTATCGTGCCGGTTTCACTCCAATACAGTATTTATTATACTGAATATTTGACTGGAGCGAGACCGGACCGGGACCGGCACGATAATCTGGATGGACTCTTATTATGCGTAGTAATCTAGTATTTTTGTTCAGTATTTAATAAAACATAAACTACCGATAAGAATTTTATTATTGTAATAAATTGTGAAATCTTCATAAAACAAGTTTGAAACAATATTTAAATAATAATAAAATTATTTATGCGTTAGTAATTCTTCTACAAAATAAAATAAGGTTCGAATGTCTGCATAGTATTTATTTCGATTCAAGTTTTGCATTAATACCGGAACAAAAGTTAAAACTCTTTTATATTATTATTGTTATTTGGAGTTGTGAAAGAAAATTTACTTTTACGAATTCATTTTGTAAAGTTAAATAATTTTCTTTGGTCTTATTTGAATATTTGTGTAACTGTGGAAGTTAAATTATCTTTTGAAAAGTCGATTGTGCTAGGCCAATTGAAGTTTGGTTTATTTAAAATTTCATTTTTGGGTCTTAAATGGTAATGAGAAATTTTTTAAAATGTGTAATATTTATTGAAATTCTCAATTTGAATAACTTGGACACTAGATAAAATTGTGTATGCTTTAATAAATATTTGAATACATTTTGTAGGGGAGAGAGGGGTAGTCACGAATGTGACTATTTATCAAAATTCTATTCAAAGTAGATCAAATTTTTTATTATATAACATCCATGTTTTTGAAAATTAAAAAAAAAATACTAACACAGAAGCACGTCTTAGAAAGAATGAATGAAAGAAATGTTGCTTTATCCGTTAACAGAGAAACTTTTAGCAGTAATAACTAATGCTGAGGTTCTTTACGCGATGAATCAAAAGCATTAATATTTCTGCTTAAATAAACAGTTCGCATTACTAACGACGAGGGATAGAGATGAGGTCAAAGAGAAAACACCAAATGAGAAATTGCGCTGTGACGTTTAGAGTATGTTACTGTACTTCTTTTATTTCGAGTGCATGCAGTGTTTGCAATGGAAAATGGAAATGGTCTTTTTTGTTCGAGTACAATACGAAGTACTCTATAAATATAAATTGTGTACAAACAATAAATAAATATAACACAGCAGAGATTCATTGTTTTATAAACCCTTTTTAGATTGTAATTATTTTTTTAATACCTCAAAATAAAAATTGGAAATGTGTCTGTACTCACTTCTTAGTTTTTTTAAAGTAAAATTATTTTGTTTTTACGGATAATATAAATAATATGAAGTATGTAATGAAACGTGGGAAGAACAATAGAAACAGTAATAAAAGTCTTGGCAAATAAGACAGCGCTGTCAACTATGAGAATTCAAACCGTATTGACGTTACAGCGTTGTCTTATTTTCCAAGGGTGTAATGTAGCTATACAGGCTGTTCGTGGGGATCGAGTGATCATTACCACCATTGTCATTATTGAATCTAGAAGATTGATTAAATTAACGTTAAGTATCTACGAATGATTGGAATAAATATAAAATTTTGTTAAGATGTTACCTACTTTTGTTTTTATTGTATCAAATTTGCATAGCACACTTTATTTCAATACTTTCTATTAAATTAATACGTCTTATTACAATATAACTTGTTATATATATTCATTTTATAGCTCACTTTTGAAAACAGAATATTGCCAGCTATAAATTTCTAAATAATATACAGAGTATTCCATTAAAAAAATCTATATATTTTGCTATTTAACCGATCTTCTACTTCAAGAATAACAAAGATAACAATTATCATTCTGTTTCCGCTAACAGCCTGTATATTAAAAAGGTACGAGACTATTGAAATGTTAATCAAGTATTTTCAAACTTTTGTATTGATTTGCAATTCTCATTACAGTTTTAATTTAGTTCGTTTAACTAAAATTCAGTCAAATAAAGATCCAATAAACTTGGCAAAATATACAAACATCAAAAAGTTACATAACACTCACAAAGAAAGTAATAATAATTAATTCAGTGGCGTGGAAATTGTCGTACTTGGCGTTCAAATGAGCTTGACACGAACATATGTGCAGTGGCGGCTCGTGTAGGGGCATATTAGGATATGTGCATTGTGCATGTGATGATTAAATATGTCAATTGTATGTATTTTTTTTTACCGATTCTATAATTTGATATCAATTGATAATAATTTATTACGTCGACGCAGTGGCGTACCAATGTATTCAGTGCTTTGAAGCATAGTTTATAGAATCAGCCTCCCTATAAAAGTAGTCTAGCTTTAAATATTTAAACTATACCGACTCCAGTAAAGCGGTTCATAACATTTCTGTGAAACCACATTTCATATAGTTTTTTAGGTTTGTTCTTTATACGTTAATTTTGTATTTATCGCAAAATCAATGACACGAGAAGCTTTGTGATAGTTTTAGAATGAGACATAAAATTGTTTTCCGGTTTCACAATTTTAAATTGATCTTTCCGTTTCAGGTCAAGACAAACACTTTTCGTTTCGTGTCTGTCTGTCCCTTGAATCCTTGTCACACGCATAACTCATGAACCATATTAATGAAACTTGGTTGGATGGTTGGGTCTGACTTGAGGACGGTCTCATCGTCCAAATCGTGTGTGAGAGGGAGGGGTGACATCCCAAAATATATTTTTTTCAAGATATCTCAAGAACGACACATGTTAAATGAAAATTTTGTATAATCTTTTTTGTAGAGCATTCAATTTCCTATTATATAGGTCTACAACGTTTGTTGTAAAATATTCCCTTACAAAGATTTATCTCAATTTGCTTTAAAAAAATCGTGTTTTGTTTTTTTAAATTTATATTAAAGGTCAGGTTGGGTCGTGTATAGGAAAGTCGGATCGATTATATATAAAAAACACTACTTGCTATAAAAGTACTCGATTTACCCCCACTCTATTTCCCTACAAATCAGCCCTGCAGATTCGGTGGTGAATAGAGGCTTTAACTTTTAGATATTAACTATCGTTTTGACGTTTTAAATGTCATCTTGACGTTTTCATAAATTAAGATTTGGATTGAAATTGTCAACAAATTAAGAATATACCTACGAAAAAATAATCAGGTGCGTCTTAAGAAAAATTTCGAACTAATATTTTTATTAAAATTGTGTAAACATTAAATGGTTAACCAATGCCAAGCTAGGTATTTATTTGAACACTTTATCGGTTTTTATTTAAATTGTACGATAGTTAACTACCTTTGGTGAATTTACCACGAGGAAGCACTGCCTGTGCATTTACTTGGCATAAGTTTTTTATTAGTTTCTATATTTTTATTGAGCAGCCATAACTGATTTGAATTCATGCTAATTTGTATTTTACGGATACCTTACAATAGCTTCGAACAGTAAATTCCGAAAGATATTTCGATTTTATATAAAGACAAATTATATGTATTTTTACGGCTACGTAATTTGGAAAGTGATTGATTATATTATCGATAAAAAAATGTTAAGAACACCACTGACTTTTCACACACGGCATGCCCGTGTCTGTTTGATGTCCATGTGTGCCTTCAGTCACGGCTGTTGTTGTTCATGACGGGTCTAATTAAAATTTTATCTTTTTAAACGAGTTAAGCACCTCCCCGCATCTCTCTTCGTACGTAACGTAACTGTCGTGTTTTGTTTTACAAACACGACGCCAACTTTGTGTACTGTGATGTTTGTTTGTCTAACCGGACAGTGATTCGTTTGAAAGATATGCCACTTTTATATTTTTAATCTTTATTGTTTAATTTATGTACTAATTAGCATATGTTTTATATCATTGTTATAAGTGTTGTTATTATTTATAATCTTTTCTTAAATAATTGATTTTTATATGAAAAAAATTTGTTTTTTTTCTTAAAAAATATTATCGATAATAATATGGTCTGAAATATATAATTTTTAAAACAAATTTAAAACACAACTTAAAATTCAAAGAGGAAGTTGTTACGGATCCAATTTTTTTTAATTTAATGAAATTGATTTAAATTTATGTACATTGTAAAAATACACATTATTTTATATGAATTTTATATTAAAACAAACGAACACACTTTTCTGGTAAATTATTTAATAAATAAATAATTAAAAATTAAAGTTTTTACTTTCTTATACCATGTATATGAAATATACATTAGTATAAGTAAGTATAGTGAAGTCGATTTTTTTCGAACTCCGGATTTTGACGGAATTATCTATTTTTACCTTCCCTGAATCCATTCTGACTATTTTCGCCATGATGTCTGTGTGTTCGTCTGTCTGTCTGTCTGTTTGTCTAATGGATATTATATATGAACTATAAAATAATACTTTACTTATTATTTATTTCTAATAAAACTATATAGTATACAGCTCACGGGGGTTTGAGATCAAAACAAAGATACTCAACATTCAGTCACGTTAGGGCGAATTCTGGTGATACAACCCTCATTCGTGGAAAACTTTCCATATTGCGGATGCACACACGAACGCACATGCACACACATGACTATAGTGCAGAACAAGTTCTGGAAGCCACTCACCCGAGAAAGGACGGCATTGCTATCGTCGTCCTAGATTCCGTTTGTGTGTGAAACACAGGTGATGAAGAGAAATGTCTCAAGGGCGTTTGAATACCTCCGCGTCCTCCGCTTCTCTGTTGCTGAGCTGCGTTCCAATTACTCTTGTACGCGCCTCCACCACGTCCTGGTGGAGGTGCGGTGGTGTACAACTCTTAAAGCTATGTGAATAGTGTTCTCTCTCTCTGTTTGTTTTTCAAGGAGAAAAAACGTATATTGTGTGTAGTTGAAAGTAAGTAAATGTTTGTTAGATATTAGTATTCTTGTAGTCAATAACGACAGCGATTGAAAAATAAATTGGGTATAATATGACAAAATTTATAACAAAATATTTTAGAAGATATCAAAAGCTTAGAGAATATACAGTGTATTCCAAGTTGATTAAGACATAGGAAATTTAACATGGGGAAAATTAGAAATGTTGTAGTAACCTTTGGTCAAATTTAACGATGTGTCATTGGTACATTTTGAAATGCCGTCTCGAAACTAACTGATAAATTTTAAATTAATCAACAGTATTTTGTTTTCAACTTTAATTAAAATAAAATACATTAATAAAATTAAGCATTCTAGATAAAATTATAATAATATTTTTTTGACAGATATAAATTAGAAAACAAAATACTAATTACTATTTTATTAAATTTTGTGGCGGCATTTCAAAATGCACCAATCACACATTGTTAAATTTGACCAAAGGTTACTACAACACTTCTAATTGTCCCCATGATAAATTTCCTATGTCTTAAGCAACTTGGAATACACTGTATATTTATTTTCATAAATCGAAATAGAAACAAAATATTAATGAATTTTATTTATTTATTAAAAATTAGAGATTATTGTGATACATGAAATAAAATAAATAATAAATAAAAAAACTTGCTTACCTTATTTTGTATATTGAATTAAAATTTAATTCTTTCATACAAAAAAAAAAAACAATTTTTCGGACATTTAGCATTCAAAATCTCATAAATCCAATTCGTGCTTTGATATTGAACACAAAATAAAGCAAGAGCAGCAAAAATAGAGATATAAATAACAAAAAGACAAATGGTGTTAAAATGTATCAAAGCCCTTGCGAGGGTATTTGGTTTTCCCATAGTTCATGAATAATTGAGATGTTTTTATTTCAGTGTTATGGCAGTTGTAAAAGTCACTGTAAATCTTTTTACCCCAAACATGGTTCAAATGCAGTTATTCTTATTGTAACATCTCCAATTTATAATTCACAAGTTTTGGAGAAACATTTTCCCTGACATTGGATTATATATAGTTTTTTTTTGCATAAAGGTATGCACTTTTAACATGTGTCTTCCTGTTCAGTAATTAATGAATGTATTAATTATGTTAGAATAAATATACAAAACACGTACAATTTACTTCCAAAAAATGGATATAAAAATTATTCTTACAATTAGTGCATAATAATAAATATACATATAGGATGTCCCATAAATATACCGATAAACTTTCAATAGCTGTTAAGGACATTAAAACAATCGTTTTTTTGTTAATAAACACACGTCCGCAAACGAGCCGTTTTTGCAGTAGAGCAAAAGAAAGGACTCCGTACAAAAGCAAAGGATTTTGTCTTCTGTTTGAATTTTTTTTAACTTGAGAAAATAATAGTTCAATTTTTTTTGTATTCATTTACTAATTTGAAGTATTTTTATTCTTTAGAAATTTTTGTAAAAGTTAAACCTTTAGGAGATAAAAATAAAAATAAATATATACATAAAATGTTTCGATGCCTCCTAGAGCACAAATTATGGATTTTACGCCTTTTACAATTTTTAATTAGCGCACTTTGAACTGTAATTTTCATTAAAAAATCCAATCAGAAGGCAATATTCATTGTTTTTATATGAGGTCTATCTTTTTCACTACTGCTGAAACGGCTCAATTACGGACATGGGTTTATTAACAAAAAACGATTGTTTTAATGTCCTCGACAACTCCGGAAAGTTTGTCGGTATGTTTACGGGACACCCTGTTTAAAAATTCCAAGTGATCGTACTTTGCTTCCTTGTACCAAAACAGCAAATGAATTATCAAAAAATGTTAATTAATGCCGATAAAATGTTCTAATGTCTACTGCTTTAAATAGAATTAATACCTCCTCAATCCTACTCAATACGATGTTGATGATTCATGGGACCTTTTACTCACCAAACTCTAGTAACAATGCATATGTGACAAGGATTCAGGGGATAGACACTACTGGAAAAACGGAGAAACTGTGGTTTCTAGTCACTTAAACTAAAATTATACACCTTAACCACAATAAAACAATGTCACTCGCCACGTGTTTTGACTTCACAAGAAGTCCTCATCAGGAGCCTAACAGTTCCAGACTGATACAGTGACCAAGACTGTATCAGTCTGGAACTGTTAGGCTCCTGATGACATTGTTTTCTTGTGGTTAAGGTCTATAATTTTAGTTTAAGGGGATAGACACACTGACATACATGGAACTAAAAGTGTTTGTTTTGACCTGAAACGAAAATATCAAGAGTAAATTATGAAATCGGAGAACATATTTTTTTCTGTTTGCAGAAATGATCTTATAATTTCTTTCATCTTTTGAATATGTTGAGGAAGCAGTATTTTACTTTTGATAAAAAAATATTCTATTTAATAAATAAAATTGACTTTTTATTATTCCTTTAATTCTTTCTAAATAAATTACAGATAAAATAATAAAAATATAATTGATAAGATTAATGTACATTATTGATCCTGCGCCTTAAATTAGGTTAACTGCAAAGACGATCGTCAAACTAAAACATTTTGCGAAGTTCAAAAGAGAGGACGTAATGGTTATAGAAAACTTCGTGGAAGTATTTAAATGAAGAAGTTCTCTTTTAAAATAAATCTTGCGTTTCATAATTTAAATTTATGAGATATTATGATGATTACAAAAGACTAGTTATGATATTTTTTATATCTGTCTATTCATCTTAAGCATAATATATCTATGTTCATATATCTTCGTTAGTATTGTGATATGTTATAAATTGACACCTTGATATTATAATGGATTATCAATTATTCATGAGACATAAATAAATTATCGAACTTGAGATTTTACTGTAAGTTTCGTGTGTTAATACATACATGTATATAGTGTAAGTTAAGAATTTGAGAAAAAGAGTAAAATATCTTTACCTATTTAATTATTTTTTTCTAAAATGACGTTTAAATTTCTTGCTAGAAATTTCTAAATAACTTTATTAATAAATCTAAATTTCTAGAAAATTATTATAGCTGGAAAAAGTGAAATAAATGTATAAAAAATAATTTTCCGAAATTGGGAGAAAATATTCTGAGACAGTGTCAAACGCATCAATTTGAGATTTAACCAAGTCAGTAACTGGACATTTATGTCATTATGGTCCCATGTTTCTTGCTGCTGAAAGGTTCTGTCAGCGCTGGAATCTCAGTAGAGGTCATGTCTCCTATGAGATTACGTAGCTTAGTTTGACATTTAATTGATAGTCTGGGTAAATTTGTAAATATGTGTAATAAATATTTGTATGTTTGCTGTCTTAATTTTGATGTGCATTATGTATCATGTGAGTTGAGAGATAGTTAAAAAAAAATTTTATTCGAAAAAAATGTTGTATTGGTTTAAAACAGTGGCGTGGAAAAAATTCGGGTGGGGGGGGGGGGAGGGAGAGATACATATGAGTTTAATTTTGAATTATGAATATATTTTAAACATTACTCACATTTAAATCGATTATAGTCAATAGTATGTCTTGTAAAAAAAGTTCACTGATATATTTTTTGGTACTTTGAAGTGATGTTTTCTCAAAACTGACGTTTTTTTACGTGGGGAGGGTGGGTTAATTTTTGAATTTTTTTTCCAAATTTCAAGGTTATCATTTTTTAAGAAATTTTCTGTTTTAAAATGCTTTTTTCAATTTTTAAGCATTTTTCTGTGTTGCAAATTCGAGCTTGAATGAAAAAAGTACCATAATATAAGGCCTAGTTTTGGTAATATACAAAAAAATATTATTTTTAACGTAACCCTTCAAACACGAAAAAAAAATTATTGGGTTTAAATAACCCTGTAAAAATAACCATTTTTTAATCTTAGTTCTAAAAAAAATATAAATTTATCAAAGAACATGAAAATTAGATACATTAGCTTCTATGTGAACAAAGGTTCCAGTAAAAATCTTCAAGAAAGAAATGTATTAAAAAACTGCCAATTATAGCTTTGTTGACGTGGAATTCTCTTTAAATGTGTATACTATTGTATTTTAATATTTTCTATAAAATAATTAAGACAATGTGAATTTGTAAAATAGTAAACGATAAAAAATCGCAGACATTATCGATTATAGTCGGAATAGAACATTTACAATTTCCAATGATTTCACTACTGCAATAATGATTCCAATAGTCATGACACTCTACGCATCCAAGTGTAAAGTATTTGTGCATTGTGTATATTACAGAATGTTCTTTTTGTGTACTTTTTACCTCGATATTGAGATATTGTGCACAAAAAAATGTTTTCTGGTTCAGTGGTTTGGAAAGATTGGAAATCATAAATAAAAATGAACTAGTAAAGTTTTATTCAGGCGTCTAATGGAAAATAGGTACAAGAAAATAATAAAATAATAAAACAAGTAAATTTTATTACTATCGTTTCAAAAAAAAATTGACATGAATAGACGACTACCATTTCAATCGAGTAATTGTTTTAAAAAATAGGAGCTGTAAATTTACAGTATGTATATAAGAACTATAAATAATTGCATTAATTTAATTGTTTTTATGAATACTACATATACATATACTTTATTTTACATTTTATTTCAGGTGGGTACTTATAAAAAAATTTGTTTAAAAAAACTAAGTTAGGAATATATGCAAATATGTACCTAATTGTTTTTTCGTGAATATATGTATGTACGACACTAGCTCAAAAGAACAAAAACGGAACGGACTGCGTAGGTACTTGATATTTGATGAGAAGGGTTAAGAGGTTGGAGAAAACTGTTTTGAGTTCTAGAAAACATGAACAGGCGATTTTTTTTATAAAACAGTTTGTAAAGCCGTCTACTTCCAAAATATATGAAGGCTTTTGGAGAAATTGAATAGGGTATTTGACACTATAGGTAATAAATTATAAAATGTTGTAAAAGTATAATATAGGTATGCAAAAAATATATGTGGTACAAACACACCATTTACATATATTTTAAAATTTAGTGAAATACCCTATTGGCTATGGAAATACATTTTTTTTGTTTTCATAAATAAAATTGCATTCTAAAATTAAATAATTAATTTTATAATAATTATAATTAATAATGTAAATTACAAATACATGACATATTATATATTTACTTTTTCATTTTAATACTATAATACTACAAAAAATGATATGGTATTAAATATTATTAAATGGAAATTATCTGTGACATTAATTTTACTGGTTTTGGTGACAGTTTTAATTTTTTTTTATAAATTCGCTTTGTTGTTTGTATGGCCGTCCAGTATCAGCAAAAAAAAACTCGTAAACTACATTTATAAGTTAGAAACTTTAATTTTTTTTATGATTATGTAACAAAAACAAAATAAAGCCAGGCAAAAACCCTAATTGATTTTGATACCCCCCCCCCCTCTCTATCACGGTAACAACTATCATAGTTCAAAAAATGGTGATAAGGTTTTAGTAATAATATCTGCGACGAACACTGAAATCAGCAATATCATTTCAAATTTTAACTCAAAAATGATGTCTGCCTGCAAGTGACACTAAATAGTCCATGTACATTGTACATAATAGGTACTTATGGAACCCTAATGGAATATACCCGTGAATTTGGCGTGAATATCTTGACTAATTTTTTGTTTTCTTAAAAAAAATGAACGTACTAAACTTGTTTGTTTCAGAATAAATAGATTTAAAATTTAATCATAAGATTGGATTCAGATTTAAGATATGTCACATAAAATATAGACTTTCATTTACAACGTCAACGCTCGCTTCTTATTGTTAGTTAATTTGACAAGTAAAGAGTAAAACAGTTTAATTGTTATAAAAGGTAAATTGTTTAGAATCATTTATTTCCTGGAAGATTCAAAAGCTGTTTCAGATAGAATTGGAGATATTGTTGTTAATCTGAAATGTAGTATACATATATTATATAATATAATACTTATATCTATTTTGTATTTTATTAACTTCCCAAGAGGAAGTTATTGTAATCAGTTCGAAAATCTAAATAAAAAATTTCAACATATTTTTATGATTCAAGTATATTTACAATTTTTTCAGAAAGATTTATAAGTATGTGTGTGTGTATCAATCGAATTTTCTTGACGTGAATATGATCTGAAAGAAATTATTTTTCGAAATTCAATCCCTACGGGAGTAAAAAGGGATATTAATGTTTTGTGCGAGTAAAAAATTATTTTTGGTCTGATTTACTTGAAATTTAGCAAAAATATTCTACAGTACAAATAATGAAACATGTATGATAGTATATATATTTTTTATATGTGCCTAAACAGCAATTGAAGCGGTGAAAACCACTCTTAAAATTATAATTTTAAATACTAATAAATACGTCTACCAATTCATTTTTTCTTGAAAAAAAATTAAATTCAAATATTATTGACATTATGATATTAGATAGCTAATATTCATAATACAAAGGTGAGTTTTATTTCTGACAAATTCCATTAAAATTTTTCATAAATATATTTAAAAAAATATTCACATAAACTATATGGAAACAATAAATAATAATAAGTATTCAAGTATTGGTAGATACCATGCTGGAAAGTTGATTGTGTGGACCTAAAGGGTCTCCCTCCACCCCACGACTTGTTTATTTAGTAATACACAGTCGATTTGTTAAATAATCTGAATTTACTCACACCAGATATTCTTCCCACACATATCAAATATTTCATCACATTCTCGATATTATTTCACTCACAATACCAACGTTATATACGTGCGTGCACTCCCTAGTGAGCAATACTCCCCGCGGGGTACCCACATCACTTCCAGCCCCCTCCTCTAGCATAACACCCATAACTCTTTCTTATACCTCAGCTAACACATAAAATAACTCGATATATTGTTGTGTGCGTACAAAATGCACAAATATGTCACTTGTACAGGGAGTAAGGAGTGGGAGTTAATTCATCGTCTCGGCCGTGGGTCTCACATCATTGCTACTCCCAATGCATTACGACGAGTCGTTCGATCTATTCTGCGCCATACATCACTCCTCACTTCACTCACATGTTCAACTCGACCTACCCACCCCACGTATTCTGCCAACTCATTGCTTGTTTTGTTGTTTGTAACGAATACAGTGGAGATTCATCGGAGAATGTGGATTTATTTTAAATAACAATTTATTTTATTCAACTTTTTATATACATACATATATGCATATATTATAATGTATTACATATATTATTGAAGATATTTTTTTAATGCTGGAATTATAATTTGATCAAAGGATCCCGTACAAAAGCTGTTTTTAGGTTTCCGTAGAAAACTAGGAAACCTTATAGTTTCGCCATGTCCGTCCGTCCTCCCATAGACTGAGAAATGAACTCACATTTTTTTTTCACTTAACCCATTGAGTGGGATGTCATTAGATAGGTCTCCCAAAATGCAACAAAAATTGTTAAATGATCTTTTGATTTTAACCCTTCAGTCACGATATATTTGCATTTAAATGTCGTTATCAGAGCGTCCGTTGAAATAATTCTTGTTTATAAATCGTAATGACTACGGAAACCTATCATGTGCGTGCCTAACACGCACTTGGCCGTTTTATTTTTAATATAAAAAAAAAATTATAAATAATTCTAAATTTTATTTATTTGTATTATTTGGCTAATTATAAGCACTTTTTATTCTTTGCAAATTTTTTTGATATAAAAGTTATAATAATTTAAAAGGCTCTAATAATGTTAACTTCCCAACAGGAAGTTATTGTCAACGGTCTTAAAACCGAAATAATTTTTTTTGTTTGTTAGTATGTTAAGGTCAAATATTGCAATCAAAATTTTGACTAATTCTAATTAAGCTAGAGCTTTGATATTTTGTACACGTGTGTAAGTTTAATAACAATACAATACAGTATATCTAATATTATTTTAAATCCAATATGGCGGACACCCCAAGATGGTGGATTACTTTTTTCTTCACAACCCCTTTGACGAGTAGAATACGATTTGTTATGGGATGTCATTCTAAATCCAATATAGTGGACGCTCCAAGATTTCACAACCCTCTTGATCAAATGAAAGGGCTTGACGAGCTTTACTTGTTAGTTGCTGGTTAGTTAGTTAGTCAGTCAGTTACTAAAAATTTGAAAACAAAAATTAATAAAAAATAATTTTTTAAAACAAGCTTTTATAAGAAATGCACTGAAAAGTAAAAAATAAATTTTCAGCTATCCTCAAAATTTTTAGGTTTATATGACTAAGATCAATAAAAGCGTGGGGCGCTATAAAAGCAAATGTATGGACAAAATATCTTGTGTAAAATAAGAAATGAAGTATGAATTGGTTGAAGATATAAGGGTAGATAATTTGCATATTTTTAAATTCATTAAAAGCTATACATTTGCTTTCATAAGCTCCTCGCACTTTTAATGGTCTTAATCGTACAAACTTGAAAATTTTGTGATAGTGTGATTTTTTCTGTAGTACCTAATTTTGATACAGTAGGTACCTGCTCTAATATTAATAATATTTAACCATTCTAACATATTATGTGTGCTATGGGTGTTAATTTAAATTTTCATCTTAATAGAAATATGTGTTAGGTATAATATAATAAACGTAATTGTTTTTCGGAAACTAACACTATATTATTCTGACCTCTACTAAATACGTCTATATATCGTATATCGTGTATGTATATTGTATATGTTTTCGTTCCTCTGAGATAGGGCTGCCAAATTTTGTTGTCAGAAAATGTATAATGCATGCGCACGTAGTTCGATAGGAAAATTATGAACGACGTATTTCTTTCTCGAATTTTCTTGTTCTCTACACATTTGTGAGTTTCTCATTAAATTTTCATGGCATTCACTTTTGTGAATGATATTTATAACCAGAGTTTGTTACATATTTTTTTGTTTAAGGTAAGAAAATGAAAATGAAAATGAAAAATATATTATTACAATATTAGGTAGGTATAACATTTTTTATGATTTACTTTAATGTCACGTGAGTAATATTATTATCCTAAACAGAGCTATAAATATACTTATTATTAGTAAGTACAAATAGGTAATACAGTGATTTATCTCTATTAACAAAATAACTTTGTGCTTGTACTTAAATATAGTTTTTTTTTAAAATAATTATTTTTAAACAATTTTACGTGCACTTACAGACATACATTTTTGTGTAAAGTACTTGTATTTAAGTACATTTTATGTGAAGTAATTTTATTTGTACTTTAATAGATTTGTTCTTATTTATGCATAGCTCCAATTCCAAGTACATATTTAGACCCTGGTCAAAATATTTTAATTGCTTTTACATTGCACTTATATGAAGTGAGTTTTAATAGTTTAATTATGAATATTTTTAAGTGGAGATTTCCCCATATCCTTTCAAAGAAACCTCCTTCAACCATATACCTTTTTATATTGAGAATTCCCAAAAAAGCGTTTTTAAAAACTGAGATCATCGCCTTATTTTTAGTCAGGAAGTATGAGATAGCCATAGTTTTCGGCCTGTTGGAAATAGGATTACGAACGCGCGCTTCTGTGCCTACAGAGCAAAATTTTAATAAAACATTATCCTGCGATATTTTATTTCCAAGTGAATAAAACTGCTTGTGGAATTTTTTTACATCCTTCATCGACAGTATAGTGCATTGGTAAGACTTTGTCTTGTGGCCACATGTAGGATACACAGGTAATTCGCTTACTCGATATCTAAGAGAATTATTATAAAAAGTCAACAAGATGTAAATAACAATAATAACAAATCTTATTTCTTACCTTTGTGCCTTTTTCTGATTTCGTTTCCTTTTGCTAGGTATATCTTTACGCTTTTTAGATTTCTCTGGAGGAGTTTCTGAAACTACATCCATTGTGAGGAAGTAAACTAAAGTTACCTATTTTTACGAGTATATCTAAGTTCGTTATTAAAAAAACAACAATTATTTCAATCAAAAGCACGTGTTATACACTGGATAGGACTCGAAACATTTTTTTGACGATAAAAAAAGCTCATTGACTCTCCCCTTACCTTGGACCTCCAGGCAGAGGGCTTCACTCACCTATGCATCGTTCTCAATTGAATTAGTTTTTTCAAATATTATTTTTTATGAATGAGAAATCGAATATATAAGTTGATATTAATGTAGTTGTAGCTTACATATAAAAATATGTTGATATTTTTTATTTTGATTTTTGGACTGATTAAAATAACTTCCTGTTCAGAAGTTAAAAATTAAATACAAAAGAAGTTTGTAAAAGTAAAATAATTTACGAAATTACATACCGACTTGTTTTCTTTGTACTTTTTTTCAACCCTTGTTTTTCTTTTCACCGTGAAGAGCCACAAATTATATATAGTGAGATCGTTTCTCTTTAACGAAAATAAAATATACACGCAAACGCCATTATTTCATTTAACTCATTGTTTTAATGCTTTATTGGATTTGATTTTATTAACTGAGGGTAAATACATTTATGGTATACAATATATAATATGCAGTGAACTAATTATATGAAATGGTTGGGATACAATATTGATAAAAGAACAATTAGTTAATGATGTTATATTTAATAATTATACTGAAATTATTTTTCGACAATGTAAAATATTTACTGGCAAATGTTTATATGTATAATACCAGAAAACTAGGTAAAAACAAATGTTAATTAAATGAACATATACTTGTTTAATTTTTAATTAACACGTATTTCAACAAATACAATCATACATGTTTACATTAATATATTTAATTTTTAATGTTAAGTGAACTTTCTACAATAAAAAATCTTAACTTTACAGCGGTGGCCCCAAAGAATTAAATAAAACTGTTTTGTGATGGAGTACTAGACGCGTGTTCTTCTCAATAGACGTTTATTTTTATGATGTCTTTTATTGTGATACTTGTTATTCGTATAGTTTTTATTACATATTACTGAAAAACTCTATCAGACGTGAGACCTCCACTTGTTTCATACCATGTAAACAATGTTTTTTTTAAGTTTTCTGAAACTTAAATTAATACTTATATAAATATGGATAATATTAATAGTGATGTTTTCAAGATCATTTTTTGGTTTTATTTATTTTTGTAGAATTTGAAAGTAATAATTATAATTAATAAAATTAAACAAGCTTATGTTACTATTTTTACTAACTCTTAAAATTTAAAATTTCTCGTTAAAAGTAGTATAAATATTTGTAGATCAGACAGACTTGGTGCCACTAATAATGTAATGAGGAGTGCTGCATTAAAGGGTTAAAATTTATTAAACATTTCTGTTTAATAGATTTCACAGTAAAGTTTCAGCAAATAATACTATAATAATTTATAATTCTGAATTAAATTGTTGAAAACTTTTCAGAATTTAAATTAACAATTTGATTCATTCCTTTACGTTTGATATGAAATATCAAACACAGAGAGATGATAAAAATATTTCAAAGTACAAAATATGTTTCGAAAGGGCTGGAATGTTTGTTATAAATATTTCATTGGCGATGAGAGAATTACAATCCTTATAATAAAATAATAAAGTGACAGAGAAAAGCGCGTTTCCAAATCATCTAAATAATTTATCTGGTTTCGACACTGGGATCTGAACCTGTGCCCTTCTTTCTGCCATCTTTCATGTTCCTCTTTCCTACATCCCTCGTCAGTGACACTCTAGTAAATTACACAACAGTTCAAGTGTGTGCATGTATGAATTATTGTATTGTACCAGTGTTTCACAAAATGTTTATTCAAAATTAAATGTTGAACTTTTTGTTCTCTATTTTACATGTATTTGTCGAGACGTATAGAAACTATACAAGGTGAGTCAAAAATATGGAATATTGCTAACATTTTCTAAAATATTAATTATTTAAAAAAAAATGTTTTTTAGTAAAAGTTTTTAGAGAAATTATTTCCCATGTAATAGTAATCTTAAAAAAATTGGGAGCTATCAGTTACGTTGCTATAGCATTCAACTATTTTTTTTAATGACAATATATCTTTTTTATTGATTTAATAAATAAATCTCATTTTATTTTATTTTTTTCTAGATTATATTGATATAATTAAAAATTTTATGGTATAAAAATGTAATAAATATTGAATAAAATGAGGGTTGCCTAACAATAATGATTAGAATAAAACAATATGGTTGTTAAATATACATAACCATTTAAAATATACTCTTACAAAAAAAATCAAATCTTCTAAATAAGCAACTATCAACAAATAATACCGTTAATATAAATTGAAATAACAAATATGCAAAAGCAGTATTATCCTTATTATAAGCTCAATACCGAAATTGGCAAATCCGAGTTATGAGATCGGTATTTTCGGGTCAAATATTTTGGGTTGCTCTGTTGGCAGGCATTTCTTATTCTGAACATGTCTGTACATTATTATTGTGGGACAGGATCGATATGAATGGGTGATGATCTTACAGAAAAGGCAGAGTTGTGGGTGTAGAAGTTTAGAGATCAGACAGACAGAAAATGGCTGTTTAAATATGATTTTTATTTAAGATTTTATCTCCTCTTCTTAGATGGCAATATGGATTATATATTATGTAGATAGATAGCACTTATATGTAGTTTTTAAAGCATGAACATTTTTATATACATATATTTTGTATAGTTATGTATAAATTATTATAAATACATAACGAAATAGTGGGCATGATAAGGACATGTGTAAGATAACATATGGTTTTTGTTTTAAATATCGTTAATGTTATCTTGTTGTACATAATGTAATTATAATAGTTTTTATTTTCGAACTTATTTGTTAATAATTGATGTTTTTTTTATTAACCTTTTGCCCGGTATTTGCTTGAGTACAAATGCTAATTAACTTCCAGCTGACGCTATCTGCTAGGTATTAAATATAAATGACAACACATTCTTAGATGTAGCGAATGAAATCATACATATCAAACCTTGACGCATGCGCAATATTTACACTCAGCGACTTAAAATAAGTGCTGCCAAGTGTACCTCATAAAATGCATAACATTTATTATTATTATACATTTATTACCACTGCTTTAAAATATCCAGCAATTTCATAACAATTTGATACCTAGCAGATAGTGTTAACTGGAAGCTAATTTGCATTACACTCAAGCACATTCTTTATAATACCGGGCATTTGTCTGATTATAAATATATACATATATGTATAACGATTTTACCCCAAACATGATTGATATAAAAAAAATATTAGTCTATTATTTAAAATAAAAAACAATTCTTTATAATTATAACAAAATGATGCTTTTTTTTGTTATAAATATATATAAAAAAATATTATATATAAGTAATCACATTTTGTTTTTCCAATTAAAATTTTAGTATGCTTCCTCATTTAAATGTTAAGCGTCCTGGTTTGTCCTTTCCTTCCCTTATACATATACGGCAGGTATTTGTACTATACGTTTAAAATACGCTATGATTAATTATTTTGACAAATGTATTCATGTTGTCATTAACAAGATGACAAGAAAATCTACACAATGTTCCACATTTCATAATATGCAATTAATGATATACCTATTTTAACTTTTAACGTTTATATATTATTTGTATGTATGTGAGTTTTAATGTTGAATAAATAGACCTAAAACTATCCATATTTACTCGTGTTTTAATCTGATTTTTTTTAGTTTAGTTTTTGATTGTTGTACTAAATCTATTCACAAAAGTTTGGAGTGAATGACTAGCTATTGAAAAGTTGTGACTGAAATTTCAATAAACGTATCAAATATAAATGGAGCTACATGGAAAATACATTACTTATTGTTAAATGTGTTTAAAACATGGTTGATCTACAACAGTGGTTCCTAACGTATTTTGTCGTGGAACTCTTACACGATTATTAAAAAATGCTGATCTTTATTCATACTTACATTCCATGGACATCCCCACCCCACCCTTTATTTAAGAAATTAAATGAAATAAAAAATGTTTTATTAATGAAATACTACGCGGGATTCCAATTGTTTTTTGTTGAACCCCGGGGCTCTATTCTTTCTTATCAAGAAGTTGAAATCATAAAAAAGCTTTGGCTGATTGTAGTAGAATATTTTATTAGGACCAAATGCTAGAATTTAGTTTAATTACTTTGCTTTAGTAAATTGAAAAACTTGTAGGATCCCTAAACACTTAAACTAGCGTAAAGAAACATTAGTGTCGACGCTTCGTTTGCTTATTTGCCAAACAATTTAATTCAGCAACTAGTAAACTAACGGCATTAATTGTTTAACCATTTCATTGTTGTGTCGTTCACCACTCTGGTCATGTGATCACACCGGACCGTTACCTAGCAACGGTTTTGTTTGGGCCAGGATATGATTTGCATATTTAATTAATTCTAACAAATATTCATCGGCTAAATCCATTTATCATGCTGATTTGCTTGCATGAAGGACGCGTGATTTCATTTCGATGATGAACTCTACGTCTATTGTTGTGGTTCTATTATTCGTATTATTTCTATCTGTTTTAAAATGTAATTAATGATAAACAAAACAACCTCTCTGGACGTAGTAATGAAATTGGGATTGTAGATTGTTTTAACAATAAAGTATTTGTAGCGGCTTTGTTATTGTTGTTACAGCACCGCTTATTAAGTAGACGCAGTGGCGTAGGAACGGGGGGGGTTTTGGGGTTGACCCCCCCCCCCCCCGAAATATTTTATGTTCTTAAAATATATGAAATTATTATTACAATTTTGAATTGAATGACCTTTTTTGTGATTATAACCCCCCCCCCCCCCCCCCGAAATATTCAATGTTCTTAAAGTATACGAAATAATTATATAATTTTTAAGTGAAGAATATAGTTAACTGTATATATGGTTAAAAAAAAAGGTCTTCAAATTTTAATTGTGTGACCTTTTTTTTTTTTTTAGTCATAAGATAAAATTTTAGATCATTTTGACCCCCGAGCTTAACCCCTCCCGAAAATTTTTCTTACTACGCCACTGAGTAGACGAATATTTGATGGTTTTCAATTAGTATCTGTTGATATTTTTTTGCTTATATGTGACGTATGCAAAATATTTATTCTAGTAACAACAGTGAAGTACTTTATTTAATTTGATTTAAAAAATTATTTAAATATCTTAAAAAATATATCAGATAAAGATAAAAATATATTGATATTTAATTTATCGCTTATTTGCTACAAAAACATCATAACTCAAAAATTGTGATTTTACAGGAGACACGTATAATGTTTTCAATTGATATAACTGTATATGATATATAGTTTTCTCTCTCGTAGTTAGTAAAAGAAGCTCAGATATGCCGTTCTTGCTGTATACAGTACATATATGAATGGTTTTTTCCTGTATAAACAACTCAAAAAATCTGTGACGTTATTGCAGCAAATGAACGATATTTTCTGTAAGTAGTTTAATATAATTAAAATACGTACTTTAAAAAAGAATGTTTTATGTACGTACATACAAATATGTATACATATATGCAGATTGTAGATATTTGATATTGAAGATTCGTGGTACATATTTCATTTAAATGCATGTTTAAAAAGAGATAGCAAATTCATTGAATGTTGATCGAGGAAAATTTTATGTTACGTATAAATGTAAACGACTGTATGTTGAATATGAAAAGATGAATACTTTACTATCTATTTTCTTTGAATTTTCTATATTGTTTGATTTCTTGAATTTTATTCTATAGTGTAAGTTATATTTTTGTCTTGATAGTTATAACGAATCTATATATCTTAGAGAATAATAAATGGATATTTTATAAGAATTATATTACTCCGATCATTTGAGAACCTTTGGATTGAAGATATATCTTTAGTGGTTCCAGGTTGTGAAAAGTTTTAATTTATTTACCTTTTATCAATTTACGTTGTCTTTCAGTCACGTAGTGATAGATTTACTGAAAAAACTATTGATTTTCCTTGTAATAAGAATTATTATGAAAAACAAAAAACATTGTCAGAATAATGACATAAATATAAATTTTACAAATTCCTTATTTCTTAAACAAAAAAAATAACACAGATAAATCAGCATTTTTCATAATTCATGAAACAGAAATCTGCAAGTACAATTCTAGAAAACACATTTTCAAAACAGTTATTCTAATATAAATGTCATAAAAATAAAACTAGAATACGAATCATCAAATTACCAAAAAGAAAACACACAAAAATCCCCATCGTCTGTAAGAATCACCTTAGCTGGGCATAGAAGAAAGGGAAGAAAATATGCAAATCAGTTGACGTTGGTAATTTAATATGCATTGGAAATATTACTTTAATTGTAAGTGTAAGTTAACTTGTGTAACGATCATATCGGGGTTCATTCTGTATTCAATTTATGCAAATACCGTAGAGCGTCGAGAAAACGTTTATGGCCAACGTTGTACACAAATGCTGGCTTTAGAGTGAAGTGGAGATGTTTCACGCGGGCTCAAGTTAGCGATGTTGTAGAGTTCGGGCTCTATACCTGTTGTGGTTGACAGTGTTTCATGAGTCCCATTAGAAGACTGGGTTTAGATCGCACTTAGATTGGAGACGATCAACTTGGGTTGTTGTGTCTGATTTAAACATGTCTGAATTATACATGCATATGTAGAGTCGCATGCAGAAGTGGTCGACTAGTTTTCATTCAAATTCGTTTATCGCAAACTTAGTATGCTCCTCACATTTGATTATTATAATATTTAAATCATTTCTCCATGTACCAAATAAAAACATATTTTGAATCTCATTTACTAGATAAAAAAGTATTCTTTGTTTATAGTATAATAGTATGATTCAATTATTAGGCAATCTATTGAGAATTGTATAAAAAAGTTTTGTGGCAATAAATATTTGATATTCCGAATTTTAGTATTTAAATATGTTAAACTTGGTATATAATTAATGAATGAAACTGACGTTTCTTTGTGTTTTTATTTAAAATGGTAACTATATAAGCTCCGCCCTAAAAAAGTTAACCGATGATGTTTGTCTTAATATCTTTGAATCTGTTGTAAGCGATTCTGACCTTAGGGAGACTTCTGTATGTGTTAACTGAGTACTTTATAGTAATTGACGAATCAAAAGAATTTGTGACAACGAACTTTATAAATAAATTTTCTTGCCCCTCCTCCCCAGTTAACATTTAAAATACTTGTAATTTTGAGATGTAGTTTTGGAAAAAATAATCTTTTATTTTAAATCTACTTTTTCACGTTAATCGAAAAATTCGTTCTTGAAAACAGAATTTATAAAATTTGTGCCTCAAAAACTGTTTAAATATTAAAATTTTGATACCGAACTTTTGCATAATTCATTTTATACAATAAAAGTTATTAATTATTGAGTACAGATACTCGTAAAAAAAACTCCAAAATTCATATCTCAAAAAATATTTCTCATTAATGTTGATAAGGAATGTCCCATAAACGAAGTAAAAGAGATTATTACTTTGAGTTAAATAATTCATAAAAGTAATATATTCACTAAAAAAATTTAAAATATCAAACTCAGATTTACCACGATTACACGTGTTTACTTTAATCCGAAACATTTGGGTGACAATCTGTACATTTTACATTTACCGAATCCCTATTTCACATTTTATGTGTATTTGTTCATCCTATACATTGTGTACGATTATAATGATATATTAGCCGAGTATAAGGTATTATCTATGCAGCAAACACAAACATATCTGTACAAATAAAAGACGTGAATCAAGTCTAAATGTAAATAAGTTGATTTCCATAAAAGTGCTTCTGGTTAATCAATCATACAAATCGACGAATTCAATCATCAACATGCCAGAGCGGTTGGAAATGAGAATGATTAATATTATGTACAGTGTATAAATGTACAGGGTGTAATGATATGGATGATTATAAATACATAATATTTACCGATAAAGTTAACGACTTATTCATCGCCTGTTGTTACGCGATATAACAGATTTTGACTGGGGTATGTAATACCACAATTTTAAATTGAAATGTATAGGGTGTTTTGAAAATCAGGACCCATAGAGATTTCTATATATTGTCTGTATCTGCAACAGACATTTTGAACGGGGTTGTCCTAAAAATCCGGATCTATTGGGATTTATATTATATTTTAAATTGCTTTGTACAGATTTTGTAATCAATTTTTTAGGCTATGTATTTTGTAGTTTTTTTTATGAATACTGATTTACAGGACAGCATGTACTAGCTTTGTATAGCAAAAAAATATTTTTTTTATACTTTAATGAGAATTTGGTTGAAGTATTTTTTAAACATTAATTCAACTATTTTAAGTGAAGTACTATTTAGTTTTCCTTGAAATGGTTAATTTATATCAGAGATTCTTAAACTGGAACATGTGTTCCCTAATGCATTGTAAAAGCATTGCAGTTGATATAACTTTTACTGTTGTTGAGAGAGCTTGGTTAATTTTAGTGTTATTAACCTTTCTTCGTTTGATTTTAATATTGCAAGAAATGTAATACATATGTAATGTCAAATACATTGCATAATGTATATACTGTATAATAATATGTTGTCTTGCAACATTATTTAAATAATTAAAATATAAGATTATAAAATTGAAGAAAATATCAAAGATAAAATTTGCATTTATTTTCCATTAAGGGTCGATCCAGTCTTATCTTATGATATTTACATTAACGAGCCGCTCTCGGCGCAGTCTCGGTCCAATCTCGATCCAATCAAATCTTATGATATTTACATCAACGAGTCATTTCAAGATGGCCACCATTGCTATGTTTTTTTATGTATTACAGAATATAGGAGGATTGTTAAATGAAAGTAGATTCAGTATTTCTTCTAAAATATTAATTTTTTTTGTAATTTCAGGTTTAAGCAGAAGTGAGTGAATTTTTATTTTTCAAATGGAAACGTATTTTTACGGTATCTTATTCTATGAGAAAATTCTTGTCTTAGTGATAGACATAACAAAATAGTTACAAAATTTTGGTCTTCTAAGAAATATTTACTCCGAAACCATCAACTTTAATAAAAATTGTATCTTTAATAAAACTTTGAAAATTATTCTAGATCATTTTTTTGACTTTTTTTAATAATAATTTGAGTAGCTGTTAAAAAATTCTAAAATAATTTTTAGAATTTTGGTCTGTCTATTTGGTTATTATTTTTGATTTAAAACGAAAACGATTGAACCAATTTTGATGCAACTTTCACTAGCCTAAAACCCTAATATTCAATAATGAGAGGTAGTTATGATGTCAATATAATTAAACCAACAATTTATATTGAATAAATTGGTGAAAAAGCTAATGAATGGTAGTTGTGATGTTGAATGTAATTAAACCATAACTCATGCAAGCCGTTGAGGATATTATTAGAGAAATCAGTTGTGAGGGTATTCACCAATTTTGAAATACACGAGAGCGAAACCGTGGGGAAACTCTAGTTTTTTTTATAAGATGATTGTTACTTTAACATACCTATTAATTATACAAGATTACTAATAAATTACATATAATTCGTATCCCGTTAGTTTTTTTAACCAATAGAATATTAATTTATAGCCAAAAATAACTCCATTCAGATTATTCAAAATTGTAAACCCAACAAACAGCTATTAAGTTATTGATTTCAAATTTTAATCAGTACATGTGCGGGTGAGAAATAGAGGATCTAGGGGAATTTTGTTGCGTATGAGAGAAGGGAGACAGTGGCAATAAAAATGTCTGCATAAATTTAATGGTACATTTGCAGTAACCAGTACTTGATTAGTGTTTTAATTAATCCATATTTGAATAACATTCATGTACGTTACATATTGGTTCCAATAATGAAATTATTATCTGCTTTGAATTGAACAAAAACAATGGTAATCAAATGAATGTCATGTGTTTGTTTCTCAATAATTACAATCGAAGTTTTTATTTTATTTATAAAATAATTAGAAGTATGATAATTCGGTTATATTTGAATTACCATTGCTTGGAAAATGTAGGTATGTAAGTAACATATAATAGATAAATTATCAAGGGAATTAGATACTATATATTACAGCAAAACTTCCCAAACAGCATATATCTTTATATAATCACAATAATGAAAAATCTGTAAAATAGAAACTATATTATAATTTATTATTTTTTAACATTTTATTTGGTTAAGAAATACTGGATTTTTTATATCTGTTAGGGTCGATCCAGACTATCGAGCGGGTCTCGATCCAGTTTCGCTTCAATCAAATATAAGTAAACAATAAACAATGATAATTCACAGTATAGTGCAAAGAATATTTTACTAGAGCGGTTCGTTAATGTCAATATCATAAGATTTGATTGGAGCGAGACCAGACCGAGACCGCCTGAGACCGGCTCGATAATCTGGATCGACCCATACTTAAGACATAAATGCGCCGTTTAATATCGTGTATAGTTAAATTTGAAAATGTATGAGAGTTTCACAATTATAAACAAGTTTTTTTTCAGATGAAATAATTATATATACCTATAGGGATTTAATATGTCAAAATAAACGTTTTTTAATTTGGATTTAATTCTTTAAACTTGTACAGTGTACGCCACTGACAAGCGTATCAATTTCACTTGCAAAACACGTCATCTAGTCGGCTTCCGGTTTGTCTCTGACATCCGGCTTTGCGAGGGTTAACGAAAAACGCCGAAAAGATTATTTAAGCTTTTTTGCGTGACATTTTACATCACAGCTCAGGATTTGAAGTTGATTAAAGCCTCTCCGTGTAATGCATGCAAGCCATTTAAAAGTTCCATATTCACAGCTGGATAGGATTACGTTTTGTAATTAATTAAATGTTAATATTTCCTATTGTTTTGGGAGAAATATAGCACTTAGGTAAAGTACCTATGTAAAACATAAATATGAGTACGTTTTCACAGCGCTGTTATTCCGGTTTTATTGTAACCGATGTAGTAAAACCGGGTTTAAAAATGGATTTAGTTATGCTATTCCTTTTGACCTACATACATTGCATAACTAAACCGGAATAAAGATGAAATAAAGACGCATGTAAACTGCATGATTATAGTTTTATCTATTTAGCCAACCCTAAAATATAAGTATCTACGGAGTATAGGGATTTCATCGTAATGCACTTCGCATTCACATTTAAAAAAACGTCGTCGTTAGTTAAAACATGGTTAAAACACTTGAGTCGACTTCGAAGAATTATAATTCCAGCTGGCATTACTTATTTTCGTATGTAAACAGTACCGCTTAAAACGGTTTAACTACATCGGTTACAGTAAAACCGGAACAACAGCGCTGTGTAAACGTATGTACTATATAACAGGGTTAACGAATCAGTATAAACACGGGTGTATATAGAAATGTTTAAATAGGGATGAAAAGTTTAAAGTAATAATTATCTACAGTGAGTATTCATTATTTATATATTCTTCAAAAGAAAGAGGGTTAACCTCTAAAACCCCTTTTTAGCATCAATTATGAATGTACGTACCTAGTTGACAACATAATAGATATTTCAAGTTATAAGTGACTTACTTCATCGCCATCATTATGAATCATGATGAAAGTAAAACATATAGAGGTCTTTAAACTTCAGGAACTTTGTATGCTTAAGGCGTTCCTGGTTTCCTCATCTTTGTCAACCATTTCTTTCTCTTCATAAGGATGATATATACAAATGAAGTATATCATATATGTAGGTATATACCGGGTGTTCAAAATAAAACATTTCGAATTTTTATTTCGAAAATTAAGATGTTCACTTATAAGATATTTTTTTTATTTTGAACACTTGTTTCAATAAAAAATATATTATTTTTAACGCTTAGACGAAATAACCAAAACTTTTTATTTTATAACCTAAGAAACAAAAAAATATCAGAAACAATTAAAACAAATTAAAACATTATTGTAAGTATGACAAAAAATTAAGTGTACTTTTTCCAGCAAAAATGTTAAATAATCAATTTTCGTTCATGGGCATCGAGTTTTTATTTAAATTTTAAGAAAAATTTCGAACTAATAATTTTTAGTAAAATTGTATAAAAATTAAATGGTTAACCAATTCCAGGCATTTATATAAACACTGTCGGTTTTTATTTAAATTGTTGATTAATTAACTACCTTGCATTTACTTGGCAGATGTTTTTTTATTAAGTTATTAGGCGTAGTCTCTCAATCAGACTGTATTGTATATTTTTATTTTTTCTAGTGTTTATTATTATTATTATTTTTTTACTGTTAATTATATATTTTATATTTTTTTCCTAGTTTTTAGTTCTTTTACCCGTTTTGTTGTTATTCATATTTTTATTTTATTTTTGTTAATTTCTATTAGTACTTTGCTGACTACCTAATTTAAAAAAATATAAAATGTAAAGTATCTAAATCATATTATAATATTATAAAAATTCAATTTTTGGTCTGCATATGTTTTTTTATTGTTTATTTTTTCGGCAAAATAAATATGTAAACAGGGAACTAAAAATATGAAAGGATTATATACATACAAAAAATGGTGTAGGAGGCGTTATCCCGATACAAGAATTTTTAATTTAATGAATTATTAATACATTTTTTGTCTCTCTCATGTAGAGTAATCTTTTCCCGAGTTGACCCAGCTTTACTCATCAGTGGCGTGAATTATAACAATATTTTAATTTGTTATATTAATTTAAAACAAATAGTTTATTTCGTTTAGGGCCTTACCCCTAATGTTTGAGATTTTGAGATCTATAAACATCTTAAAAATGATATTTAAAAGGAATTATACGCAAAAATTTTTTTTTTAATTTTTAAAACTCACTTTCCAAAGTGTATCTGAACAAACGAAACAACCTTGATGATGAAAATGGTGAAAAAAAGATAATGAGGTAATGTAAAGGGGCACCGTAATATTTCAAGCCAAAACAGAAGCAAAATAAGTAACCGAAAAACGCCAAAGCGACATAGGTAGTCTCGAAAAAAAGTCGGAACTAACGTCGATGTTTGCATGTAGTAAAACAGTTTTCAAACTTTAAATTCATTTTTATCGAAACCATATTTTTAAAAATTGCGAAAAACGTATCTTGACCATTTTCCATCCGATCGACTTGAAATTTTAATGTTAGGTCGAAATGAAAAATTAGTTAATTGGAGTTAGTGCAATGCGTTTATTACAATTCGTAAATCCAACAATTAACTTTTTTTATGTAATCCAGAATAAAACTGTTATTTTGTACTTAAAACCAAAACTTAATAATATTTAAAATCTGTAAAAAGGTGTTTTATAACAAAAGTTCAAAAGTCATATGCAAACATTTCAAAACAAACGGAGTATTTGAATTATTTATGTCAGATACAGTTTGTTTTTATTACCTACAATTAGATTTGGAGGAAGGCAAGTATATGGATGTTAAAGAAAGCCAGGTCGATCATAAAATGGTTTTTACCGTTACCACATTCTCTCCTTTGTTCTCTTATTTTTTCTTCGTCAAATGTCACCACTTACCTCCCCCAGAGTAAAAGTTTTTCTGCAAAACAAGGTTTGTCAGTTATCGACCCAAAGAAAGTAAATATTTCATGTCATAATGCACTTTTTTCAACTGAATTTCCACTTACAGAAATTGGAAATGTAAATGTTTTTACCCACTGTTGTTTAAAAAGATTCCTGCACTGACAGTTGAAAATGGGTTCCCTATTAAATATTTAAATAAAATAAATGTTTGGGAGTTTATTATTGGTACGAAATGTACGGTTTTCTTGTCTCATGAATACTCGTATATTAAACTGAAACGTTAAATATTTGTATTTAATAAAATATGTACCTACGCAGTATGTTATTTAAGTGAAGGAAGATTAATACCATTCAATTGCGACCAATTCAATAATGTCAGCTGATTAATACCATTCAATTGCTTAACCAAATTTTTCTATAACATGAGCAAATTTTTCCCTGAAAAATCTTTGGCCTAACAATGAAAAAACGATTTTGTTAATGAAAAAACTCAAAATAATGCACTTGTTCCAACGGTCCTCTAATAAGGTGGTTCGCGTCAAGTCTCTCAAAATAGGCGTTTGTTTCCAACCCGACCTTTTCATTAGAGTAAAATCTTTTGCCAGAGAGCCACATTTTTAATTTCAGAAAAAGGTAGTAGTCGCTGGAGGCCGGGTCAGGAGAATACAGTAGGTGCGGAACCATTTCATAGCGCAATTCCTTCAATTTATCGGTCGAAACATGAGCCTGGTGAGATGGTGCATTGTCTTAAAGAAAGAGCATTTTTTTCATCGCCATTTCGACCGTTTTGCCTTACACATTAATATTCTTTGTTGATTATTCCACCATGTTGAAGGTAGTTGATAAATATGCATCCCAAAAAATACTAGCAAGAACTTTACCGACCGACTGTTGTGTTTTTGGGCGTTTTGGACCACTTTCATCAGGCAATAATCATTCTGCTGACTGCCGATTGGATTCCAATGTATAGTAATGGATCCATGTTTCATCCATCGTCACAAATCGCATGAAAAAATCCTTCTTATTGCGGTGAAACAATGCCAAATTTTGCTTTGAAAGTCACACGTTCATATTTTGGGTCAATTGTAAAAAACGCGGTACCCATCGCGCGCAAAGCTTTTTCATATGTAAACATTTATGAAGAATATGACCAGCAGATTCCTTTATGGTGTTAGTAAGCTCATTCACTTTCACTTTGCGATCATTCAACCCAATTTCACGAATTTTTCGGATGTTTTCTGGAGTAACTGCCTCATTTGGCCTTCCTGAATATAGTGCATCATTTGTGCTCGTACGGTCACGATGAAACTCAGCAAACCAATATTTTACGATTGAATTAACTGGGGCAGATGTGCCGTAATACTTATCAAGCAATTCTTTTGTTTGGACGGTATTTTTCCTCATTAAAAAACAATGCTTAATCAAAATACAAAATTCACTTTTTTCCATGATTAAAAAAATAAATAAAAATAGTGTCACTTCGAAGGTTGTAACTTGAACAACAGTACATGAAATGTCATGAAATTTTGACAGTATTCTATGGGAAGCATAAGAATTTTTTTGTTTATGTCGCCATCTGTATGTCAGGCCAAAGACTTTACAGCCCATGTAGTATTAGTAAAAATACCTATGTATAAAAACGATGAAAAATTGAAAAAATAAATGCAATGCAGATTATAAGTATTTTTTTAATAAAAAACGGAAAATGAAATGATGCAAAAATAATTTTATGATTAAATATTTTATTTACATTTAAAAATCAATTTATAGTTAATTGAAATTTATAACGAATTTGTGTATTAATTTTTCAGAACGTAATTTATTTGAACTTGTATTTGTTTTGTAAAAATGTCAACATTTTAGAACATCAATGATGTGAATTTTATTTAAAATGAATTTAACGAACTGGCATTTTTATCTTTTTCTTAATAAATCAGATTTATTTGAATTTTCTTTTTTTTCTGTATGCTTTTTAAATGAAAATAACTTAAATTTTATAAAAAGTAAATTACACGATTTTCGACGTTTTTATTTATTTTTAATTTTGTGTATAAAAAGATTAATTCGGATCAGTGAATTAATATTATTTATATAACGTTTTAATTAAATTTTTCACTAATTATTTAATTTTGATATGCATCATCAAATAACCTTTGGTAATGTATATTAAATTCTCTCTTTAATTTATAAAAATATTTTTAATAAATATTTATCTATAAAAATATACCACGCATAATAAATTAAAAATTATTTTCATATAATATTAATAGGTCAACTCTGTGGTGAACGGAAAATTTTAATAAATATAAATAACAAGAAAATAATATTATTGTAACAAGTTTTTTTAAAAGCTTTAATAATATTCATAATTGATATGGATCTTAATTTTTGGATATAAGTTTTTTTAATAAAAATTATTTATAATTATTTATTTTCGATATTTGCATTATAAGCGTCTGCTTTCCCTAGAGATACTCAATATCGTATAACGACTAAATTATAGTAATGATTATCATAATCTATACAGAACAAAACACGAAGATTTGTCGGAAGAGGGAACGACCTAGCCGACATAGATGATAAATACTAAATAAATAAATAACAATAATCTAACATTCAGTGGAGTCATCTTAGCAAAAATGTTCTTGAATAAGGAACTGGAAGGAAGGGGTAATTTCTTTGTATTAACTTGTATTGATTGTGAGTATCACAGGGAATACGAAACAGAAATATTTACACTGAGATCCTCCAGGAGACATTTTTTGGACCTTTTTGAAAATACGATTTAACTTGTACAAAATATTTCCAGATTACAAAAAAAATTATTTGTTATGATTTTTCCTACAAAACTGAATAAATAAAAACATAAGTTTATTACATAACCTGAAAAAGACCAAAACTATTGGTATTTGTGTTTTACAAAATGAGAAACTGTGAATGGATTTAATAAAGGAAAATACACTCCTTATGAGTGTGTCAGAATAAAACAAACATTTTAATAATTTTAGATATTTTTATGTATTTTACGATAGTTTTAAAGAAAATTCGATACAAATGTTTTTAATAAACTTAATTTTTTGCGTTTACATTTTTTAATTTTTTTCTAAATAAGTTATTTTTTGTTCAATATTATTTTAGTGTACAAACTATATCAATAGTCCATTTTATATAAAAAATATGTATTTATAACAAATATGCAAATCAATATAAATGTAATAAAACTTGATGTCAATTCGAATTGAATCAGAAAATGGAACACCTATCGACACTATAAATATTTTATAGGTTCTCTGTGAGGTTGGCACACAGATATTTTATAAAGATTTAAAATTGGATTTCGTATATTGTCAGTATTGCCAATACCGGAGCATTTATATAAATATAAAGCAATAATTTTATGTTTGTGTGAATATTTTTAGAAACAGTTTATGCCCTATTAAAATATTGATCTATGAAAGTATGAAGATTGTTTTAAAGGTGTAGATTGTAGATACTTGTAGATTGCGTTATTCTATTGTAGATAATATGATTATAAGGATGGCGCACGTTTTATTCTATAGAGAAAAACGTCTGCCAAGTAAATGCACTGCACAGTACTTCCACGTGCTAAATTCACCAAAGGTAGTTAATTATTGAACAATTTAAATAAAAACTGATATAGTGTTCAGATAAATTGCTTGGCATTAGTTAACCATTTATTTTTTATACAATTTTACTAAAAAATATTAGTTCGAAATTTTTCTTAAGACGCACCTGAATTTTAAAAATCAAAATACGAATTTATAAAGCAAATTGAGATAAATCTATAAATATTTTGGGATATTTTAATGATTTTGAAATGGCACCGTCCTCAAGCTAGATTCAACCATCCATCCAAGTTTCATTAATATCGTTTCAATGGTTCATGAATTATGCGTGTGACAAGGATTCAGGGGACAGACACACAGACGGACGGACAGACGGAACGAAAAGAGTTTGTCTTGACTTGAAACGGAAAGATCAATTGAAATTTTGAAATCGGAGAACAATTTTTTGTCTCATTCTAAAACGATCACAAACATTCTCGTATCTTCGATATTGCGAGGAAGCAAAAAGATTTATTATTATTGTTCTACAAATATTAAAGAAAATAATTATTTTGAATATCAATGAAACTTAAGTATTTTAAAGTTCAAGTACTAAATAGAATCATTCATATTGAAGATATTTATATATTCTTTTTCTCAATTAAAGTATGTATATAATCTATCTTTCTAATATTTCAAAGCAACCTTTATCCTTTACATAACAAACTTTTGCTCTCGTTAATGGGAGGTTTTCTCAATCTGTAAAAGTTTTTTTTATGACTGTTCTCCAATACTGTGCTACAAATAGTAAACTTTCATCATCTCTTTCTTTGAACGCAGAATTTTATTTATTCGATATTCGTTGACGGTGATAAATATTCGAGTAGCGTTCTGTCAGAAATAAATCAAACAGATGGGCATTGAGGTCACAGAGATGAATGAATGATATGGGTTTTATATTAAAGAATTTATACGTACTGGATAATAAATATTCGATTATTCAGGTAATATTAAAAAAAAATAGTTTATCTAAATAAATTTTTTACTTTACATTATAGTTACAAAATTGATGTAATTAAACCATTTTTTTTTTATTGAAAAACAATTATATTTTTTAAACTAAATGTATAAAGATGAAAATAATTTGATTTCGAACATAATTAAGTATGAAACCGCGGGGACTTTTACGTAAAAATTAAATATTTACAGTGACATTTTATATAAGAATTTTTGATGGAGTTGACTATACAATTGAGAAAATGTACCGTTTGACACATCACTTTGCTTTAATTTTAAAATAAAAAACAAACATGGTGTAAGCCTTACATGGTATTTCTTTATACACCATGGGTATTTTAAAACAGGAAAATGTTTGAGTTTTACAAAAAATTAAACACCATAATGGAACGCCATTAGGGTGCGTCTACGCATTACAGTTATTTTTATACGCCTGTCTAAGAATTCCACGACAAAAAGGAGATAGAGAGAATGAATTGGAATGGACGTTTTTCGCCACTGATGAAAATCTAAAAAAGTCACTGTATACAAGAAACATAACGCTCTAGCTAATAAAAACTACTTTCTTCAGGATATATATGGACCATTACTTCTTTGACCTCATAAATGCTTTCATCATTTTAAATCCTGAATACATATTATATTTTTTAGTTGAGTTTATTTCCTTCGTAATCCTTAATGTGATTTTTTCAGTTCTTAATGTTGTATGACACTTTTAAATGTATTTTGTATTATTTACATATACTTATTTTTATTTTATAATTTTTATGACGTTAAACCTATACTGTATAAATATTGTTTTGTTTATGAGATATTTATTATTCTATATAGTTTATTGGAAGATCTAAAGTTTTTTTATTTATTTTATGTGAAATGAGGTTTTTTACGTAATTTTATATATTTTATTTAAATATATTTTATTCGATTTCATTACGGTTGTTGAAAAATAAATAAATAATATACAGGATGAATAAGTTAGATTTAGCTCAAGGTTAGTAAATACACAGATTGCCTCATTGTCAGTAGCTTCTGACCAATCAGCTTGGGCACCCCAGATGAGGTATTTACACTTCTCGCACTAAGTTACAAGGCTATATTTGTTGTGATTGAGCACACCATTCCCCCTTAATACATTTTGGCACCCCAGATGACGTATTTCCCTCTCTCACGCCGAGCTACTGAGGCTACCTTGTACTTTACATACCTTAAGTTTAGCTCACAAAACAAAATCAATAAAGGTTAAAAACTAAAACCTCCATTTCAATATACCAATTCACTCATTTGTTTCTGTGTGTAAATCTATAATATAATATATTTTACTAGATATTTATATCATTTATCATACATGAGTAATATATGGACATTTATAGAGAGAAATGTTTATTAATTCTTCACATCCGTTATATGTTGTGAATGATTTATACATTCCCACATATAGAATATGTGATAATGTACAAAATGTGCATGCACAATGCACATATATATGTCGGTATATATAACGGTTAAAGGCAACGGCGATAAAAGGACTAATGAAATTGTCACGTTGCGAGATACGTACATAGATGAAACGTGTACATGAACAGTATACCACTAATTACATATACGAGTATGTATAGGTACCACGTATTTATTATTTAATTATTATATATTTAATGTTATTTTCTATTATACTGGAAAATTACTGACTAGTGCTGAATTCCAAATGTAATAGAGATGCAAATACTTCTAACTAGATGGAATAAAAATAACCAGGATCGTCACTATCCGTGCTTATTAAACAAAGTTAAAACTGTAAAATTATCATTGCATTTATTCAAAACAACCTATTTTCTAGTATTTATATAGGTGTTAGGGGAGATTGGAGTAATCACGAACGCGGGGTAATCGCGAATTCAGTGATTTCAGTATGTTAGAAGAGAAAAGCTAATGTTACTTTTGCACTTACCGATAGTTGGGCCTACATCTAATATCGAATCGTTAATCGTTAATGTAGATCACGTTCATAGTACAAAGTAAGCTTTGATCCATTTTTATATCATATTTCATCTACTCTTTTAATAAAATATAAGCCATGTAATAACTGATATGTAATTAATATAAATGTGATTAAGTATTTGATCTTATCCGTATTGTTTATTATATGATCGTAAATCCTTTTTGAAAAAATTATATTGATTTTTTTCAAGCTCGTGGAGTAATGACGAACAAATTAAAATGGAGCAATTTCGAACGTTGTAAAAAAGATTGATGAAAACTAAAACTGGAAAAGTGCAAGGAATCGCAGAAAATAACCAAAAGGAGAAGAGCTAAGTAAAACAGAAGAAAAAACGAAGATGTTGATAAAGAAAATAACTATTTTTGTTATTATAATGAAAAATATGAAGATCCTCCTGTTGAAGACTAGATAATGTGCTTCAAGTGCAATTTATGGGTACATGATAAGTGTACCAGTGGTCAAAGTACACCCAGAGGTTTTTGCTACGAATTTTGTACTAATAAGGTTTAATTATTCCACTGTTCGTGATTACCCTATGCTAGTCGGGTAATCACGAACACATAGGGTTTTGTTTTTGTCTTGCATTTAAATTTTGTTTTTATATTTTATTAAAATTGATAATGAAATTGTATAACTAATAGATTATTTAATAATAATACAAAATACAAATATTGGTTTCTTACTCAGATTTTAATTTATTTGATTTTTCTCGTAATTAGTGTTCGTAATTACCCCACTATCCCTACATATATTTAGTTGCAATGTTTGTAACGAAAATACTTCTAATGAATGCGAATACGTGCTGGACAGTTATAATAAAATGTCCAATATTATTTACCACTTAGATCTACTGAAAAGTCAGAACGTAACATATTGTCTTAATAACTGAAGAAATAGTCAATAAAATATACCATAACCCTAAGCTTAACGAGTAGGCTGAATCAGGTGAATATAATAAAAGTTATTTCAGAATCGGTCAACACGGAAAAGGTCGAGACAGTAGATAATTTTCTTTTTAGGTTCATTTCTTGCTGCATACTTTCTAGTTTCAGACAATGTTTTTTTTTTTACTCAAATGCGGTGTTATAATAGTGGGTGTGGCACCGGATATAATCTCGTGAAAATTCTTTATTGTGTGTAATACAATAACGCAGATTATTTCGTTTTATTGTTTATACAAAGTTTTTTGCATTGGATCAAAAACAACGAGGAAAATTATATATATACTTTTAATTTTACAGATTACTTATAATATCAGAAACAATTACCTCGGGCATTCATTGATTAAAAGCTTATTAGAATTAAAATATTTTATAATTGTTTCGGGTATATTTTTATTAAAATGTTTATAAATATGTAACAATTAATTAACCCGGGTTTTGAATCGGCTCTTTACTCCGGTGTACATATTATAATGACAGTAAAAGGGGGGTACCTAAATAAACAAGCACACAATTGGAAATTCAATAATACATCTCGAAATTTAAATACGTTATAAGGGAGGAGAAAAAAAAATAACAGAGTACAATCCAATTTTAATAAATTTTACGAATCGAAACGAATAGTTAACGTTTAATAAACATCCGTACACCGTAAATTGTATATCTGCATTTTTAATAAATACCATTTGTTTTTTTCCATTTAAGCAATTTAATTGCAACAAACAGAAAATGGCAATACCCTAATTTAGCAGATGCACTACACCGCATTAAATAAATTTGAATTGTAAAATCGTGTATTTTGTAATTCTGTGAAATGTTATTACTAATTAAAGTCGACCGAATCTCTTCTCTTTTTCTATTGTATGTATCAACATATTATATTGTATGTGTTTGTACACATTTGAATTTCCCTGTAAAAATGTATATGCATACATTATGTATATTGTATAGGGATACCTTTTTTGAAAATATATGTAAACAATAAATAGAAACGAGGTTACAAAATTTGTCAAGTGTGAGTAGAACTCGCGCCCCGAGGGTTACGTACCGTTATATAAAACATAAAAAATTATAAAAATATTAAATTGTACATTTTGAAAAATAAATATTGTTTTACAGAAGAACAATATATTTAAATAATTGCCACTGTTTGCATTCTGTATCTCCGAATGCTAATTAACATTGTTTTAACAAATAGGTATATAAACAACATTACAATATACGTTTTACTCCACGTTCATTAATTCACTGGCGTGTGCTTCTCAGATGGTAAACACTATATGTTGTGTATTGTTTATAATTTCACATAAAATATAAATTAAAAATTTTCAAATTTTTTCTTATATTTGTGCTATGAAACTTTCCTTCGTGCTAAATTTCAAGATTCTAGGTTAACGGAAAGTACCTTTTGAAATGCCGTATCCTTTTTAATGAATTTAGTTAGAAACTTGAATTTTTTAACGGACTTTGAGGCTGTAGATTTTAGTATTTGATATTAATTTCAACTTGATATCTCTAGCCTATCTGTTCGTTTGAAAAAAAGGTTCTTAACGGGTAGACAGACGGACAAAAAGTGATCCTATAAGGGTTCCGTTTCTTCATTTTGAGGTACGGAACCCTAAAAAGGATTTAATATCTAATGGTGGTTTTAATTTTTAATTATTGTTTTATCTAACCAAACAATGCATTATTGGGTGATTATAACTATTAAGGTTGTATTTTTTCAACAATTTCATAACCAAAAGTGATTGATATTGAAATAAAATAACATCTTGTATCTACTGTTTTTTTCGTTGTAAATCACTCTGTATAATTATGTAGTAAAGTGACATTATTGTGCTTAATAAAATTTAATATACCTATGTGGTAATTCCAAACGGTAGTTGAAACTAAAACTGGTGAATTATATATTTTATAGAGTGTAAGCTCATAAAATAAGTAAGGTACTGGCACCAGTTTTGGCAAAGACCCCAGTAATGGCAAATGTTTAATTAAATGTACTGAATTAGAAATATGTGTTGATATTTGATTACTATCATTTCTGAATATTAATCTATATACATTTAACTGTCTTACAGCGTGATTTGTTGACAATCGGCCAATAGTTGTCAAAATGGTGGACATTTAAACTAATTATTAGTATAATTTATTTATTAATTATTATATCATCATAACAACTGCTTTACGTTGTTTCACATTTGACGATTCTTTCTTTTATATCTTTTGTGTCGTAGTACTTATCATTTTGTAATCATTAGTAAGTGTCCATCACTGCGTGCTCATTACTGGTTTTACTTTATCCATTACTGGAGAAAAAACATACACAAAATAAAAGGCTATAATTTAAAAAAACAAACTATATTTGCGGAGAGTTACTTGTTTAATTAGGAACATGAGTTCATGAGAATTACATTAAAGAAGCCCGTCAGTCATAAAAACAGTAAACCTTGCTCTTATAGCGGCCATAACTGGTGCCAATACATTATATACATTTTCTTTTATTCATTGTTTTATCCAAGTTAATGATGTACTACAAGTCAAATGAACTTAATTAACATATTTATGTACTTTTATTTGTATTTAAGAAACTATTTCGATTCTAAGATAAAGATTGTTTATTTGAAGTTGGTAACACTGATGAGAAAACTAATAGAGTACCACATTTATTTCTTTTTAGAATTGGCATCGATACGAGTGTAACATCTCACCAATGACGTAGAATTTACGATTTAAAGAGGGTTGTAGGTACAAGTCTTGAGAATTCTGCGGTGATCTTGGTATGGTTCTTTGTTTCTGGGTGTAAACTGCGTCGATTTAGTTGTGTTATCGGTCAATGTTTCGTCACACATTGTAGTGGACATCTTCAGGGCTCTTCTCATACAGAGTTGTAGGTGTTATTTGAAGAAATATTTATTTTTGGTGGCAATCGGAAATATACAGGGTGTTCCGTAAACATATCGTCAAACTTTCAGGAGTTATCGAGGACATTAAAACATTCACTTTTTGTTAATAAACTCATGTCCGCAAACGAACTGTTTTAACAGTAGAGCAAAAGAAACTAATTTTGTTTTTTTGTTGGAGTTTTCTGTTAGTTTTATATTATCTCCTAAAGTAACAACTTTAGATAATTATGCTAAGAATGATAAGTTTTTAGGATTAGCCAGGCAATATAATTTTTTTTTTAATTTTTCGTAACATTTATTAATTTATATAAAAAAAAAAACGCCCTAACCTAAAAACTAAAAAATGTCATCAAAAATTCTAAAAATAATTTATTGTATTCTTTAACTCTTCTTTTTTTTTTTAAATTTCTAAAAATTTGATCCTTTAGGAAATAAAAAAATTAATATAAACACAAAATTATGTCGTTAACATTTAAAATGTTTGGGTGGTGGTTATGGTTTTTCGTAGGTTGCACTCATTACAACTTTTTGATGCTTTGAACTATTATTTCCATAAGTACAAAATATTTCAACCAAAAGACAAAATTCATTGCTTTTATTCTTTTGCTCTACTGCTAAAACTGCTCGTTTTCGGACATGAGTTTGTTAATAAAAAGCGATTTTTTTAATGTCCTCAACAATTCCTGAAAGTTTGTCGGTATGTTTATGGGATGTATGTACAATTTTGCACTTATTTTAACTTTTAAAAATATTGTCTAATTATCGTGTAATTTTTCTGTTTATTTAAGATAGAAAATGATTGCGGAAGTTACATAATCTATTATCTAAATCAAAATTACTATAATTTATTTAAAATGCAGATGTCAGAATTTTTAGAAATTCTCAATTCTAAACGTAAAGAATATGAACAAAATTCGACTATCCTTTTTTATATTTTAAACGTAATTTATTTAAGATTAACATTTTCTAATACATAAGAATCCAAAACTGTGGCTTGAGTGTCACATGTTGGGTATGTATGCGCAACTAAAATTAAAAGTGAAAATTAAAAAAAATGTAGTTTTAAAATTCATTACACTATAATATATGTGAGGTACAGATTTAGATATTCTGTCACAAAAGTTTGCCAACCCTTGCACTAGACTACACTGGTTTTGGTACATGTACAACATAACCTCTGATGCTCTCACAATATTAAAAGAAAACAACGTGATGCCTTAATGGAAAACGAAAGAGAACAGGAGATGTTACTCTTCTGTTTCATTTCATTTTCTATGTCAAATTAGTAAATGCGTTACAAAGAAGAACATCTTTGATTGATGTAAAAATTTGTTGACATTTCGTTTCATCACAGTTCATATATTTAATGAAGAGTTTTTCTTAAATATTCTTCTTCATTATTCTTTTCATAACAATATTTTTTTGGCATCTGGGCTAAATTGTTTTAGACACTGGTTTAATATCTAATATTTGAACGAATATGTGCTTTTAAAAAGATAAAACATAATAATATGACATTTTACTGTTCATTAAAAATGTGAAATGAAAGTATGTACTACATTATTTTTTATGTTAAGTATTATTAATAAAACATGGGATGTTTCATTATTTTAGTCGAAACTGGACTAAAAAATCATAAAATGGATGTAGCGAGTTTAGGATCTATTTTAATATATTTTTTCAAGTTAATGATAACAAAAGTATTGGTTTCAGTCTGTGGCGCCGGAGCCAGGGGGGGGCAGTTGCTCCCCCCAACATTTTTAGTGGGGAGGCAATGACTACGTTTCCCCCCCCCAATTTGGATCCTTTTGTTTTAGGGAGGATTTAAAGCGACGTTTTTTTTTTTTTTAGGTCCCGGCATTCTTCTATAAGACCCCATGTTAAAATATTTCATTAGTACGTGTTTACTCCTAGACCATTTAAAAACGTTCTAACGAGGTTCCACTGTATTTTTATTTATTTTTATTTTTTAACAAATAATACGATATTAATCAAGCTAAAAAAAATTGAAGTCACTTTTGAATTTTAAGAACGCCAAGTAAAAAAAATTTTTTTTGAATAGAAATATTCAAATAATAATAGTGAAATTGATTTAATTAAAAATTTAAAATGTATTATAAATTCAAAATTTCAATCATACACATATGTATACTGTCATCGTTAAAATTCATTTTGGATCATGATTTTTTGGAGTCAGCCAATAAACGTTCATCTCATCCAATATTTACATTCAATTTACCAAAAATGCCCGCTAGGGTATGCTTTTCATGTTTTAAATACAATTTAGTGATAGCTTTGGATTTTATTACACAGTGTGTTTAATATAATAATATAATATAGAGTTATTGAAAAAAAATGCAATATATGAAAAGGAATTCTTTTAAGTTGGTAATAACATTGGGTATCTTTGGATATGTGTACAGTTTGTTATACTTGATTTAATGCATTTTAAATTTTTACTACAAAAAAGACCTTAATCATTCAGTGAGATAGATGATGTACATGCATAAGCTAAAAAGTGTGGCAACGTTGCATGGTTTTGACATGTAACATATGTTGAATAATATGTAAATAATACTATTATAAAGTAAGTCGTTCGCGTTGTTGCCATGATTTCAGTGATAGCTCAATATATTACAAAAATTGAAACTCGTAAGATGGTGTTATTAAATATATATATTAATACGTGAACATCGAAAATTGTCGTATATCATTTGAAAGGGACTATGTCATAGATGTGCACAAAAAAAAATCATGTGTGTATGTTGCCGTTAAGGCAGGTAAAATAAAGTTAACATACACACATGATTTTCCCTCTCGTTGTTTGTTTATTTCCCTTCGCATCGTTCAACAGCATAGTAATACTCATAGTGCCACTAAGCGGTAAAAATAAATAGTTTTGGGTTTCTGTCAAACGTAGAGAATGCGTACAGAGATTTCAATTCGCGTTCAATTGCAATGTTTTTATTTGGAAATTTTTGTTGTAAAAGCAGGTTAGGTTAGGTACTGTGCAATAGATACTATACATAAAAAATGTATGTTATGTTGCCGTTAAGGCAGGTAAAATATTGGTCGAATTTCGACCATAGGCGATACTAGTATTATTTATTACATAAACATATAATCGAATAGCAAAACAAATGTTTATAATAGTTTTAATGGACCAATTATATTTTTCTCCATAAAAAAGCTGGTAATGGATACTGACTCGTAGGTATACTTAAACACATGTGATCCCCTCTTACCACTTGCTTCTCAAAGATAGTAACCAACCTTCTTAAAGAAATAACTTAATCTCAAGAAGTAATCTTATTAAAGGTAATTGACCTACAATACTTTTTATGGCCTCAAAACACTGTACCTTAATTAAAAATTGTTCCATATACAGTCAAGTATTATCTGTTGTTTTACGGAAAAATGAACCGACAAAAGTTCTCTGAGGATAGATTAAATCAGAGTTTTCCCCGAGAAAACCCTGCACCAGATTGGAAGCAGAAAATCGATAATGTATTTATTATATTGTAATTTATTCCGGTTCAAATGGAAAGAATAAATAATAACTTGTTATTTAACTCTTCCGTTACGATTTTCTCAACACTTTTGCGTCTTGGAGGATATTTTTTCAGAAAAGTTCGATGACATTGTATTAAAAAAAATCATATTGTTATATTTAAGTCTAATATAAAAAATGTCATATATTTTAACACCACGATGAGACATAATTTAATTTAAAATTATTTACCAATATTTTACCGGGGCTTCACCCGTTTATATTTCAAAATCGGCGAATGTATGCTGCCTACTTCAAATACGTAAGCAACATACTTATTCCAGTGGCAGTGATGATGATTTAATTATGTACATCAACATTACAACAGCCATTGATTATAATAATCTATTTAATTTTTTAAATTATCCTTAATACGGACCTATTATAAATTAATTATCATATTACCTATAAACTCTTTCTGGGGTTTTGAACTTTTTAACAATGAAAGTCTCATCAAAATATTTTTCGTATTAAATTAGAACAACCAAACAAACAGGTAGACTGAAAGAGAAAAATTTAAGAAAACAATAAAACGATATACCTACTTATAGACAAATAAACTACAAAATATTAACATTGTAGAAACATAGCCTCCAGATTTATATATATTAGTATTGATTAAAAATACAAAAAAAAGAACTATTTTTTTCCTTTGATAGAAAACCGTATGTTGCCAGGGTAAAATAATATATACTTTTTTAGAAATTGTTGACTAAATAATAAAAGTCAAGTAAAATAGCTTCGCCGTAGGCGATTTTCCTTTAATAAAACCGATCGTTGTAATATTTCTTTGTAGAATGTTTATGAAAAAAATAAATAAAAGGAAACATGTATGAAAATAGAGATAAGTGCGTTACAAAAATACATAGCTATAATACAAAGTATATAAAGACAAGGTAGTCTCAGTAGCTCCTTGGCCAATCAGCGTTTGCGTGGGAATTACGTCACCACGAGGATATATTCAAATGTTATAAATGTATAATTAGTACAGTAAAAATAGATATAGATACAATAATTTCTTTATCAACGAAAATTGGTACAGATATAGTTTGATACCCTTGTTTGGCCCCTTTCAACCCCTGCAATACTACCTTTGCACCGCTTTGGTCGACTATACTCACCGGTTTCTTTTATTTATGAAGATTTGTTTTAATTTGACCTGCACTTTTAGTTATATTATATTTAAGCCACAATGACTGCTTTTATGTTACAAAGAAAATTTAAAATATTTGGGTTGTGTTTACGTGCACTTATGACCTGCAAAACATTAATCCATATTAAAATAAATGATTTCATTGTCATAAGTACTTAATGTAGATATAATTTGCTCCTTATAGCATCCAATTTGGTCTTATAGTTTAGAAAATGTCGATAAATATAAATACGGGAACATATTATTCGCGCGATGGGAACTCGTGTCGCGGCGTGTGGTAAAGAGGCAGCGTGCCGAGTAGCTGCAGGGCAGAGGGAATGATCACAGACCGGTATTCTTTTGATTGTCAAATGTTTATTTTATTTTCAATAATTAACTTTTAAATTTAAATAGAACAAAAATTATTTTCACTTTTTGTTCTGATTCGTTTTTGTAAGTAGGTAATTTAAGTGTTGTTTGGTTGTTATTGCAATAATAACTAATCGTGTTTGTACTTAATCAACTATATTTTTTTAAATCCTAAATAATAATTCCGTAGTCCACGCGAGCGAAGGCGCGCGGGTCCAGCTAGTCTAATATAAAAAATAAATAAAACATATTGTATACATACTTTACAATATTATACTCTGTCTATCAAAACCAGAATACTTTAGTAGAAACTCTACGCCAGTTGTAAGACATAACACGATTACCTCGCTTTAGATCTTTATGTCGTGTTTGAGAATTTTTCGTGTCGATATTTGTTGGAGGTGTGATTTTTGTATAGGTTCACAATAAACCATTCTGTTATTTTGCTCGATAAAATTTAACTCCTTTTAGGATCGATATTTATGAATGTTTTGTACGGCCGTGGACTGCTGATGTATATAATGCGTATGCATTAGCCTTTGACTATTGGAAGCTATCGGATAAATAAATTTGTTTGTCTAATGAACAGGACCGAACTTAGTGTATTTGTGTGATTTTTTTTTAAAGTTTTTAGTTATTACTAAAACATTTATAAATTTTAAGTTATTTTTACTAATGTTACTCTGTTTTGAAGAAAATGGAAGTATTATAATATCGTCGACAAATTTTGTCTGAGATAAGGGCAGATTCTCGTTGTACTACTTTTCAAAACGCAAAGAAAAGTTGTTTTCCGCATAGCGACTGTGTGTGTGTGTGTCTGTCTGGATGTGTAGAATTTTCTTTTGTTTGTCATTTGAAACTTCTGTTTTAAAAATAATATTTTCACAAACGAAAGAAACGATTATTCGAGTTTTAATTTATGTTTTTCTAGCTTTGCAATTTAGTTTTTTTTTATAACAGAAGTAAGTTGTCTGACAATTCCGCAAAATGGCAACAGATTTAGAACATACATATACGTTACGTAAGTAAAAATAACGACTGAATAACGAGAAGAAAATACAAATTATTATGATAATTTTAAATATACTATTTATTGTTTGTATATTCTAAGTATTCCATATTCTTTTAGGAGCATTAAAAGGGAGAAACCAGATTTAAAATACAAGCCGGTCCTGGCATGGGTTTTGAATTAGTGAAGGTTTTGTTTTTGCTTACTACACAATTAAATATTATTTATTTGATTTAATCAACATATTTTGTGTAGATATTTTTGTTAAGGTTTGTTTACATGAAGAAATACGATTATTCTCTCTCTTCGAATACCTTTATTTATGAAACATTATATATATTTTGTAAATAAAATAAACAAAAATATTAACCTTTAACTGGTTTTGTGGGGGACAACCGGCCCCCTCAGGTCATGTTTTGACGTTTTTCTAAAAATCTAAGCATCGTGCCATTTTAAGTAATCTCATTATGTTCGGCGCTTTAACAGCTTCAGGGACAGAGGTACATTTTTTTAAATTGTTAATTAGAGGCATATAAAAATGTTTTTTTTTAATATAAAAAAAAAGATTTGTGATAAAAGCTAGTTGATTTCATAAAATGAGTATATTATTTACTATTTATGAAGTATTATCCAGTTTCATTATTGAAACTAACTTGCCAAAAGCAGATCTTCAGTGGGGGCCGCATTTTTAAAATTGACGATATCAGTTAAGGGTTAATAATTATGAACATATAAAATGTTTATTCATTTATTTTGAATGTAGTTAACAATAACTCCATGAGTCAAAAATTATTTGGATTAGTGGTTATGGGGCTATTTTATTTCTTGTATTCTTGCGCTTTTTGTTTCATTTTTATAAAGTTGGATAATTATTAGTGTATTATGTATTTAACGATAGAAAGTATACAGTAAAAAGTTCTGTTGTTTTGTTATAAGATCAATCATTTACGAGAAACGTGTAAAAGAAAGTGCTATACAAATTTATTTAATAATACAAAATGAGTTTATAATTTCGTTCTGATATAAAAATAAGATAAAATGTTTATGTAAAGATGCCCCTTAAAATACATTCTTACTTATGAATAGCTATTGCCTACCTACCTAACTAATATACATACGTGTAGCTACTAATACAATTTACTATAAGCCGAATATAAACACTATTAAAAAATAAACATAACACAGTATAATTTGTATTCATTCCACTTTATTTATTCAATTTAATTTAATTCTCCTAAAACTTGGTCACGTTGAGTTACTTTTACTCCCCTTCCTCATGTACACAACGCCCTTTCCATACAGCATATTTTCACAATGCGAAATTAAGTTTTCGATGTATAAATTTTCCGTGAGAGCAATTTATCTCGTTGTTAGATTTATTTTTCGACATAAGCAATGATACACTGGTTTTACAAAAGGTGTCGCTACTTGTACCATTGCATAAATCATCCAAGATAGCCATGTTATGAATTATTTACAACAAGCCCGACAATAATGAGGTTTAAAGTATATGAAACTAACAGCCAGGGACGGAACTAAATAATATAAAATTTTTCATGATTCTCTAAATTGTAAATCAATGTTTAGTTTACATTACTTATTTCGTATCTAACACATTTTTAACGAAATGCAGATAGTTGATCTTGTCTGACCATAGAGACTATATACATACATAGCTTAAGCCTAGGGTGACAAATTAAATGGGGCGCCAAAATTTAGTGAACTTCACTAAAAAGTATAGTAAAAATCATACATTTATCACAATAGTAAAGTTATATGTTGCACTGCACAACATATATCTTTTATTTTTTAAATAAATAAAAAGTTATTTAAAATTAATATTATTATCATTTGCAGAAAAAAACAAGGCTTCTAAAAAATGTAAATTCTAAGTTTACCAAATATAAAGAATAAATAAAAATATTATTTTTATTTATTGTGATTTTTTTACCAAATATTTGTTTTGTTTGTAAAGAAAATATATTCCATTTATAATATTTTTTTGATTTCGTGTTTAAATGTTAATAATTATACCAATAAACTTTTATTTTGTCAAATAGGATTTTTTTGGAAAAGTGTATTTTTTCAGATATTTATAAACATAAAATATTTTAGGACGGCAAAATCATAAATCCGTCACTGAATCGAGGTAATAATACATCCAAATTGAAAAGATTTACTTCTTACATTTTTATAATAAAATAATGACTTGGTATTGTATAAAACTTTCTTCTATAATATTTCAGTGTTATAAAATTCTCTCAAAGGTGGTCATTATCAAGATAAGTATACAAAAACCTAACGATTTTGATCGTTTCAATGCTGTCATTTTCTTGCTGACTTTTTGGGTATAGATATTTGCCTGTGTTTTTTCATTATATGTGCATTAAATATATATAATTACATATTAATAAAAAATAAATGTTGGTATTATGTAAATGTCGATTAGAAAAAATTACATAGATAAATCAGATTTTTAAAATTGCGTATTACATTGAAAAAGTGGATTGGGTCAAGAAATCCTAGTTGTTTCTTATAGAATAGAATAGAATTTTATTTCCATATAATATACAAAAAAGGAAATAGAAACCAAGGTTAATAAATATACAGGTTGCCTCAGTAGCTTTTGACCAATCAGCTTGGGCACCTCAGATGACGTATTTTCCCCTTTTCATGCTAAGTTACAAGGCTATATTTGTTATAATTGGGCACATCATTCACCCTCTCCACATTTGGGCACCCCAGATGACGTATTTCCCTCTCTCGCGCCGAACTACTGAGGCTATATAAAATAAATCAATTTGTAAACCACCAACAAGAAAATAATAAAATCATAAGTAGGTAGTGTAAAATTGTAGTAAATATAATATATCGTTAAATAAATTATTATTAGAAAAAAAATTGTCTCGATCCCCCGAGCATAGGGCCCCCCTGCAGCAGCGTAAAAATTGGGGTAAACAAGATTGAGGAACAAAAAAAAGGTCATTAAAATTAGTAACAAGCGTAAAATTGTAGATTGAGGTAGCAACGAAAAGAAGGTCTACAATTTTTATATTTACATATATTGAGGGCCCCTTGGTTATTTGTTGCCCCGGGGTTCCAGAGCCTCTAGTTACGGTCCTAGTCTGAGGGGATTAGATTAGAATATAATCTTAGTCCAAATATTTAATTGTTTCTTGGTAAAAACAAGATTATTACATGAAAAATTTAATTTTCCTGTTCTAAACAATATTTCATTCTTGCTTTAAGTAAACTATTTTTCTGTGTATTTTTTAAAAATACGAGGAATCATGATGAGGTATTCAAATAGCTTTAACTGAATTGCATAAAACTTGTTTCACCAACATAGTAATTCTTATATCCTTTTTTATCTCGTCTTACTGGCTTTTAACACGATAAGTCAAGAACACCTTCGAGATTTAGAGGCAACAAAAGCGATACTTCTCCTCAGCTGAGATAAATCAGTTCCTCTTTCTTTCCTCTATCCGCTTTGTGTCCAATACAATGTGAAAAAATACGTTCACGAAACATGCCCGATTGATTCATTTGAAATTTTTTTGATCTCTGATAGCTATTCTATTTCTATGTATGTATATCTATGTAGGGATTGATTTGTATTACGTTTTTACAAAGATCCAGTTATTTTCTTAATGTTAGTGTAGAAAATTATTTCAAGTATCTCATTATTGCTATAATTCAGTCTGTGCTAGAAGATAAGGTCACTATTTTTCATGTTCTTACAAATTTAATCTGTGAGATAATTTATTAATGGAATGGAATATTGAAATAATTGTTACGAATAAAAAGTTATAAAATCTGTAATAAAAAATTGATCCGAGCTAAAAAACAATTACACTGGTCTTCAAATTTTTTTATATATTTGAAAATTTTTCTAATTCGGTACATGTAATAAAATATTTTTTGATACTTGTTAGTAAAAAATAGTGCCTTTATGCCATTAATATATTTATCAACCAGATAAATATTAAATATATTCTCAAAGAAATTATGATTGTGTATAAACCATTTTTATTTTCAAATATAAAAAATTGTAAAAAAGTTCGTGTTAATTAACTTCAAATAAGTTTAATTAAAAATGTGTGGACTTTTTTGACATTAAGGCTGAACAGAAAATACCTTATATAAAAGAGCGAAACAAAATTATTTGATCTAATAAAACTTGAACAGTTATTTCAGAAATTTTTAACTTTTGATATTTTTTTTTGTTAAATAGTAAAAGATAAAAATTAAATAATTAAAGTTTTATTAGATCAGATACCGTTGTAAAAAATGGTTTCAATTTAAAAATGTTGACTGGCTTTAAAAATGTCTACCAAATTAAAAACTAATAACGCTTTTTTATTTCACCTTCAAAACCAAACAACTTTATTGAGAAACATTTTTTAAATGCTAAGTTTCAGAAATATTCAAGTGTTAAGTTTGAAAACGAACACATGGTATATCCACTGACATATTATTATAATTATGTATCGGACAAAACCGATACATAATTATAATAAATTTTAGGATATTTGAATTTTTGCGTTAATCTAAATCCTTATCTGACATTCTTGAAATATTTATATTTTATTTTCTATCGATAGCACTAAATAGCATTAGTCATTCGGTCGTTATTATTCTTCAGCATGTATTATACGTACATATTTACCGTTTAAAAAATATATTATTAGATTTGTTGTTTTATGAAGCCGTACTTTTTGTATATGCATTTATAAATATTTATAAGATAATTAATGCTATAGCACAGCGGTTCTTAACCTTATGTAGTCTAGGGACTCCTTTTTGAACAATTATTTATCAGGGACCCCTTCCCTGTAGGGGTAAATTAAAAGAAAATAATTTAAAACTGCAAGACCTTATTTTTTGTTCCATACTTACAATTTTTTCTTTTCAACTGCAATGACCTTTGATTTTTGCATTACATTTCTTACATGTTTTGTTTTTACAACTGCAATGACCTTTTTTCTACACATTTTATAATTTTATTTATTTATTAAACATTGTTTCAATTTTTTGCACTACACAAATTAGCTTGAGCGTGAGCATTCTGAACATCCATATAAAATTTTATAAATGTTATAAACTTGGTTTGTGAAACCCTAGTTTTGAAATCAGACGTTGAAATATTATTACTGCAGAATCCTTATATTTTTTCAAAATATAGCGTTTTAAAACGTTGCATGAAGTATTTGCTAATAGCATTTTGTGTTTGATAAATATTGGAAAAGTGTTATTAAAAAAATCATTAATCTTTAAACAATTTATGCAATTTTTATTTGAATATTAAACGAAATAGCAATCGATACAAATTTTAAATCATTTAAGCTTGTAATTGATTCTCCCTCTTTATTTCTCTCACATATACGTAGTCTAGAAGCTGTGGTGTAGTTTTCGCTGATCGCCGTATCTCATTTTCCGCTTGAAATCGTTTCCAATACGCATCTATTTCCTGTTGTTGTAATCAGGTTGTTTGAGAGATCGACCCTTGCTTGCTACAAAATTTAATATTTTATGTGCATATCACTGATAAACTGTGATAATTTTGTATGTTGCAGGAATTTAGAGTACCGTTTCGTATAAAATAAAAGTGTTATCTTACTGAAAGGAAGAATTTTATTGGAATTCCGTATTTCGCTTTTTTCATTTTTCTTTTTAAAATAAATACTAACGTTTGAACAAGGTGAAAGTAAAATTATTTTATTTGCATAGTGTATTATATTTTTTTATAAAATTGTTTTGATTTATATCTTTTCCTGGTATTTTACAAATATGGATCTCGGGCGCCAGAAGGTCTTTAAACGTAAAACTAAAAAAATCATAATAAGTAAATATAAAATTGTTTTGATTTATATCTTTTCCTGGTATTTTACAAATATGGATCTCGGGCGCCAGAAGGTCTTAAAACATAAAACTAAAAAATCATAGACAGTAAATGAGTCGAAAGCGTATATACTCGTACCTTCAATTCAAATAAATAATGAAAAAAAACGTATTTCTTATCGCCATCTTAGCTGAATTGAAACTAACATATATAACAATTAATATAATAATGTGTCTTCTCACTCAAAATGTATTTTAATCGAATTCTTCTTTCATTTGTAAACTTATACTGTAGAACAGCATTGTTGAATGGCTTATATTTTTCCCACTCCGATGTTTTCCCCTCACGCGCATAGAGTGCATACGAATACATATAAAAATGAGATACGTGTTTTTTGACAGCAGTTTTTACTATTGTGTGGTTATTACAAACTGTTAATTCTGTATGAAATGTAGAACGTGCAGAAACCCGTGTGGCGAACATTACTTGATTGGTCAACAAAAATCAGGAGAGTGGAAAACAATCGGATAGTAATGATATTAGAAGTCAGACAATAACGATGGACGGATAGAAGCGATTCGGACAATAATTTAAAAAAATAATATGTCAATTTATTATTTATTAAGGCCTCCAAATTATTTCCTTCTGTTCTTATCTCACTTCTAGAACATATGTTATAGGTACTTAAATACTTACAAGAAAGCTCCGATGTATCACATCAATACAAAAAAATGAGTTTTGTAGAAAAATATTTTATTTTACATTTTTGATTTATTTATTTAATAATAGGTATGTAAGTATTTAAAATAACGTCAATTTATATTGCATTTTTTTTATTGATAGAAGTAAAAAAAAATGATAGTATTATGTTACTATATTAACATTTATAAAAAAACTATTGCACTGAACCCTGTGTTACCCATGTTAATATCCACAAAAACATATTGACCTAAAATATTCAGCATGTCCACCAAACATGATGAAAATTAATGTGTTAAATGAAGTGTTACTTTATGTTTTCAATTTTCAATCAATATATTTCAAAATATTGAATTGTTAACATGTGTCAAAAATCATCCAATTGTTCGACAAAATATTTGAAAGAGACGTGATCATATTGACTGACCTAAATGAATAAAATATTGAAATCGTAAATTATAAAATTTTTATTCCATGGCTACAATGTTTTTATATAAATGACAGTTGTATGCTGTGACATCATAGAAACAAAACACGACTTGATAAAGATTTTTTTTAGTCTTTTGATATTAAATCTTAGGTTTTCATAAAATATTAATAGCCACGAACATGTACAGGAAAATTATCTAACTATTGGTGAAAACCGCCTTGAAATCGGTTCAGGGAATTTCCGAGTCTATAAACCTCATACAAACGAACATTCATTTTATTATATAGAGATGTTTTGTTTTAAGAATATGTGTAGAAAAGTAACCTACTTTTCAGTAGACTAAACAAATACATATTGTTCTTGCTTTGTTCATTTTATGCCACTCTAGGAAAAACAAATGATATGATTTAATTTTCAGTCGCAATATAGGTGTTTTAGTTAAAATTACATTTACTTCTTCTGTTCTTACGAGTTACTCTGCAAATGGTGTCAATTTAATTTCTAACGTATTCAAACTATCATTTTTGTAATTGAGTTTGCATTGTTTCATGACTTAAAGTGGAATTATGAAAATAGAATAACAAACTGAAATTGTTCTACTCGTGAATCTTTTATACATAAAACAAGAAAATGAATGGAAATGAAATAACTTTATTAAAGTATATAGTAGGTTCAAATTTTGTCGAAATTTAGTTATTTATTTTTTGAATATAAATAATAATGTAACTGTATTTAACTAAAATGTTTGCATATTCTTCCATTGCATGAAACCTAAACCAAAGGTGTACATATGTATACGTATATTGTGAATTAATAAAAATAATTATCTTTGATTCAGGGACCTGAACCAGAACCAGAACCCGAAACCCGAAAAAATTCGAATTTTTCATTAACTTGAACCCGAACCGAACCGCTATATTTCAAAGTAAACGAACCTGAACCTGAATTCGAACCGTTTCATGGATAACTGGTAACCATTCATTTTTAAAAGGTTCAATTAATTATTTTTAAAATTTTAATATATTTCTCCAATGATCGACTTTTAAAAGAGATTATAAAATGTACAAACTGGAAATCTGATTGAATTTTATGGTACCTATGCATATGATGTGAGTTATCAAGTCCACTACTAAAATTCCTGAACATATTTTTTACTTTTTTTTTTAAATTCTATAAGTGAATTACATTTCAATTTGCAAAAAAATCTGAAAAGTAGAGAATTCAATCTTTAAAACGTAATTCTATTTTTTGCTCTAACAATATTTTAAAGACGATTTCTTTCTTTTTTAGAAAATTTTTTATTTGTTAATTACATAATTTTAACAAAATTATTTTCTTTGAATTACAAACTTGAACCCGAACCCGAACCTTGAAAAAATAATGGTTTTTGAACCTAAATAGTTTGCACCATACTGAACCCAAACCATAAATAAATTCCGGTTCAAGTCCCTGCTTTGTTTACTTTTTGTCATTGAAGAAAAATTTATCCAATTTGCGTTGATTCTAAAATAAATATATTTTATAAAATCTTGTTTTGATAACCTCTAAAAGGTATCAAAATTGAAGTAAATCCTATAAATAAGCTTTAACAATAAGTTATTATAGAACCGATAATTCAAGCTCATACGCAGCGGTTATCGGTAAAAGCATTAAAATCAAACCAGGAATGGCAAAATTCAACCTACTACATAATATATTTAGCATATAGTGTTGTACAACATAATTAACAAAGACACAATTTAATATAATAAACGATAGAGAGAGACTGTGTACTTGTATACGGCTAAAACCGGACTTTTCTCTTTATCTACAAACATATATCGTGGTAACTACGAGAGAGAAATAGGGAATGAGTACAATAATCTATATGCATCGTATTATCTCTTTTTAGTTGCATTTATTAATGATATAGTGCAGACAGATATATGTTTTTCTCTCTTGTACAGGACCGGAAAACAGAATGAGTATTTAAATATATACCTACAGAAAAGTTCTCGTAAATGCTTTAACGGCATATATAATGGCACATCTCATAACTTTTATAAAGGTATAAAGTTTTTTGTGGTCTATTTAAAAAATATATTTTTAGCGCTTGTGGTACGGTTATACGCATTGTCTAGCGCCAGTCTGGTATCCTGTAGAGTTTTATTCAGTTCTAAAGCGGTAAATTTGCATATACAGGATGAGTAAAAAATATGGAATATTTCTTATATTTTCTAAAATATTCATTATTTAAAAAAAATGTTTATGTAAAAGTTTTTAGAGAAATTATTTTCTATGTAATGCTAATCTTCAAAACAATGTGGTGCTATCACACGGAGAGAAAAATCTTAGAAAAATTACTGTGCTCTGCACTATAAACGATGTGCGAAAGTCGAATATGGTCAATTTTATACGGTAAAATAAGAAAAATTAAAATTCATAATATAAAAAGTAAAGGACACAATAGTATTTTTTAAAATACAGGCCAGCGAAATTTATAAAACAGCACAGTAAAAAGTTCCTATCTCGACAAATTTGTATTTTTTAATTGTTTTTCTTAAAAAAAATGCTATTTAAGTTGATGTAAATTATTAGGCGGTCTGATAAATTTTACAATACTGACTTATAAAATTCAATGATATTTCAAAGATATCTGGCAAAAGCAGAAAGAAAGAAAAAGACAGAAGATACCAATTATGTTGAAAACACAAAAACTAAAAATGTGATATCTCATTAACTGTTTATCGTGGAGATGTATGTATGGTTTTATTTTGTTTGTAAAACGATTCTCTAAAAATCATACGCATCATGTCTAGATCTCAGATTTATGGTTTTCGATATATCTTAATAGAAAGTTAGGATATAAAGCAAATTTTACTATCAGCATAAACAAGGTAGTAAGGTTCGAGTACAGTCGGCTATTTTCGATCTTCCGACGGCCTATAAGCTGACAGTTACATACATATTTAGAATGTATATTTGTTTTAAAAGTACATATTGTAATTGTGTAGTGTTTTCTATTTTAAAGATATTTTTCTATGTTATCGTGATTTTAAAGTATTATATTTTAATTTATATTCAAAATTGTTTTTAGTGTGAATAATATTTAAAGCGGGACGTGTAGCATATTTAGATTTAAAATGGCTATGATTGTTTTTATTTTATTAAAATTATTGTTTTGTGCGAATTTTAAATGAAAGTGGGTGATAAATGTTTTACAATAATGTTTTGTTCGGTTTTAATGTGTTATTTTTAGAAGTTTTATTTGTAAAATAAGTTTTGACAGATATAGGTTAGTTTAGATTTTAGATATTGAAAATACGTTATTTTATATTTAATTTGTTCTGTGAATCGGTCTCTTTGCACATGTATTGGTTGTCATATCTTTATGTAAATTGTTCTACAACTATATTTGTAAACTATTATTAGTTGTAAAATTCAAAACAATGTATATTATATAAATAAATCGATAACTTTCTTAAAATAAAATTGCTTTTTATTGTTTTTACCTTTCTGTTTGAAAAAAATAAATAATAAGCTATAGAAATTTTACTGAATCGGTAAGGCCGGTAAGGCAGTTTTCTGATACAGCGTTCCAAATATTACCATGCTAGCACCGTAATTTCTACCGTGATAAAAAAGCAATTTATATAATGTAAGCACTGATAATTTTTATATGGACGTATAAATATTTTTTACTTGTATCGTCGATTGCGCACGCATTATAAGAGAGCACAGTAATTTTTCTAAAATTTTCTGTATAAAAATTATCATGACTTTTCTCTCTGTGCAGTTACGTTGCTATGGCATCCATTGTTTTATTAATTCTTTGAATAAATCTTATTTTCTTGCATACAAAATACAATCCTGTAAAATATTAATGAGATTGCAAAAAAAAAATTTTGAGAAAAACTATAAACATTTATAATCTCAGATCACATTAACTACAACTTAACCAAGTATCTAAACCTTGAAAATGGACTGAAACTTGTAAAATATCAATACAGAATCTAACGACCAAATAAATTCAAGTCTTGAGGCTTCCGCGGTGATCTTGATATGGATCTTGGCTTACGCCCAGATGCCTGTCCAGACCAAATAAATTAATTTAAAACCAATTTTAATTACATTTTACAATATATCAAAAAATCTAATGACCAAATAATTTTGTTAGATTCTTTTTTGATGCTTTACAATTTTCAGTCATTTTTCAAGGCTTACTTAAGTTATAATCTAGAAATCTAGAAATAACCCATTTTGAAACCAAAACATTTTCTATTTTTAGAAAATATTATTTTTGTAATTTTTTCTGAATATGTGCCTCACCTAATTATTCAATATGCATGTTTGGCTTAAAAACCCTTGATTTTTCTTATATTAATGTTTACATATTTTTATTAAAAAAAATAAATTAAAACTTTTCCTTAATACGGACCTGTGTAAACTTAATTATCATATAGCTTAACCAAAACCAATGCAGTATGTTTTCTTATCAAGTCGGAACAAACAAACAGACACGAAAATTGTTATATTGTACAGACAGACAGCTTAATCTAAATATATATTTATATGTATATTGGTAGTATTATTTATTCCAGAAAAAATAAAAAAAATAATCTGCATATTATCGTAAATAAATTCATAGATACTACTTTTCCACACATATTTGTTCCGCACACTTCATATTCCCCTAAAAAAGGTTTTAATACTATTATACATATTACAAAAAAGGTCCCATAAACGTTTAACAGGCCCTACGATGTACATCTCCTCAACATGTTTTCAACTCTTTGATAGTCCCCATCAAATGTGCGCGGTTTAGAGGTTTGAATAATAAAACGAGATGAATTCATTTGTTTCACAGAGCTCTGGATTTTATAGCGGTATTTTGTATAACGTACGACGATTATATGAGGTTTCTTATATACATATATACATGCATACATACATACATACATACATACACCACATACATAGACGTATCTTAAAGGTGACTGTTTAATGATATAGATATTTAATAATCAGATTTTATTTAAAAAAAAAAACAATATAATTACAATCAAATTATTGTAATCAATACTAACCCTTAATATATATAAAGCTCAACATCTCTCTGTCTGTCTATCCGTTAGTTGTATTTAAGCCACAATGACTGCTTTTATGTCACAAAGAAAATTACAAATATTTGGGTTTTGTTTACGTGGACTTATGACCTGCAAAACATTAATCCTTATCGAAATAAATTATTTCATCGTCATAAGTACTTAATGTAGATATAATTTGCCCTTTACAGCATCCAATTTGGTTGTATAGTTTAGAAAATATCGAAATATACATACGGGAACATATTATTCGCGCGATGGCGACCCATGTCGCGGCGTGCGGCGAGGGAGCGTGCCATGTAGACACAACAAGGCAGAGGGAACAGGCCGGTATTCTTTTGATTGTCAATTGTTTATTTTGTTTTCAATAATTAACTTTTAAATTTAAATAGAATAAAAATTATTTTTACTTTTTGTTCTGATTCGCTTTTGTTAGGTAGATAATTTAAGTGTTATTTGGTTTTTATTACAATAATAACTAATCGAATTTTTACTTAATTTAACTATATATTTTTTAAATCCTAAACAATAATTCCGTAGTCCAGCTAGACTTAATATATAAAAACGTTGATGCATATGTATATATGTATGTCTCGTCATCACGTCTAAACCACTAGACGTATCGAAGCCACATTCACACCATATGTTTGTTTGGTGCTCCGATAAGTTTTTTTTTAACCCGGTAGGTGGCGCTGGGGTCGAGATATTTCGATAAATTATATTTGTGATCAGATTTTGCTCATATTCAAAATAGTTACGTGGAAAGAAATATTTTTACAAAAAATGGTCCCAGTAGGTGGCACGCTGGAGTCGAGATTTTTACGAAAAAGTGTATTTATGGTCTGATTTTTAAACAAATTATTTTTGGGCAGACCAACGTTTGTATAATCGCTCTGTCTCTCTGTTCGTTAGGTAATTTAATTCATAGATATGTTCTTTACATATAATAATCGCTCTGTCTCTCTGTTCTTTAGGTAATTTAATTCATAGATATGTTCTTTGCCCAGGTTTAAGTATATATACATATATATTGTAACGTTAGGTAACATAAGGAGTAAGCAGTGACGATAATAGTAAATGCCTAAATCGTTAAATATTGAATATCAAACAATATAAAGTAATAAAGAACTGAATAAAAATATCTAAAATAATTCAATTGTATTTTTCAAAAATCCTAAACAATAATTCCGTAGTCCACGCAAGCGAAGCCGTGGCACAGTTATTACGGTATACAAACAAATCTGTATGTACAATGTAAATATTTTGGTTGACACAAAAAAATACTGAACCGATTTTGATGGAACTTTTTATGCTTACGATTCCGTTCGTTTAGGTCACATGATTACTGAATTAGATTAAATCAGTTTTAAGTAAAATTAATAAATTATATTTTTTTTAGTAAAATGTAGAATAAAAATTTCAAAATAAACATGGATGAATCCGTGTGAAATTTCTAGTCTTAATTAGAGAAGATGATTTAAACAATATTGGTAAAATTTTAACTAATTTATACAAACCTTGGTCTGTTATACATAAATTAAAAATTATAATTGATATGATAGGAAGTGGCATGGAATACTCGTTTTAATATTATTGTCAAATAGTTATTACTATAATGTATACAAAAGTACACATTTTGTTATTATTTTTTGTAAAATATGGTTTTTATTAATATAAATTCATAACACGTAAAAATTCACGTTACTTAAACGAATTTTAATATAAATAATTTAATTAATTTAAATACTTATAACATTGGCCACTAATTTGATGAGCAATAATAAAAATAATAATTGAAATTCCATATCCGCATAGTAATTACTTTTCACAATATTTTTTACTTTAACATCATATTTGGGTTTTTCTATATAAATATGAATATATTTATGAAATGATTATGGTTGGTTGGATATAGTGCGCTACTGTTACATGTGTATTTTGGTATGTATATGTTCTTATATTAAATGTTCACTTTATATGGTAATCCCTTTTATATAGATTTTAAAGAATTGTATGATTTTTAGCGGTCCAGAAGTTTTATAAATATAAATTATTTATTTTTTCTAGATTATTTATTACCTATGGCATTGTTAAACTCAACATACATATGTATGCATTTCTTTATTATAATGATTATTAATGCCACGCAAGAAAGAAAAATATTAATTATTATTGAACGTGATCGTATTGTAGGTAAAATAATTTATTAAATAAATCAACAGTAGAAAACATAAATAATTAAGCGATATATAGTTAAAACCGCGTCTTCATTATAGATCTACGATGAAAAATATGTACATCGATTGTATAACATTAAAACGTCTGTTATTTTGACTGAATTCAAAGAAAATTCTTACAATATGATATCACATATCCCAGTAGATATTTATTCATTAAATAAAGCTCAAAAAATATTAAACGTGACTAATATTAGCAGATTGTTAGAAGAAAAAAAAAATGCTGACAAAAAAATGGGTGTTCAGCTTTCCACAGTCGATGTTACATACATAGATAATATACAATATACAATAGATAAATACGAAACTCCTTCAATGTAATGAAATGAATTTAAAGAAAATATCGTTTTAGAGAAAATCGATTATCTCCGTAAATTTAATCTATTTTTAATTTGTTTTTACTTTTGAGTTCGTACAATTCATTTTACAAATATCTATAAAACTAGATTTCATTAAATATACGACAATGGCTACGTTGGTACTAGGTTGGTTCTTTGAGATTATTTGAAAGATAAATAAAAAAAGTGTGATCATTTCAATGAAAAAACGCCTTTAATTGATTTTATTTCGACACTGGCTTTATAGTCGTGCTACTTTTTTCACTTAGCTATCTTTACATTAGAAATTAGCACATATAATTCACAAATAAAAGATATTTTATGCGATCAATCAGTAATTTCTAGGGCGTAGTAATTCCTGTAGATTTTACTGGATTTCTATAAATAATTAAGTAACATTAATTTCATAACAAAGACATTTCTTTTGTTTTCGTTCCTTTTATATAAGCTATTAATTTTCTCGCGAATATGAGAGAAAAGACATGTTCGCCTTTTTCTAAAACACACCATTATTTACTTTGATTATAGCATTTAATTATTTAACGCTCCATAAACAGTGATATAAAGATAATAAAAATGATTACAATTTATATACACACTTTATTTGGAGAATTTTATAGGTCTCTTTGACTTTTATGATTGTACTGAAGTTCTTACATTTTTATTTTTTTAATTTGTTGTTTTTCAAATATTATTTTACGGAGGAACGTGGATTTACAGAAAGAAGAAAGTAGAAAGTTTCTGCTATGAGGCGAGCTTTAATAAACATTAAAGTTTTGGTTTCGCTCTACCGCAAACGACAAAGTTTTTTTTGTTACTGTTTTAATTTTAGTTGTTTATTGACTGTATTTGAAGAGTTCATGAAATGTTACTACAATTTTAAAATTTTTTTGATTAACTTCAATAATAAATGTAATATAATAATAATAAATGTATATATTTTTTAGTTTTTATATAAAACTATTATTATGTTTAACCACCATTTTGAAAGGTATGCACTTATTTTTGGTTAAAAATAATAATAAAAAAGGTTATAGAAAATTTAATCATCCGTTTAAAATGCGAAACATTTCGTTTATTAGATACAGTATGTTTACAAAATCCTTGTGAAATAGAACTTTAGGCCCTTGGTTGATGATGTTCCGGAACAAACTTTGCTATCGAGTTTTTAGGAAATATACATCTCAGCATGTTCTAATCACTGTTTAAATTTGGCACCTCATACATTTTTCATAGGCTCCCTAATGTTTCTTAAATTAAATATTGAATTCAATTTTGCATAGGTACAGTATAAATTATGGGTTCCTGTAAATTGAATTTCGATAATATAATCTAAATTCAATATAAATCTAAAATTTAAATAAAGATAAAAAGATGAAACACGGTTTATAACCTGTACAATTAATGACGAAGCAAAATGTTTCTATGATATTTATCTAGAATTACGGCTATAACGTAATTAATATCTGAACTGTGCATATCACTTTGTATTGTAATTTTAATTTAAAATAGTCAATTATTGTATTGAACTATGACTACAAAGATATGAAAGCTTATAATATAATACATATAGCTATAACAAGATGTATATAGTGTATTAATTGAAAATTGATTTTACAAATTGAATATGTAGATACTATCAAATATGATTTTTGATTTTCCTATGTAGGAACTACCAACCTTTTTGAGAAAAGGGTTACATGCAAAGAAATGTATAGCGGGCCTATGAAAAAAAATTACGAGTGTAAAATATAAATTAATATAATAATAATAATATGAAAATATTGTTGTTTTAAATAAAAATTTAAAAACATTTAAAAACAAAAATGTGTTTTTTTATTATTTTGAATTAAATTTAGGTTTGCAAAAACTTCTTGTAATAAATTGTAAATAAAAATTTTCTTTGAATTTGTCTTCAGTAAAAAAATGTAGAACTAGGTACAGTTTTTGAAAAATTATCATAACATTAAAAATGTATATATGAGTAAGCCTATTCAGGAATAGAGTAGAGATACTTTTTCAATCAATATCATTAAATAAACTTCATATTAATACATTATGTTCAATTTTAATTTTAATTTTTTTGCTAAAAATAATACATAAATGAATTTATTAAACCACAGGTTTGGCTAAAAATAATAACGCTGTTATAACTCTATGTCCGGTATTATAAAGGAGCTAGCAAATTTGCTAGCTACACAGGTAGAAAAGTGACATAGGCCAAGAAAATCTTGTTTTATATATAACGAAAACAATATTTTATTAATATAAGAATATATTTTTAATCCAAGTATATTCTTGTTTTCGTCCGACAATATTTCTTTAAAGAAAAGCAATAATTTTCTGAAATAAGAGTATATTCTTATATTAAGAAAATATTGTTTTCGTTATATATAAAACTAGTATTTCTTGGCCCAAGTAAAATTTTCTACCCGTGTAGCAAGTACTTTCAAATAGGGTATTAATTCTGTGAGAGTATCTATGGATTAGTTATAAAATTTAGAGCAGTGATACTTCAACTTATTGTAACACAGTTGGCGACCCTGACCGTACAAATAATTTTCTTAATATCACCACTTGCACTGTTTTGATACTGTTGGTGTTTATATACCACATGTGCGCAAAAATTGTCAAACACTTCATGAAACATCAAGAGAACTGAAAGGTTTAAACCCTCATTTGAAAGTTCTTGCTAGCTCGTTTATAATACCGGACATTACTGGAGTATCTCTAACCTAGCATTAGTCGAGTTGATATAAAAAATGCATGTGCATTGAAACGAGGTTAAAAATAATCGTGCGCCGGATATAAAGAAAATGTAATCTAATAGAAGTTTAACAAATTGGTAAAATTATTTCAAATGCAATACATTTTTTTGTTATTTTGATATTCAAATTAATAGGTACCTACATTATCATCATTTCATAAAACTCAAATGTCGTCGTTGTAATCTGTAATTCATCTAACAATAACTTAACAATAATTTACAAGTGTAATGCGACAATGTAACAATTGACATAATTCCTTATACATAATACGCGTTTGACTCTCAGGGAGTTGGGAGTTAAAATAAGTTAAAGGAAGGAAAATTCAAGAGAGCCATGCTGGGCTGGATCACAAACGATAGAAATTTTATCGGAAATTATCATATTCCGTTCAATAAGTTTCTATTTCTGCACATCTGCGGTGTTTTGTGCGGACCATCGAACTCGTAGTCATGATATAACTCTTTACGAAAACATACAGTTTATATTCTATAATATATTTCACGAAGAGTTAATGAACTTTATTAGAGCATTAAACAGTAAGGAGGAAAGAATAAAATGATAATTTTTGCATTTATAAAATTTTATTCGTGGATGTACAATGTATTATACATTTGTTTGGCTAGTCAGGCGCTCTAAGCGAGATTTTTTTTCAAACCCCACTGACGCGACCTTGTATTTGGAACGTATTCACGTCAATCCCTCGACTGTGCATCTCGATACTGTTGCACTCATTATTGAGTTATCAAATGAATGAATGATTAATGTAAAAAATACTTATATGTATATTTCATATATGACTAGCTGCTACCCGCGGCTTCGCTCACGTAAATTTTGTAACCCCCATCTTAATGATATTTTTTCCGCCGGATCGAGTGAAGCTAATTACAACCACTCATATGTAAGAGTGTGAAATATAAATTTTTCTATATTTTAGTTTTCATTCATTATGCAAAATCGCAAATATCTTGACTGCTATGCGAGATAGGTGTTTTTTTCTTCTATATACCCCATGTATAAATACCCGACCCCTGTGGTATTTTTCCCGCCGGATCTAATAAAACTAATTACAACCCTTCATATGTAACAGGGGGTGAAATGTTTATTACTAAAAAAAATTCCCCATACAAACTTTTCAACCCTTTTGCAATCCCTTAAGGGTTGAATTTTCGGGATACGAAGTAGCCTATGTTCTTCCTCGGAATGCAAGATATTTCACTGCCAAATTTCATCAAGATCGGTAGAGCGGTTTAGCCGTGAACAGGTAAAAAATAAACAGACACTTTCGCATTTATATTATGTCTTGACTTCTATGTAAGATAAGGGGTTGTTTTGTCCCCCTAATAACTCCACTGCCGTAGTATTTTTCTCGCCAGATCGAATGTAACCAATTACAACCCTTCATATGTGACAGGGGGTGAAATATTAAATTTTTCTTATTTTTAGTTTTCTTCCATTAAACAAAATCGTAAATATCTTGGTTCCTATACGAGATTGAGGGTTGTTTTCCCCGTAAAACCTCCATCCCCGTAGTATTTTTCCCGCCGGATCGAATAAAACCAATTACAACCCTTCATTAGTAACGGGGGGTAAAATATTAATTACTAAAAAAAATCAAAATTTTTCCACCCTCTTGCAATTTCTTAGGGGTTGCATTTTCGAGATATGAAGTAGCCTATATCCGTCCTTGGGATGCAAGCTATCTTACTGCCAAATTTCATCAAGATCGGTTCAGCGGTTTAGCCGTGAAAAGGTAACAGACAGACAGAGAGACAGACAAACACACTTTCGCATTTATAATATTAGTATGGATTTATTAATATTATATACCTACCTATATTTTGTATTAAAATTGATGAACCTTTTTTAAATCAAATATAGTTGTAAATTGAATTAACTTTGTCACTTTTAGACGCACGATGTTCAGATCACAGAGACAGATGTACAAATTCATACAACAATTAAACAAAATATAATTTAAAATTACGACAATCTTAATTATTAATTAAATAAATTCTTCTAATATTTATACAATTAATACAATAAAATACCTATGTGGGTAAAAATATTGATATATTAATAACTTTAAGTTTTAAATTTTAATGTATTACCTATGTTATGCCGAATATTAGTCATTCGAATGCTGTGATTGTTTGTCTTCAATTTTTTTGACAAATTTATGTACGATAATTTTAATTATTTATTACTTTAGAGTTGTGCATATTTTTCATTCGTTATGTTCTTTATATTTCTTTTTTGTCATATTTTATTCTTCATATAAAACACATTTACTTCAAAATTTTAAATGACTGACATTTAAAAATAATCAATAAAATATAATGTATCCATAGTTACGACATTTGCAATTAATTTAGTAAATGCTTAAAGCGCATTATATGTAAACGTATTTTGTTTATTTTCTCCTCTTTAACATATCTTTTTCAAAAATCAGACACGGGTTCATGGTTGTCAAATAACCAAAGTATTTAAAAAAAATTTAAAAAATCTAAAATCGATTTTCGTTTTGATAGTTTTTTACATCAAAACTTTTTTTTTCCTTTTTTTTTCATTTTTTTTAAATCTGAAATTTGAACCTTACATTATATCGCCCAAGAAATATAAAAAAAATAATAAAAAAATTGTAGCTTTTTTTTTCAAAAATTGGGGGCCCCTTGTCACCCCATTTATAAACTTTTTCAAAAAAGGCCCACTAGTTGTTATTTTTTACCCCCAAGGAATATATATACCAAATTTCAAGGTTCTCCGATGAGTGGAAATGGTCAAAAAAATGATTATCAGTGAGTGAGGACACTTCGTTATATATAGTAGATACATCGGTATAAGAAAATAAAAAGTACTAATTGTAATAAAATTTCCGATCTTTTTGTAAAAAAAAAATAGAATGCTTTATCAGTTCCAAATTACAATGCTTGTACATTTTTCTTAAAAATTTATAATTTTATTAGATTTTGAGTTTTTTTCTCCGTAGATATGAAGGTCTGCCGCCCTTCCTGGGCTGACATTCTGGATGATCACCTTATTTCCCCACCCCTCTAAGTCGGCACTGTTTGTATAGTGTATAAGTACAGTAGAAATATTTTAACACGAAAATGCTTAACATATAAAATCGGTTAACGCGAAATAAAATTCTGGTCTCGAAGTACATTTCTTTTTTTCTTTAGACACGAAACAAAAACCGCTTAACACGAAAAAATTAAAATCTCAGAAGTACAACTATACCGGCTGCCACGTGTCACCAATTTTTTAAATTATTTATGGCACAGTTTAGTCATAAATAGGTCTGTACCATATTAAACAAATATATTAGCCGACAGAAAAGATATGTCATCAGGTAAAACAAAATTTTCATTTACACTCTAAGTGAGTGAAGTAATACAACATTTTAAGTGTTTATAAATTTTGTTCCCCCAGTTTTTTTTTATAAATTCTTTTAACACGAAAAAATATTTATGTCGTATTAAACGATTTACACTGTATTATAATACATAAAATATAGGAATTGGGTTAAATAAGAGAATATATATTCGTGTATGAGAAACATGTGTGGTCCGCGATGTAAAATTAAATTAATATATAAAATATATTTTTGAATTTACACAAAACTGTCGAATGGCATTTATCAGTTAACATAATATTATTTCCCAAGATATTCATATTATACAGTAAATACTTATTTTGACAATGACAAAAATAAATTCCTGTTAGTACTTTTAAATAAGAATTTTTAATACATTGGTACAAAGTTTGAGAAATAATAGCAATGATAAAAGTGTGAGAGAATATTTTTCATATAAGGTTATTATACTTTTACAAATCGTCTTTTTCAGAACAAAATAGCTTGTTTGAGGAAAAAGTGTTACGGAAATGACCACAAAACAATTCGAATGAGAAAAGGTAAATTTAATTGAGTGTGTATCAAAAGGGGAAAACACCATTCTCGTTAGTCTTGTTTTACAAAATAAAGTTGTTACGTATAAAAATATAGATATACATATATATCATTGTGAATTTTTCCGGTTTAGGTTTTTTGGAAAACCACTTAAATTATATGGGATGGAATAATACGATAAAACTAACGGTTACAGAATTTTTATTATACGAATTTTGTGAAAGATAATTTACTACTGTAAAATTTTAAGAGTCTGTTTTGATATATTTAGTACAGTTTTTTTGAGATTCAACAAAGATGTATGGTTGTTGTTAAACCAAAATCGATATTTGACATATTTTTAAAATTTATATTGATATTTTTCTGTACACAAGAAATTTGAAAACTATATTTTAATAATAAAAAGAAATTATGATTTGTTTGTTTGTTCCCTAAAGTAATCCAAATTACCGTCGTGGAACAATTAATATAACACATTACTTATATATAAGTATATATGTTTATTGAAAGATTAATTAAAGATGTTAGGTATATTATAATGTATTGTAAATTGTGTACAGTGTACATGTAATAATAACAAAAGCTTCCAGACCAATGATTTTGTAAGTTGTTATGTCTTTGCTTACTTTTTACTAATTGTCCCTTGTAACTTTTATTGAACTTAAGAATGGCTTGCAAAACCATGTGAAAATATTGCAAGTAGATATATAGACTATAGAGTCTGCAATAATTATATATGATAATAATTTGGTGCGAGTGTGTTTATCACATGAAATATAATATTCATTCTACAGAATGTATGTGATACAGGATGTATGTAATGTATGTATATGAATACATAACTATTTATTATTGTATATACATACACATGTTATATATAACCCTACATATTTACCTACATATTTTATATAATTGACCCTACTGGCTGTTACAATATGTTGTTTAGTTTAATGAAATTGAATAATTGTTTACAATTATTTGATGTACAGCAACACACTTCTAAACACGTTGAGAGAGAGACAACTAATATGAGACTATATTTTAAAACAACATTTTCATGTATATTGTATATATATATATAAATGACTGATTGAAAATCTGCTCCTGAGATGTTTCCTTTTTCCGTTTTGCAAATGTATACAATAGATAATTTTGAAGAAGTAAGGGACGATATTTAAACAAATATAAACAAAACTTGATATGAACCGAGACATCACAAGAGCACCCCGTATTTAACTCAAGTGAACTGTAAGATAAAAAGAAAAATACACAAATACACAAATTTGAACAAATCGATCAAAAAGAGTTTATTGGATAAAAATTAAAAGAAACTTAGAAGTACTGTGAGGATCTTCTATGTCTACAAAATATACAGCTCATTTCCGCGTATCGATAATTGAGAAAATGGAAAAGGTATTCAGTATTTGAATCGACGATTGCTGTCAAAAAAGGATGCCATTGGATGGGAAAATTTATAAACACCTTAAAGAAAGTGGAAAATCTCCCGACAGTCCAGATTTTATGACAAGTAAAGGGTGGTTTGGAAAATTCACAGAAAGCAAATCAAAATTACAGACCTTTTGAAGAGGGCGGAAAGCGCAAATGATAAAAAAGATTCAGAGAGTGAAAATGATATTATCATTCAACCGAAAAAACGTTTACGTTTAGTGGTATGCAAGCAGTGGTAAGGAAAAAATCATTAAACAAGATTTCATAAATTGAAAGAGTAATTTTTACTGTTTGACACATAACTATGAAAATTTATTAATTAAACTTTTAATAAAAAAGATTTGTTTTGAATTTTTTCGAGACCTAACCCCCCTTTTTGTACTGGCTCTGGGTCTAATATAACACGGTTTTTCATAACACTGCATTTTCTCGGAACCTATCTACCCAGTTATAGGAGGGTTACCTGCATAATACATAATGTTATGATAAATTTTTTGAATATTTCTGATATTTAGAAAAATGTATGGGTTGTGAAAAAAATTACATTAATAAAACGTGTTAGAAGTTAAAAGGTTCTTCTTCTTTTTTCCTTTGTTGGTTTCCTTTTCTTGTGTAAATTTAATTTTCACTTTATAACTGTAATTTTATTTTCTTTATTTATTTTTGATAATAACATTTTTGATATAAATATAATATTATAATATTTTTGTTTGGTACTGTGCCAGCCAAAGCAGATTTAGACGTACTTACGGCATATTTTTTTAATGATTTGTTAAAAGCTTATTTTTTTATCAATTATATTTAAATAAATCATACAAATATTTTATTTTTTAATATTTATGAAATTTTATTTATTTATTTTGTATTTTAAATATATTATAGGATTTGTGAAGAAATGTTTACTATCAAAACATCAATGTTTTAAATATTAACTTATTAGATCTATTTTTCATTTCATTCGTTTCAGAATAAAAGAAAAATTGTCAAGCGAAAAAAATACAGCTCATGCTTTTCAGTCTTTTATTATTTATTCGGAATTAATTCATATTTTCAGATATAGCTTAGCAAAATAAAATAATTACGGTGAATAGATCAGTTCAATAGATCGATATTTGCAGACAGAACAAATCTACGACGACAACGCAAGGAGACTCCGCGAGAAGATGTAATGGAAATGTGATCACAGACAGAAATCAGTAGCAGGTTTTCTCTATCGCTTTCACAGCTGCAAACCATCTGCATTTTTTCGCTCCTTCGAATATACTTTCGCATCAAGGAAATGTTATATTTTATTTTATCATACCGATACATGAATTGATTCACATGTGCTATCGTTGCAATTTATCAAATTGAAGATAATTTGACGACTGAAATATCAGATTAAAGACTTCTTAACTTCATTAAATGTGTTTGTGAGCTACATTAATAATAAGTAACGTTTAAACAACCTTAATATAAAATCTATATATAAGGGAGAGTGGGGTCTATACGAACATCTAAGAAATAAATCAAATAATTTAAAACCTGAGTAAGAAACCAATAGATGTATTGTGTATTATTATTAAATAATCTATTAATTATACATTTTCAGTATCAATTTTAATAAAATATAAAAAACAAAATTAAAATGTAAGAAAAAATAAAACCCTATGTGTTCGTGATTACTCGAGTAGCAATCACGAACAGTGGAATAATTAAACCCAATTAGTACAAATTTCGCAGCAAAAATCTCTGGATGTACTTTGACCATTGGTACACTATCATGTGCCCATAAATTGCATTTGTAGCACATTACATAGTCTTCAACAGGAGGATCTTGATCTTTTTCATAATAATAACAAAAATAGTTATTTTCTTTATCAACACCTTCGTTCGTTCTTCTTTACTTGGCACTTCTTTTTTTGGTTAGGTATTTTCTTTAAAATAATTGTGATTCCTCGCACTTTTTCTAGTTTTAGTTTTCATCAACATTTTTTTAATAACGTTCGGAATTGTCCCATTTAATTTGTTCGTCATTACTCTATGAGGTTGAAAAAAAAATAAACATATTTTTTTGAGGTTAGGATCATATAATAAACAATACGGGTGACATAAAATACTGTTTGGGCATAACTTAATCACATTTATATTAATTAAAAATCAGTTTTTACATGTCTTTTATTCGATGAAATATGATATAAAAATGGAACAAAGCTTACTTTGTACTGTGAGAGTGATCTACACTGATTGTTAATGATCCGATACTAGACGTAGGCCCAACTATCGGTAAGCGCAGAGAGAACATTAGCTTTCCTTTTCTAACATACTGATACCACTGAATTCGCGATTACCCCATGTTCTTGATTACCCCACTCTCTCCTACTGTATCAAGTATTTTCCACACAGACATTAAAAAAAACTCATTGCGACTCAAACACTGCAATAATAACGATATGTTTCAAAACACCATGCGGAATGCAGACTACACTAGCACAGTTCGATTACGTCTGCTGTAACTGATTGTCGATTGATTTATTTTATTACTGAAATAATAATTTATCTTTATAGATACTTAAATATATACAACATACATATGTTTATGTATTATGCATGTATGAAAGATCTGTATGTACAATGTATATATTTGGTTTGATTTTTTAGTCATTACATTGGTAATATAATCAATTTTGATGGTTTTTAGACTAATTTGTCTAAAGTTTTTTTTTTGACGAAAATTGAATCGATTTTGATAGGACTTTCACTGTTCGAAAGCATAAAACTTAGAATTAGTTTAGACTATATGACGATTGAATATGGTTGGCCCATATTTAGGAAATTTATAATTAATATTTTCTAAGAATAATTAAAATAATGAAAATAAAAATAAATGATTAATGTAATTAATTAAACTAATAATTTATATTGAGTAATTAGGTCTTCGCTATTAATGTTTGAAATTGTTGAAATAAACGCGGGCGAAGTTGCATGAAATTTCTAGTTTTATAATAAAAAGAAATAGTAATTTTGTTATGCACGTAACTGTAATATAACGATGAAGTTTCTTTTCAGTAATTACCTTCATAATTATAACATAGGTATATTCTTATATCATAAAATGAAAAATAAAAATAAAATCCGACTACGCTAAAAATTTCAACTAAAAAGTTATTACAAGTTGTCCTTAATAAGAAGAAGTTTCACAGAGCGACGTAGTCACACGTTCTTAAAAATAATTTAATGTGTTCCATTCTTACCTTTATGTACCTTTGTTCGTTCTGTGAAGCTTTTTCCTTTTGAAGATGGTTTTGATTAATTTTTTATATAAAAATATGGCGTTTCACGGTTACTATTTTGAATTAAAAAAATGTTGTAGCCTAATCAAAGCTCTGCGAGAGAAGAGATAAACTAACATATCCTCTTTTTGGTTTGCGGGTAATAAAATACGTCGGTTTTAATTCATAAATGTCTTAATCGATTTATTTGTCGCAAATGTAAAATATTCGAAGCAAATTATGTCAATATGTTATTTCTTCTGACATTCAATTAAAAATAACAACTTTACAACGGAACCATTTATATTTTTATAGAGGTGACACTTGTGTTGTGTGACCTTTCTTTTCTACCCTCTCAAGACATCGTGCATTAATGAGTTTAATAAAAACGCACGTAGCGCCCTCTGTGCGATGATAAATGACTCCTCTTCCTGTTACGGGATGGTTGAAAACTAATGCACATTTCCTGTAATATTTTCTTGTCTTTTCTCGTTCTCCAGGTTTCACATATGCATAAAAGGGAAGAGGAAGGATGGTGGTGCAACCACAACTATGTTACGGCTATGAGTTATTATCACTGAAATATTCAAACAATTAATGTGTGTTTTTTTTTTGGTTAGATTTGTGGTTTATGAGATTATGTACAACAAGGAGTGTGTTGGGAATTAAATTTTTGCTAGGATTTGGGTCAATAGTCATTAGCTAACCTACTAACTATCGTTTTAGGTCAACAACAGTTGTTAAAGGGTAATGATATATGATTAGTATAATTGCAAATTTATTCTATCACATTTTGTTCGACTAGATATAAATCTCGAGGAAAGTGTGTCAGTAAATACAGTAATATACACATTACACATGTGTCCCAAGATAGATGTAACAAGAGGTGTAATGAACAATTTTTTTCGAGTTTGGGAATGATGTAAAACTAAGGTATACCAAAAATTAGTTGATTTGGTTTTCTACTGGATGTTTTATAAGCAAAGTTGTAAAAATAACCAAAAATAAACTACCTTTTTAAATATGAAAAAAATCCACTGAGAAATCTTGTTTAGAATGTAATTTTGTAACCCTATACCGAATTTCAGAGCATTAAAAAAATAATAAATTCAATAAATTATGTAAATATTTTATTGTGAAGTGAAAAGTAGGGTTAGAGATACATTATTATTTAGTTATTAAGTTGTTTCCAACCCTACTTTTCACCTCACAATAAAATATTTACATAATTTATTGAATTTGTTATTTTTTTTAATGCTCTGAAATTCGGTATAGGGTTACATAATTGCATTCTAAACAAAATTTCTCAGTGGAATTTTTTTCATATTTTGAAAAATATGGGTAGTTTATTTTTGGTTATTTTTACAACTTTGCTTATAAAATATCCTGTAGAAAACCAAATCAACTAATTTTTGGTTTTACATCAAGCAGGACTGTCGTTCCGATGTTCGATTTTTTTTGTTCATTACACTTCTTGTTACAACTATCTAGGGACACACACTGTATATACATATATACATTTTTTCTTCCGTAATAAGTAGGTACATAATATTGTATTTACGTAAATTTTAGAGAGTGCAGTGGTGTCAAACTCGTATTTGAATACAGGCCACCAAATTCAGTCTATGAGAATCTACGGGCCGTAATCCCCTTTCCCTAAAATTGTTTGATCAAAAAATTGATTGTAAATAAAGAAAAATTTCAGTGAACAAAAAAAAATATTTTATACTCGAAAATCTATAGCTCATTTAAATTTTACATTTATTTAAAGCAACGATTTCTCTGAAATAGGATGTTTAATATAAATAAATATTTATTGATAAAAAATGAAATATTAAAAATAAAAAAAAGTAAGTATTTGGCACTTTTTAACTTTTGTGAATTACTTTATTTTAAATGTTAAAAAATCAAATTCAAGTACATCGACGAAGAAGAACAAAGAAAAAGTGTGACAGTTGAGGAAGACAAGAGCTCGTCGCTAGGATAATGAAATTATTATATCCTACTTATCCAGTCTTGCTCCTTTTCACACATACATGTTTTACGAGGTTATAAAAATATATGTAGGGTAAATTTGCAACGATAAACATTTTTAAGCTGAAGAAGTTATCAGTAATATACATTAAATCTGTTTGTTATACATATTATAAAAGTAAGTAGATACTAACGAAATGTTATTTCGTGTACCCACCAATTGATTGACAGAAAGTAATTATTTATAAAAAAGGTTTTACCTAAAAAATCATTATAGGATACTGATTTACTAGCGAATTTTCTAAAAGATTCAGCAGTGGGCGCATATAATAATAGACTCGTAAATAATATATTATTACCTACATAAAAATCTCTTTTTTTCTAAAAATAATTTTCCATTGTGAGTGCACTTATTGCCATCGCTGTGTTTTGCTTCCTCAAGATACGAAAAGATATGTGATTTTTTTCATGATTTGTTTGTTGTTATACAAACCTCTATGAGAATTTTTTTAAATAAATTATTCAGTGAATTCCGTAGTGGCCTAACATTATGCATAATTTCAAATTAATTTTATATAAATAATATTACTCACAATAAAATCCTTATTTGAAGTGTAAAGTTTTTATGAGCTTCTCATAAAAAATACGTTTATGCTTGGAATTATATGAATAAAAATTCTAAGAACTAAGACTACTCAAGCAAAAAGATTTTACTTAAATATTGTATGAATAAAAAAAGTACATACATCGATATTTTATAATCTAGTTAGTAGATAACTTACTTTATCGTGTGCATTTGTGTAAAGGAAAAAAACTTTGATGAAGGAGACTATAAGAGTCATATCAGTAGACAGAAAATGTCAAGTAGCTATTTAACTATTTTCTTGGAAAAATATAAATCTGTACAACGATTAATATACTACATACTACAAATATATGTATAGATTGAATTTCTACCCTACTGTGTATATAAAGTCTGCTCGCGAAATTAGTTTATCCTATATACATATATTTTTATATGTTTTCAATTGTTGTTCTGGCATGAGTTTACATATATTCAATGTAAAGAACTATGTATATGTATATACTTATTTACTCAAACTTAGAATAGGTATATATTAGGGTGGTCCTAATATGGGATAAGGACGAATTTTGACCGGGCCACCCCCAAATCAGCTCCAAATAATTCAAAAAGAATTTGGAAAAAGTTTCAGCTCTCTATCTTCAAAAATGGTCATTACCAGAGAGGGGTAATTTTCCCATTTAAAATACACGTGTTTTTTTGATTTTAAACTCTTTCTAAAAATCTAGAATATTCATGAAAGCATTCCTGGTACTCATATTCCATATCTAGATAGATAAATTAAATTTGTGATTCAACGTTGACAACTATATTTGAGTTTAAACTTGAAGTAAATGCTCATGTTCAAAGTACATATATTCTCTTTAGCTTTGACTCCATTTTATCGATACTACCCAAGATTTCTGGTTCTATAGAATAATATATTAAAAATATGTATGTGTGTGTGTGTGGACGTGAATACATCTGCTTTTTTACTTTTCAGAATAAGGTAAAATCCGACTCACGATTTGAATATTTTACTGCAAACCAGTTGTTGAAATTTAAAGTGGAATTTTACGTTCATGTTTTATTTATCAAAATATAAACTTTTATATTCTTAATTAAATTATTCATATGTGTTTATTGCGACAATATGGACTTTAGTTATGAACGGAAACAACATTCATGAATAAATTGCGGTCGACATTATAATATTAAATATTCTAAAAACTTTTAAATTCAATTGTTGAATTTCACAAAAAGTATATATATATATATATTTTTTAAATAAAATACTTGAAAAAAGAGTGAGTTTTTACTGATTTAGTAATAGTCAATAAGAAGAATCAAAAATAGAATATTGTTTTTGTTAAGTAATATATATTTTTATAATTACTCGTACGTACTATCTAATTAGGGTTCCGTAGAAAACTAGTTTTTCATTGGTTTTTTGAATGTAGATACCAACATTATAAACCAACAATTTTGGTGTTAAAAATGGTAAGAAAACTTTTATAATGATATATTATAACTTTGATAATTACATTATTTAATTTAAACAGAATTTGTTCTAACGATATTTAAAAAAACTATATCTACAAAAGTTTCAAGGTTTATTAACTTCATTCAAATGAAAATACTGACCATTATGATGTTTAGCCATTTGAAAAATTAAAATAAGAAATTCAATTTCAATTTAAAAATGTAAAGATGAAGTTTTCTAACAAAACTTTGATGCGAAAACTTTTATTCATTAGAATTTTTTTAGCTGGTGGAATTATTTCCATTTTACGAATATATACATTATTTTCTGTATTTGTGTTTGCGATAAGTTTCTTTCCTTCTGAAAAAAGTTATCATTTGTTACAAAATATTATCAAGGTATTGGTAATAATAATCAGATTTTATTAATTAATTCTTGTATACATGGCATATCTTATTTTTATTGAAAAAACTAACTAAACATGCGGTTTCGCTCGCGTGGACTACATAATTATTTGAACTAAAAATATACACCTTAACCTCAATAAAACAATGTCACTTGACACGTATTTCGACTTCACAAGAAGTCCTCATCAGGAGCCTAACAGTTCCAGACTGTTTTATTGTGGTTAAGGTGTATATTTATAGTTTAAGTGACTAAGAAACCACAATTTCTCCGTTTTTACAGTAATTATTGTTTAAGATTTTTGAAATATATAGATCTTTTTATTCTACACAGTTCTTTACTACATTAAATTGTTCAATATTTAACGGTTTAAGCAACGTATTGCAAAAGAGCGTGCTCACAGCAAACTTTTTTCCAACTTGATTTATTAATATCGTAACTGCTTATTCTTTATGTTACCTAACGTAACAAAATATATACTGAGACCTCGGGAAAGAACATATCTATATGAATTAAAAAATAAAACAGGTAAATCGGATAAGTGATAAGCGCACTAACGGATAGGCAATAATAATAATATTTAATATGTAAGGAAGAAAGGAGATCAGAAAGTAGAAAACTGTCCCAATACCTTTTTAAAGAACAATTAATCGTATGTACAATAAATATCAAAATATATCGCTAAAAACATTACTTTGTCACTACAAATGAATGTATATATTTTTTTCACTGTACTCGTAGACATGTCAATCTATCATTTTAATGGAACAATTCATAAATTCCACTCTTTAGTTATCTGATAAATGCGAAATAAAATCGACTGGAAAACAAATTGAACACGGTGATAATCTACAATGCATTTCCCGTGAAACAATCTGTCAAGCGCTTGACGTTTTAGGATTGGAGCATGCACAAATGCATTTTAATTTTTTAGTTTGTTATGTCTGATCTCTAGTTTTTATATGATGAAAGTAAAATAATTTATTCAACAAGAGAAAAGTACTTTTTGAGATGTTCGCAAGTTAAAGCAGCTTATCACTTTTTAAATAACTTAGTAGTGAAGAGGGACAAGGGGAAGGGTGCTAGACACTTGTTCTTTACAGTATCATTTTATTTATATGGTTACCTAATACAATTGTAATATTTGTTTTCAGTGTTATTTTTAATATTTATGAACAAAGAACTAACCTTGATTTATGAATATTTTGCTGATAAAATCTGTCAGACTTAATACCATCACTTTTTTATATATAGGTGAGTTTTGTCTATCGAGTCGCTAGACTCATTTAGACAGCATTTTAGCGTTATTGTTTATTTAATTGATTTAAAAAATTCATTTTTTTCTAAAACTGATAAAAGCTATATTTATAAGTTATTATAAAACTGATAGTTTATGTATCATATATATTTAGTTAGATAAATGTTTCATGTCGTTAATGTTATTTGCTTCACAATTATAACGCTGTCTTAAACATTTTAGGTGCCACTTCTGCAGGGTTTATATAATTTTTCTTATAGATATACCCTGTTAATATATAGTATAAAAACTTTTAGTTCATGACCATAAAAGTACATAAAAGTGGATTTTAATTTGATGTAATTCCGCAAAGGCTTTTCAAGAGTGTTTTTATTGGTACTTATGTTTTAGATGACAATTTTTTATGTTCTATATTCTGTACCCTCATCGGGATATTTTTTATTCGAGTGAGTAAATAAAGGTGTTTTGATATAATCAATATTATGTTATAAAAGTCTTGTTCACTAATTTTATTTTACTACAGAAAATATAGAAAATGCAAAATGACACTTAAAACCACAAAATTACATTTAATATGTCAAAGTAAATATCAATTTTACCCCCCCCCCCTACACACAATTTTGATGATTTTGAAATAGGACCGTCTTCAAGCCACACCCAACCATCCAAACAAGTTTAATAAGTTATTAATGTGACAAGGATTCAGGGGACAGATATACAGGCACACAGACAGACAGACACAGAACAAAAAGTGTTTGTCTTGACCTGTAACGGAAAGATCAATTTTAAAACGATCAAAAAGCTTCTTGTGTTTTTGATATTGCGAGGAAACACAAAATATTTTTAATAACTAAATAATTATTTTACTGAATATTATAGTATATATACGTACGTTTGTCATTGCTCGGGCCTCTCAGACCCATTATCACGGGCGTCCATACTGGAATTGTTGGCGGGCTCCCTAGAAATATTTTTCTTGGTAAGTTAGAATGACTTTTATTTTTCTATTTTTTGGTCTTTCAATAGGAAAAAAATATCATGATAGAAATGTTTAAATAATCATTTTTTAGGCTTTTCAATTAAAAAATTTAATTCGTACCAATTCGTAATACCAACCAATGAGTTTTTTGCTCACCACGCCGGGCCTTTTTAACCCCCCCCCCCCCCACTCATGTGGGGGTTCTGGGAAAAGGCATTTATTTTCATTTTATACTTCCTCAGTATGTTTTAAAAAAGATATTAAATTGATGATGCATTTATCCTTAAATTGAAGGAGGGATGTACCTGTGCCCTATAGAAACCAGAGTGCCAAAAAATTTCTAAACATATTATTATGGCTTGAGAAGATATTAATGTCACTATATAAATCAACCATTACAGTTTAAACTACGCGACAAAGTACTCACCGAATACAAAAATACATCACACAATTTTTGAGGAAATTAAAAGTTTTTTAATTTTTATTGCACTTAAATTAACATAATTTGATTATTTTCATAGATAAGAATTACATTATTGACAGTTGAATAATTGTTGTCAACCTTTTGGTGTAGGCGCCGGTACAAAAAGTGGTGCATCTCGCCCTATGGTGTATCTCACCCGAAATTACCCTATATTGTTCAAGACTAAAACTGGACATGAAATGGTAATACAATTTATATACCTTATGTAAACAATCTGTCAGACTGAAATATCATTGTGTGTATATGTGTAGCATGTAAGTAATTTGTTAGGCAAGGATTATAACGTGCAAGTGTCCCTTGTAACAAAAACACTAGCATCTATTGTTATTGTCTGGCGTAAGAAAAACGAGTCACTGATGACGAACAAAAACATTGTCTCATGAACTAACTGAAATTAATTGTGGCTAATATGACAGACTAAATTCATTTAAATTAGAACTAAATAGATATATGATATATTCATATATTTATGTGAATTATATTTTAAAAAACATTATGTGTGCAGTTATAGTATATTTTCGATTATAATTTGCAATTCTATATATCAAAATGAATATTCGTTTGTGTGAGGCTTATAGACTCGGGAATTACTGAACCGATTTCAATACGGTTTTCACCAATAGTTAGATAATTTTTCTGTGCAGTAAACCCGAAGATTTAACATCAAACGATAAAAAATCTTTATCAAGTCGTGTTTTTAGGTATATAAAAACATTATACCTACCCATGGAATACAGAATTCTATAATTTACAGTTTCATTATTTTATTAATTTATGTCACTATTATCACGTCTTTTTCAAATATTTTATCGAACAAATAGATGATTTTTGACACATGCTAAAAATTAAATATATTGATTGAAAATTGAAATATGTATAAAGAAACGTTTCACTTCCAAGAAATTTAAAATATCGAAATTAATTATTATGATTGTTGCTAACCTATTTATTTATTTATTTAGAGACAAGACTTGGTGTTTCCTAAGAGTTTGAAAATATAATTTTACACGATTTTCTCAATAACTACTGAACGGATTTTATTCCGGTTTTTACTAATGGATAGGTAAAGTTTAGGTGCATTATTTTTGTATATGTTTTCATGAATTCGTAAACACAATTCACGGTGAATCGTGTATTGTAGGCATATTGAGTGGGCATGTCGGGTAGGCATGATTACCTTTTGTTTAATTGAATTAATATCTCCGGGTAACACCGGGTCCAATACGCTAGTGTGAAATAAAATAAACAAGTATCTATATTATTTTTGAACGTAGACTTTCGCGGTTACGTTAAGTGACAATATAGTGCAACGCGGTATACAACCCAGCAATCAAATGTATATACAAGTATCGATATTGTTTATTAGTTGCAGTGCAAAATTTAGTTTTTAACGTCTTAATTTATTTCGAACTTAAGACGCAGCAAATATTATTATCAAAATTAGTAGAGTTAAAAAATAAATTAAAGGACTTTTCTCACTAACAATGTTATAGAAATAGTTGTAGCCTTTTAAATATTTTTTTATATCGCCAAGTAAACGTTATTTTTTAATTAATTTCAATAATTCTATTCAGGGAGTAAGAACTTAAAAAATATAATTAAATATAGTTAGTAGTCATATTTGAAAAAATAAGATTTTTTTGATATAACCCATCTATTTACTTCATAAACCAAATTTATTTAACAATCTCTAAAACATTTTATTCAATGAAATCTGAAGTATTCTATCACAAGTCATCAATATCACATAACCCCATTTTAGTCAATAAACCTAGGATTTTATTGACTGTAAAGACCCAAACTTACCTGTGTTTACACCACATCCGTCTGACCGTTAACACGTGAAAGAAAAACAACTTTTCCCACACGTAGTTGAGGTGAAATATCTATAAACCCGGCAAAGTTTGTTTTAAAATTTCGATATTGTTTCTCGATTCTTCACTGCACGCCTCATATTTTCTCTAAACCGTCATGTATGTCTGCCCGTACCTTTCTCTGCTGTGTTTATACACGTTTGTTGTTTTTTCTTCTACGTCTCGCTTCCTTTTTTACGTAGGAACTTCAAATAAGTTTGACTCATGCGGATTTTCTGCATCTATGTTCGTGTCATGTATGTATGTATGTGTGTGTGTGAGAGTAGATGGGGAATGGTTGGCCGTCTAGACTACTTCTGAAGACCCAGAGTGATAAAGGATTTATGGTTTTTGGTGAACCGCAAAAGGATTTAGAATTTAGATTTATATGTCTACCCAAATAATGAAATCTGTTAAGATTGTTGTGAAGATATTTTGATTTTTGTTAACAATATAAAATATCTGCCATGGGTGCCACAAGACTTTCTTATGTGTAATACTGATAGTGAACAGCGCAAGTTTATTTAAAATATATTTCTAACAAATTAATAAAAGACAGAATAAAATTAATGGGACATAAATTATAGATAATGGTATTCTCTATAATATGCATATGCATAAATAACTAAAACGGAAACGGATGTTTAATCTTGTCAATTTTTAAATTATCGAATAATTTATACATTAACTAGAAATATATTTTTGTATATAATTAATTAAAAACACCCCACTGTTTACTTTTAGTATATATGAAAGTTCCATTGTACATATGGTAGACACGTAAATTGTTCAATGTCTGCCATACGTATAAGAAAGTTCCATGACTCTCTTTTCTTCAAAATTTTATTGGTACATATTACAAAGAAAAAATAATTTGAAATTATCTCAGATAAGAAATATTAAACCTAAAACATTTGAAGGATTGGAAAATCAGGAGTATTAAATTTTAGATAAAAATATGTATAACACCAAAGTGGACATCTGGTATGTTAGATGATGGTTTATTAAATTTAAAATAACTGAGTATGTATAATAAACTGAAACTGGCCTAGAAAAGTTGAAAATCGTGATTTTAAGTAGCTTAATTTAACATAGATATTCAGTACCGACTTTAGGAAGGGTGGGAGGGGGGGGCGAATCAAGGCGACCGCCCAGGGCGCCAGGCCAGGTGGGGCGGCGCACAATGGAAAATCACTTTTTTAGTTCAAATCAGTGTACAGGCTGTAATTTTTGAGTAAACTTTTTTTTATCTTTTAATTTTTTGTCGATCAGTTAAACCCGATTAAGCAAAAAATATAGCTAAATATAAACAATGTTAATTTGTAAAAAAATCGATTACTAACAAATACTTATTTGGTATTAGCTGAGATACTAACTTATCAACTTATTTGTTGATTTATCAATTTTAATTTGTTCATAAAAGGGGAAGGAGGTCTCGACGGTCTTAGGACATTTGATTGTTTTAAAGTTAATGATGTAAGCTATATTTTAAAAAAAGTTTGAGTCTGTAGGATCGCGCCAAGCTGAGATATGAATTATTCAACTTATTTGTTAATTTATCAATTTTAATTGGCATTTTCGGTGATTTTTTAACATTTTTTTAGAGGGAGAGAGGGCAGAAAAATAAATCTCGCCCAGGGCGTCAAATTTGATAAGGCCGGCACTGTAGATATTAATAAGTACATCATTACACTTAAATAAGAAAATCGTTGTGAAGTAAGATTAAATAGTAATATAATAAACGTGAAATTATTTTTTGTATCATTAAATTTCGTTTTCAATACCCTTGAGTTAAATATGTTTTACATGCGTAAAATATATTTCTCAGAAACAATAGAGAAAACATTAAGTATGTATTTTAATCTAATCTTATCAGCCAGTGTATGGTGTTTATGTTGCTATTTAACAAAACAAATATAAACATGTTGTATTATTTGGCATGAAAATCACATGGTAACAAAACGTACCACAGTTCATTTTGAGACTGTTTATTGTCGGTCGAGCATTTATTGGGTGGAAATCACTGGGAGAAAGAGAGACAACAATGTGACACTGGGGGGTGGGAGGACCGGTCGGTAATTTGGTAGGTACCTGACATTAAATACAGGTGGTGTCTATGTACTATATTACGTCCGGGAGGAATGTATACGACCTCTGGTAATTTACAGCTATGATAATTATTTCATTGTCGTACATGACTTCATTTATATATACATGGTATATACTTGTATATCATAAAATAATATGTACGGATCTATATATGAGAATAGATACATGGTCTAATATTGATATGTAAAGAATTATCTGAATTATGTAAAGTTTTATTTCAAAAATTAAAAATATTATCAATCGTGTAAAAAAATATTACTTATAATTTTTTTACTAGAAATTAAGAAAATTTAAATCAAATACAAACAAAATTAACTTTTGCATATAAAAAAGTACAGTACAATTAATATGTTTGTATGGGATAATGGGTTGTGTAAAAACAATTACGGATGTAACGTAATTAAACAAAAGTCAAGATAAATACTTAATTATTTTAGTTTACAAAAAAGTACGTGTTTCCAATATCTTACCAAGATCTATTGGCTATAATCAATCATTAATGTTTTATATGCATAGCATCCGGATAATTCTTAAAAACTGAAAACATATATTGTTATACTCATTATCCGGTTGCCTTGGTTATTATGTATATTATTCGGTTAGTTTGCATAATTGTTATATTTACAAATAGTTACCTATTTAATATTTTTATTATATTCTAATTCCAACTCATACTTTTTAAGTAAAGATAAAATGATTATATGTAAATATGAAAATAAAATTGATGTCTTGATTAGATTACATTTTAATTTTATTCTTTAATTTAATAAAATTAATAATAGACAGATAAATAGATATATATAGTTTGATACTTCTACGTTAATATACCTACAGAAAATTTATATTAAATACATTTTTAAGAACAGTATTATTTAAATTAATGACAAAATAATAAATAATAATAGTATAAACATTCTCGACTTTTTATGGCGTCAGTTGCTCCGGCTTTACTATTTGTAAACTTCAGAGGTTTTAAAAAGTTTAAATTAAAAATATACTATTCTGAATGTTTTGACTATAAAATAATTTTTTTACTTTTATTTTTAAATTAAAATATACAAAACTCGAATTGTGTTCATAAGGTTTTATATAAAATATTACTTTTCTAATTTTAATAAAATACTGATGTATTATCATAAACCTAATAATGCCATTGAATATATATACATACAATCTACAACGATAATTTATAATAATAACACAATGTAAATACATAAATTAAATTACAGAAATTAATAACATTGTATATATATATATAAATAAGAATTATTATTATGTCATGAATACACCAAAAAGACAAAACAGCAACACACGTATAGTACATACTCGTATATACATCATTTTGTTAAAAAAAACCGTGTTGCTATTTTGTCTTTTTTGGTGTAAGCACGCCATTATACATTCATTTTATATTAAATCTATGAGATACAGTATTTTAATTAAAACATTCTATATATAAATATAGCATTATTATAGCATATTCTACACGAAACATATTAATATTGTCTATTGTCATTTTAATTTTAATTTACAATTCCTACAGCACCTCTACCTTCTCTGTAAATAATAATATTTTAGTTGTTGTATACATACCAGATTATATTTTAACGTTTTTGGTTAAAATAGATTTGTATAGAAATATATTGTAATTTTTAAAAAATTGATACATAGCTTATATTTGGACAAAACTTCTGAAATTCAATAATATTAACATCACGAATTTTATTACTTGCCAAATCCATAGTTATTATATTCTTTAAACCTTCAAATGCAGGATAATTTAACTGCTCAAATGTGTTATTGCGAAAATATAAGGATTGTAACATTGACAATCCTGCGAAGTCACCAATTTTGAAATATGCAATCTCATTATTATTTAAAATTAAAGAATTAAGATTATCTAAATCATAAAATGCTTCAGGTTCAATTTTCTGTATATTAGAAGATCCTAAGTTCAAAAAATCAAGTTGTTTCAATCCAATGAATGTGCGAGATGAAATTGTCTTCAAATTATTTCTATCAAGACGAAGTTTCGTTAATTTTCTGTTGAACATAAAAGCGCCAAGTTCAATATATTCTATTTTTGCATCTGATAAAGATAACGAATCCAAGTTTGTAGCCCCGAAGAAGGTATTTTTTGTAATATTTATAGGCCAACTATTGAAGCTAATTTCTAAATATGTTAAGTTTTCTAGTCCTGCGAATGTAAAGTCTTCAATTGTGTTCAGTTCTTGATTCACGAGAAGTTTGAAGTAGGTAAGATTTCTGGCATATTGATATTCAAAAAAGTGATTCGATAAATTTTGGAAAGAATTATAACTTATGTGCATCTCCTTTAACAATATTTTATTTTTGTCCATTATAGATTTATATTCTTGGAGGTTAGTTCGTTCGCATATTAAAAATCCTGTATAAATAGTACATTTTCCATGGCAAAATTCATAATTTAAAATGATAATAATTATTCCAAGTAAAAATTTTACTTCCATTGTATACTGAAAAAAGTATATAATATAAAATCAGATATACATTATTGAAAACAAAAATACTTACAGTTCTGTATGTCTACTTGTAATGAATAATAAAATAAAATGAAATAAAAAAAATTACAATCAAATAATCATTAACATTATATTTAATCGCATCTATTCAAATATAGATTTTATTATATGTATACGTTTTTTTTATCGTGCATCGATACAAGATTAGGAAATAATACAATTCAATTCTATTTACACATTAACTGAATATTTTAAAACTATTTTTTATATTAAATTAACAATTTATAAACATTTTTATAAACATAGATATTAATATCAATAGAATGCAAACATTTTATAAATAAATATAGCATATTAAACATTCTACACGAAACTTATTAATATTATCTACTGTCTATTGTCATTTTAATTTTTAAAATACGAATATACGTTTCTGGTTAAAATTACTGTAGGTATGTAGAAAAATATTAAAATTTTTAAAGAATTGTTACAATGGTTATATTTGGACAATACTCCTGAAATTTAAGAAATTCTACGTAACGAATGTTATTTCCTGCTAAATCTATATTTATCACATTCTTTAAGCCTTCAAATACAGGATAATATAACTGCATAAATTTATTATTGCGGAAATATAAATATCGTAACATTGGCAATCCTGCAAAATCGCCAATATTGAAAAATGCAATCTCATTATCATTTAAAATTAAAGAAGTAAGATTATCTAAATCATAAAATGCTTCTGGTTCAATTTTCTTTATTTTAGAATATCCTAAGTTTAAAAAATCAAGTTGTTTCAATCCAATGAATGTGCGAGATGAAATTGTCTTCAAGTTGTTTTCATTAAGATAAAGTTTCGTTAATTTTCTGTTGAACATAAATGCGCCAGGTTCAATAGATTCTATTTTTGCGTTCGTCAAATATAATGAGTCCAAGTTTGTAGCTCCGAAGAAGGTATTTCTTGTAATATTTATAGGTAAACTATTGAAACTAATTTCTATGTGTGTTAAATTTTCTAGTCCTATGAATGCAAAGTCTTCAATTGTGTTCAGTTCTCGATTAACAAGTAGTTTAAAGTACATAAGATTTCTGGCATATTGATATTCAAAAATGTGATTAGATAAATTTTGAAAATTATTGTCTCTAATGTACATAGTTTTTAATGGTACTTTCGTTGTGTCCATTATAGATTTGTATTCTTGAAGGTTAGTTTTTTCACAAGATAACTCATTACTTGTTATAGTACATTTCCCATGGCAAAATTGATAAATTGAAATGTGGCAAATTATTCCAAATAAAAATTTTAATTCCATTGTTATTGAAACAAACTGAAAAAAGTGTATTATAATAAACCACTTATAAATTATTAAAAACAAAATTACTTACAGTTCTTTTTGTCTTCTGTACATGAATAATGAAATAAAATAAAATTAAAAATAATCAGAAACATTGACTTTCTTCGTTTAAAGATAATTAATCTCATCTATACAAAAATTAATCTTATTATACATTTTTTATCGCGTTCAAAACAAGATTAGGAAATAATACTATCCAAGACAAAGTATTTATTTCTTTTATACATATTGACTGAATATTTTATATTAAATTATAAATGCATGGACATTTTTATAAACATAGATATTAATATAAACACAATGCTTTGTATAAATATAGAATGCTAAACATTTTACACGAAACATATTAATATTGTCTATTATCATTTTTATTTCAACTTACACCCCTACTTTCTCTATAAGCAACAGTTAAATTTTGGAAATACACAATATACGTTTTCCGGTTAAAACTGTTTCGTATAGAAAAATATTGAAATTTTTAAGAAATTGTTACAATGGTTATATTTGGACAATACTTCTGAAATTCTATAAAATTAACTTCGCGAATTTTATTTCTTGCCAAATCCATACTTATTATATTTTTTAAGCCTTCAAACGCAGGATAATTTAACTGCTCTAATGTGTTATTGCGGAAATATAAATATCGTAACATTGACAAACCTGCGAAGTCGCCAATATTAAAATATGAAATCTCATTATTGCTTAAAAGCAAAGAACTTAGATTGTCCAAATCATAAAATGCTTCAGGTTCAATTTTCTGTATTTTTGAAAACTGTAAGTTCAACAAATCAAGTTGTTTCAATCCAATGAATGTGCGAGATGAAATTGTCTTCAAGTTGTTATTTTCAAGATGAAGTTTTGTTAATTTTTTGTTGAACATAAATGCACCAAGTTCAATATAATCTATGTTTGCTTTCAACAAATATAAAGAGTCCAAGTTTGTAGCTCCGAAGAAGGTATTTCTTGTAATATTTATAGGCAAACTATTGAAACTAATTTCTATTTGTCTTAAATTTTCTAGTCCTACGAATGAAAAGTCTTCAATTGTGTTCAGTTCTCGATTAACAAGTAGTTTAAAGTACATAAGATTTCTGACATATTGATATTCAAAAATGTGATTAGACAAATTCTGAAAATTATTTTCCCTTATGTATATAGTTTTTAATGGTACTTTAGCTGTGTCCATTATAGATTTGTATTCTTGAAGGTTAGTTCTTTCACAAGATAACACATCAGTTGTTATAATACATTTCCCATGGCAAAATTGATAAATTGAAATGAGACAAATTATTCCTAGTAAAAATTTTAATTCCATTGTTATTGAAATAATCTGAAAAAACTGTATTAATAAACCACTTATAAATTATTAAAAACAAAATTACTTACAGTTCTGTTTGGTTTCTGTACATAAATAATGAAATAAAATAAAATAAAAAATAATCAGAAACATTGACTTTCTTCGTTTGAAGATAATTAATCTCATCTATACAAAAATTAATCTTATTATACATTTTTTTATCGCGTTCAATACAAGATTAGGAAATAAAACTATCCAAGACAAAGTATTTATTTCTTTTATACACATTGACTGAATACTTTAATAATATTTTATATTAAATTATAAATGCAAGGACAATTTTATAAACATAGATATTAATATAAACACAATGCGAATATTCTTTGTATAAATATAGAATGCTAAACATTTTACACGAAACATATTAATATTGTCTATTATCATTTTTATTTCAATTTACATCTCCTACTTTCTCTATAAGCAACAGTTAAATTTTGGAAATACATAATATACGTTTTCTAGTTAAAACTGTTTTGTATAGAAAAATATAGAAATTTTTATGAAATTGTTACAGAGGTTATATTTGGACAATACTTCTGAAATTCTATAAAATTAACTTCGCGGATTTTATTTCTTGCCAAATCCATACTTATTATATTTTTTAGGCCTTCAAACGCAGAATAATTTAAGTGCTCTAATGTGTTATTGCGGAAATATAATGATCGTAACATTGACAAACCTGCGAAGGCGCCAATATTGAAATATGAAATCTCATTATTGTCTAAAAGCAAAGAACTTAGATTATCCAAATCATAAAATGCTTCAGGTTCAATTTTCTGTATTTTTGAAAACTGTAAGTTCAACAAATCAAGTTGTTTCAATCCAATGAATGTGCGAGATGAAATTGTCTTCAGGTTGTTATTTTCAAGATGAAGTTTCGTTAATTTTTTGTTGAACATAAATGCACCAAGTTCAATATAATCTATTTTTGCTTTCAACAAATATAAAGAGTCCAAGTTTGTAGCTCCGAAGAAGGTATTTCTTGTAATATTTATGGGTAAACTATTGAAACTAATTTCTATTTGTCTTAAATTTTCTAGTCCTACGAATGAAAAGTCTTCAATTGTGTTCAGTTCTTGATTTAAAAGTAGTTTAAAGTACATAAGATTTCTGACATATTGATATTCAAAAATGTGATTAGACAAATTCTGAAAATTATTTTCCCTTATGTATATAGTATTTAACGGTACTTTAACGGTGTCCATTATAGATTTGTATTCTTGAAGGTTAGTTCTTTCACAAGATAACACATCACTTGTTATAATACATTTCCCATGGCAAAATTGATAAATTGAAATGAGACAAATTATTCCAAGTAAAAATTTTAGTTCCATTGCAATTGAGATAAACTAAAAAAATGTATATAATATAAAATATAAAAACTACATATAATATTATAGAAAACAAAATTACTTACAGTTCTGCATATCTTTTGTGCATGAACAACGAAATAAAATGAATTGAAAAATAATTTTAAATATTTATGTTTTTTATTAAAAGATATTTAATCTGATCAATACAAAAATGAATTTTATTATACATAAAAGTATTTTTTTATCGACATCACGTCGATACAAGATTAGCAAATAATACTTTTCAAGTATTTATTACTTTTACATATTTATATACAGATACACTAACATGAAAATTAACAATTTATGAACATGTAAATGATACTTTATGTAATATTTTATTTCGCAGGGATTTCTTCATCCTCAATGAAAATTTTTCGTATTTTGGGGCAATATTTTTGTAGTTCAATCACATCAATATATATTAAATTATTTCCTGCTAGTCGAATATCTTCCAAATTATTTAAACCATCAAACACTGGATAATTTAATTCCTCCAACTTGTTATGTGCAATATCCAATTCTTTAAGGTTAGATAGATTATTAAATGTTCCCAATTTAAAATTAGTAATATTGTTATTAGATAATTTTAAAGACTCCAACTTTGTGAGCTTTGAAAACGCATCTGAATCTATATTTTCAATAAGAGAATCATACATTCTTAAATCTTCCAGATAATTAAGACCATTAAATATTGAAGAAGTTATTGTAGATAAACGGTTTTCGTACAGAACTAGATGAGTTAATTTTGGATTATGCTTAAAGGCTCCAGGTTCAATATAATTCAATTTTTTGCATATAAAAAATAACGACGTTATATTTGGCAATCCAAAAAATGTATTTTGTGTAATTTTTGTAATATTTATATCACCACTTATATCCAGCATTAAAAGATTTTCAAAACCATTAAAGGTGAAATCTTCTATTCCATTAGCTTCATTATCAAGTATCTGCATCAACGTTGCCCCATGGGTTTCAGGAAATATAAATGTAGTTTTCGTAAGATTTATTTTGCTGTCAAATAAGTTAATTTGGTATAAAGGTTTGTCATTTGTATTTATAAATGTGATATATTCTTCGTTATCAACATTGAAACAATTTAAAAAATACACTGAACTCATATATTCCACTTCACATGCTCCTTTACAAAAAGTTGGATTCCAAATGAGGAAAAACACAGTAATTACAAATATATTCAATATTTTACTCTTTGTTGGCTTCATATTTCTAAAACAATATTCACAAATAAGTAAGCAATGAGTAAAATTATTCAAATATGTGAAAAAAAAAAAAAAAAAATATATATTATAAAATTAAATTGTTCCTTTGATAAGATTTGAGATAATTACTTTATATTATATTTTCTATTAAATAACAATTAAAAATACAACATACCTTGGTTTTTCTTGCATTAATTTACGTGTTTCACGAAATACAACATTTACATTATATGTAGGTAAACATATTTATTCATACAACTATCTCTATCAAGTAGGTGATTAAATATTAGAAATTCAGTTTAGTAAACAAGTTGAGAAGTCTGATTATTTATAAAAAAACATTTGTTATCTTTCATATTTTCTAGAAAAAAATATTATTTTTGCTAAGAAAATATTGATAATTTTTTTTTTAAGTTTCGATTAATTTGTTGTAATTGAGGATCAAGGAAAAAATAAAACAAGTCGTGAGTTCGACTATAAATAATCACATAAACATGCATGTGAATAATTTTTTTAATATGTATCTATATGAAAAATTTTAAAGGAATTTGTCAAAAATAAAACTCACCTTTGTATTATGAATATTAGTTTCTTAATATCCTAATGTCAATAATATAATACACATTTTTAGAATAAGTAATCGGACAATTTAAATTTAATTGCATTTCCAAGGCAAAATGAATTAGTAGACTTATTTATTAGTATTTAAAATTCAAATTTTGAAGGTGGTGTTCACCCTTTCAAGTGTGTAGGGACGAATAAAAATATATGTTTTATTATTTGTTGTATAGAATATTTATGCTAATATAAGTTTCAAGAAAATCTGACAAAAAACTTTAAACCCCTTTTTACCCCCGCAGTGGTTGAATTTCGAAAAATCTTTTCTTTCATATCATATTCACGTCAAGACGTTTCGATTGGCACCACAACGAAGTCTATAGCATTTTGTATTTGCGAGATTTTGTACACGTAAAAATTGCACACACGTACGTACTACACACAGCCACACATACATATTTCTGAAAATAATATAAATATACTATAGTGACAATGAAACATACAAATATAAATAATAATAAATTACAATAACTTCCTGTTGGGAAATTAATAAAAACACATAAATTATTTTATTTGAATCTAACAATTTAATGGCAGCTATTACATTAAACATGAGGATTAAAAAATAGCCATTTTGATATTATTTTTAATTGTAAATCGGTACATCACCAACGATTACAAGTCTAATCTTAGGATAATATTTTTGTATTTCAATAACATCGACATATATTAATTTATTTGAAACTATTGTAAACTCTTCCATATTCGTTAAACCAATAAATACTGGATAATTTAGTTTCTCCAACTTGTTATGTCCAATATCTAATTCTCTTACTTTAAACAAATCTTTGAACGTTCCCATTTCAAATGTTGTAAAATTATTATAAGATAATTTTAAAGTTTCTAAATTTGTTAGACCATTAAATGTGGTTGGATATATTATTTAATTCTAATTCATTCAATCTTAAAACTTCTAAATGATGCAACCCTATAAATAACGAAGGGCTTAAAGTGATCAATTTACCTCGTGATATAACTATGTATCGTAAATTCAGATTATCTTGAAATGCCCCCGATTCGATACAATGTAAATTAGTGTCTGAAAAATATATGTTTTGAATATTTACCAAACCATAGAAACTGTTATTAGTTATTTTGGTTATATTGAAGGTTTCGGATATAGACAAAAAATACAATCTATTAAATCCATTAAAAGCATAATCTTCTATTTCATTACTTCGTTTCCTATCAGCTGCATCAAGGTGACAGTTTTTACTTCAGGAAACCTGAATGTTTTATTCGATATTTGAAATGTGCTTGAAAATAAATTAAATTGATATATAGGTTTGTCATTTGTTTCCATCAATGTTCAATATTCTTGTATAGTACTGTTAAAACATTGAAGAAAGTACATTGAACTCATGTAATCTATTTTACAGTTTCCGGTCGAACATGTTGGATTAGAAAATATAAAAATAATTGCAAGCAAAACAAATATCATTTTGAGATTTTTTTTTCACTAAAAAAGTAAGACAGATAATATTATAATAATATGATGTAGGTAAAACATATACGTATACCTGATACAAATTATTACATCTACTTTCACAATAGTATTCAACAATGTTAACATTGAAACTGTAAATACAAAACATACTGCGTACCTACTTGTTTTCAGTTCTGTTAATATTTTCATGACATAATTATGACGTTCATATTTACATTTCTATAATTATTTTATCTAAAATATGTATATACCTATACAACAACAAACATATTATTCTTCCTTTTAACGTTCTAAGAATTAGAAAATAAACTAAAATCATGGTTTTATAATATTTTTTATATACCGGTGTTTTTTTAAGACTTTTCAGCGGATTATTTCAAAAATAACGAATTTTATAAGAAAATGTTTCAGACAAGTGTTTTATGGTTTCGAGGGGGTTAAATATAATAATCCGTAAAATATATAAATCCGTTAAATATATAAATCCGTATTTTTTGTCGCAGATTCGTAATTTACGAGGAAACATTTTTTCTGAAAATGCCCATTTTTAGGGTTCCGAAGAAATCCTTTCAATCTCACCGTCCTTTTCACTCAAAGCAAAATATCTCGTATAACTATATAAGCTAGAAACTTGAAATTTTTACTGAAAATGTAAAATGATGCTCTATAGTAAAAGATGTACAAATTTGTTCAAAAAATAATTTTTCAGGGGCACTAAGGAGCTAACACGTTAAAATGTATTACCAAACTAGTGGAATTTGACCCTCCTTCAGAGTAGTACTCACAAACAAAGATTATCTCATAACTTCCAAAGTAACGTAACTAAAGCAACCACAATGAGTTATTTTTATAATTAATTAACTAACGTATTTTTCAGTAGTATCGTTATTGCTAGCCGTATTTTCAGTTCAGAGTTATTTCTCATCAAAGTCAAAAAATATATTTATTATTTTTTTTTACTTTAGAAGTTATGAGATAATCTTTTTTTTTATAAGTAATACTCTGAAGAAACTTTTTAAACATTCTGTAGCTCAGAGGGTGTTGAAGATAGACCTCCCCTTTCTATACAATGTTTTACTCACAATGAGCCAAGAAATCAGCTCCTAAAATATCTGTATCCCAAACTGGCCCACCCTGTATATTAACCATATAATACACAATGTAATTTTCTTATTTTATTAATAATACATATTGATAGTATATAAAAAAGTTTTAATACGTATATTTTAATTCATATATAAACACTAAGGCAAAAATACCACGTTTTTAGAAATACAATTGCTTATATTATAATGATTAATTTAATATACTATATTTCAAGAAATTATGGAGTGAGAGGTTCTTTTCCAATATAAATATTCTGTAGTTTGGGGCATTATTTTTGTAGTTCAATCACATCAATATAAACCAAATCATTTCCTGCTATTTTCAAATTTTTCAAACTTTGTATTCCATTAAATACTGGATAAACTAATTCTTTTAATTTATTATACCCGATATCCAGTTCTTTAAGATTTGATAAATGATTAAACGTTCCAAATTCAAAATTAGTAATATTATTATTAGATAATTTTAAAGACTCCAACTTTATAAGTTTCGAAAATGCATCGGATTCTATATTTTTAATATTAGAATCATACAATCGTAAATCTTCTATATTATTAAGACCATTAAATATTGGAGAAGTTATTGAAGATAAATGAGTGTTTGTTAAAACCAAAGTAGTTAATGTTGGATTATTTTTAAAAGCTCCAGATTCAATATAACGTAAGTTTGTATCTGTAAGAAATATATATCTAACGTTCCATATACCAAAGAAAGTGTAATTTGTAATCTTTGTGACATTTCGGGCATTGTCGATAAACAAATACAATAACCTATTAAATCCGTTAAAAGCAAAATCTTCAATTTCATTAACTTCAATTTGGAGCAGTTGTAACATTACAGTATTTTTAATTTCAGGAAACCTGAATGTTTTATTCGATATTTGAAATGTGCTTGAAAACAAGTTAAATTGATGCAAAGGTTTGTCATTTTTTTCCATCAATGTTGAATATTCTTGTGTAGTACTGTTTAAACATTGCAGAAAATAAACTGAACTCATATAATTAATTTGACATTTTCCTGATGAAAATGTTGGATTTGAATATATGAAAATTATTGCAAGTAATAGTAATTTCATGTTGATGTATTTTTTTGATTCTTCGTATTCTAAAAAGCAAAAGAATGGTAATGAATATGCTATAAAATAAATAAAATAATAATTTTTATACCTAATATTCTAATCACAATGTTTTATTTATGATTTATTTATATAATAAAAATATTAAACCACTGTAAAATTGAAACTGTAACTTCACGTGTATACCTTTATTTTAATTATGTTTTCATATGCGCAGTATGAACGTGATGTTCACATTGACATTCTCATATTTTTGTATCTTGAATATAAAGACCTACAATATAATCATTGAGCATATGTATATAAACGTAACCTGTTTATGATGTTCTAAGAAGTAGACAATAAATATAGTTTTAAAAAGGATTTATAGTAATTCTTTATATATCACTATGTATATAAGATACACAAAATACAACAGTAAGGAAAAGTTATTTCAAGTTTTTTTATATAAAATATCTGCTATGGGAGTCACGGGACGTCTCATACGTAATACTGACAGTGACCAGTGCACGTGATTTTTATTTTATTAAAACATAATACTGTCAAACTAATAAAAGATAGAATAAAATGAAGGGACATAAATTACACAAAATAATATTTTCTACAACATGTACCAAATTAATTTTTTTAACGTAATTACTAAACCGGAAACAGTTGCTTATGCTTGTAATTTTTGAATTTTCGAATTATTTTTGAAAGAAGAAAAAATGTTTTAGATAAAAAATGTCGAGTATACTATTATCTATAATTTATTCCCCATACATTTTTTTCCAACATTTATGATTTAGCCAGAACGAATTTTTAAAATAACTAGCTGGGCCCACGCGGCTTCGCTCGCGTAGACTACGGAATTATTGTTTAGGATTTTTGAAAAATATAGTTTAATTAATTAAGTACAAACACGATTAGTTATTATTGTAATAATAATTTATCAATACCTAAATTACCTAACAAAAACGAATCAGAAGAAAAAAGTACAAATAATTTGTGTTCTGTTTAAATTTAAATGTTAATTATTGAAAACAAAATTAACTCAAACGTCAGCCGAGGGACTCCGAATATCTACCGAACGTAAGCGAATCCAGTCTGATGTACATCGCTTCGATGCGGCACGATACCATACATTTAAAATGTTACCTTTATAAATATATTTTAAGATATTTTCTAAACTATACGACCAAATTGGATGCTGTAAATGGCAAACTATATCTACATTAAGTACTTATGACGATGAAATCATTTATTTCGATAAGGATTAATGTTTTGCAGGTCATAAGTCCATGTAAACAAAACCCAAATATTTTACGTTTTTTTTGTAACATAAAAGCAGTTATTGTGGCTTAAATATAAAAGTTAGACATATCGTGTCGCTGACTTAATTGTAGAACTTTTGATTCTACACAATTCTTTAATACATTATTTTGTTCTATATTGAACGGTTTAGGCAGCGTATTACAAAACAGCGCGCCGACGGCAAAATTTTTTCCGACTTGATTTACTCTTATCGTCACTGCTTTGTTGTTATGTTACCTAACGTAAAAAAATATAGCCTATAACCTGGCCAGAGAACGTACCTATGAATTAAAAAAAAAAACTCGTAAATCGGATAAGTGGTTCTCGAGTGATAAGGTAACTAACGGACAGACAGACAGACAGACAGACAGACAGACAGACAGAGAGACGTTGAGCTTTATATATATTAAGGATTAATTAGAATCGTCCACACTATTCACTCTCAGTATTACGTATAAGAAAGTCTCATGACACTCATGGCATATATTTTTCTCTGTTATGAACTATTTGAAATATAATAAAAAAAATTTTTTTCTAATTTTTTTTTTTTATATCAACAATAAAACTAACTAGTTTTTTGTTATAACCACTTGATATAATATATATATATATGTATGTACCTACATGTAGATTTATTATATAAAATATATGTACCTATATAAAATATGTAGGTAAAAGTTTTATATTATTTAAAGTTTTTTTTTTAATACTATATTAAAAATCTTTTTATACATATAAAGATATATACGGGAGTTTTTATTTATAATTTTTACAAATTATTAGAATTTGATTGTTATTTATATATTCTTTATATATAATGACATACTTATTGATAAAAAATATTTACTCTATGATAAAATGTTCACTTATTAGTATGTGAAATAATATAAACTGATGGAAATTAATCTTGTGGAAGATATAATGTCTATAATATAATTATATACACAAATTAGCTCTTACAATTTAAAAAATGTATATTGATAAAACAAATATTAATATTTATATTATGATATATTTTTATATTATACTTATAAATTATGTCACAAATATTTGTTTATAAATATAATATACTTATTAATTATAAACTACAGATAATGTACTCTAATAGTTTGTATTTTTGGACAATATTTCTGCAATTCAATAATATTGATAGTATCTACAACATTTTCAGCAAAATTTAGTTCTTTTAAGTTAACCAAGCCATCAAATACTGGATAATCCAAAGTTAAGTTATTATTTCTTACATCAAGTTCATTTAAATTAACCAAATTATTAAACACTTGATTTGGTAAACTGTTTAATTTGTTATGACTTATTTTCAAAATTTCAAGTTTTTGAAGCCCTCTGAATGTATTTACTTCAATATTTTTTATTTTTGAAAATCCTATATCAAGAAATTTAAGATTTTCTAAACCAAAAAATGTGTTTGGATATAAACTATCCAAATCATTGCCACTTAAATATAAGTATTCTAACTGTTCATTATGTAAAAAAGCACCAGGTTGAATATAATTAATACCAGCAAACATCAATGTAACAGTATTAAGATTAGGAAGACCATAAAAAACATTCAAACTTATATTGATTTTTAAATTATTTTCAGCAAAATTAATGTTTCCCAAATCATTCAAATCACCAAATGTGAAATCTTCTATTTCATCTACGAAATTGTTGATTGAAGCAAAATATTTTATGTTTCTAGCAAATTTAAATTGAAACATATCTCGTGTTAGTTTCTTAATATTGCTATTCCAAATGTCGATTGTTATTAGCGGAGATTTAGCTTTCTTCATGGCTGCCATATATTCTGCTTTGGTAACATTGTCGCAAACTAAGTAAATATCTCTATCAAATTTGCAATCTCCATTGGAATGAAAAGGGTAGCCCAAAAGGATAACAAAGACAATAATAAATTGTATCTTCATTCTGTTATTGATTGCTTAGTCTAAAATTTAATAACAAATTTATTAATATAATAACGTTTAATTTATGCTAACTATATGTGTAAATTATTAAATAGCTCGCAACTATAAAAACTATATTTATTTATTCTAAAGGATATAGGAATTTGTAAATACATCTGAAAAAATTCATATGTATACTATTGTATACCCTAGTATATTAAATGATGATATCTATATTTATATAATCATCAAAAGTACGTAAATGTAACCACATAATGTTTTTAACTTTAATATATTAAGAGAATATTAAATTTATATTTCGAGTTTAATATATTTATAAAATGTAACATAATATGTTCAGTAATCTTAATAACATCTTATTAAAATGTTAAAAATAAGATGATAAAATACCATTTATATACGTGAAAAGAGAGGAAATGCTTAAAAAGAAAAATATATATAAGTACTCACCAAGATTTATATTAAACATGTTTTAAGAAAAAAATGTGCGGCATAATATATTATATTATGTCTGATAGAAAAAATATTTATCATGTTTATACAATGATAAGATATTCTTTGTTAAAATTGTTCATCTAAATGTTATTGAAATGATTACCTTGTACTATTACCGTACTTAATCCTTTAACAATTCAAATACATAAATAATTCTTACATAAGATCATTATTATAAGAATAATCATCAAATTATTGCGTAATATTTTATTCTACAATATATTTATATATATATTTTATGCAGGATTACTGATTCAAATAATCTTACAAAAAACGTAGGATACAGTCAAATTAACTCTGTAACTACTGGCTCAAAAAATCTGAAAAAAAAATTGATAACGACAAATACCAAAGTCAACAATATAATTTTAAATTTTGGAATAATAGGGAGGGGCGTCATAGAATTTTTATTTTCAGATCTCAATTAGTAGAATATGTCCCTAATTTTATATTTTTTTCTAACTCAAAAATAGACCTGTGGCTCCAAACAGTACGTACTTCGGAACCCTTATGGCATACACCAGTGTATGTCTTGCCAGAATTATTTTTAGTTATTCAGGGTTGAAGGCTATAGGAATTTAAATATCTACTGATAATGTTTGTAAATATATTATTTTCCTTTACTAAAGTGCGGATCGAAACGAAATTTGATTCAAGGTTATGAAAAGACTATATGATACCCATAACTTTTTCAGATACTAGAATTCCTAACTTTTGCCTCTAACCATTTTTGAATCTTAGACCCATGTTAATTTTTAATCAGTAATTTACGAACAACATCATACTTCAGTTGTTCCAACCAATTTTACTGTACCTTAATTTACAGTGATTTTGTTAAATATCAGTGTTTAAAGAAATTAAATTTAAAAAAAAATGACGTTGAAACATATATTTTTATTTTTAGTACTCCAATGACTGTTTAGAATTTCATAATAGCTGATTTCTTTATTAATTTTTAATTTAAAATTCTTGCTCTTTAAAGTTCTAAGGAGTATGGTGTAGAAAAGAGATTGATGTTTGAACTTTCTTTTATAATTAAAACTGTTGTGAAGTTTAAAATAAATCGCTAATACAACTTTTACATCTTGTATTATTATTATTGATGAAAACTGCTAAAAATATATGTATATATTACATATATTATATTCACACGATTATATGCGTTCTACGTAAAATAAAATCTTGTTATGTAAGAAAATATATATCTTGAAGAAACATTATCGAAGTTAACAAATATTGTTTTACTTATATCTAAAGGAAATTATTTTTCTATGAAATGAACAGATGTTGATGTTATGTTACATCCAATATCCGATGAACGTTGATATTATATATTAAGAAAATATTTTCTTTAATTTACTCATATGAAAATGTAGGTATAAAGTGTCTAATATGCATCTATCTGCATTGCAATAAAAATATATTTATATTTTTAGTAGAAATTATAAATTATTGGTTAAAATAAATCAGAACATTTTAGTTTTTGTGCTTTATTAATTAATTATATTTTACAGAAAGTAAGGATAGGAATAAAACCAAGAATTAACAAATAGGATAACATTATTTAATTAATGTCTTCAGGTTAGGTAGCAGTTGTCTTAATTTCTCCTCATCGAAATTTTGAATATTATTTACAGATATATCAAGAAACTCTAATGTTTCCAAACCAATAAACATATCATAATTAAGCATCGTTATTTTATTATGTGATAAAGTCAAACTTTTCAGTTTTGTTAAACCTCCAAACACACCGTTATCCATTTCGTTCAGCAAATTGCTTCCCAAGTTCAGTACTGCCAAACTATCCATGCCGTTAAAGGTACCTGGTTCTATTGTTTCTATCATTGAGTTAACAAGACTGAGGTAACCAGTTTTTCCGAGACCTGTGAACGTGTCTTTCTGAAGTTTGTTTATTTTGTTCTGACCTAGAGTAATTTCCAGCAAGTTTCCTGTACCTTTGAATGCTCCAGGCTCTATCCGTTTTATTCCAGCATCTGTTGCATATAGCCTTTGTATATTAGTTAAACCTGTAACAATGTTCGCAACCGTGAGTTGTTTTATTTAGTTTATTTATATTTTCTTGTTTAGTTATTCTATGATCAGTTTGTTAAACTTTGTATCGAATGAAGTCAAGCGGTGTCTATAATCTTTATTATCAGGCACACGTCTAGAATAATAACTGAACACTTTATCATGAAGTTTGAAAATAGATTAAATGTAAATCAAAATAATGTACTAAGATTTAGAGTGGTTGTTTTTTGGGATATTTTTGAATTTTAATCGGTTTCAAATAATATTAAACATTCTATAGTAACCAAAGTCAACAAGAAGGTTTGTCCTAATTTTTTTCGTATTTATTTTTTACGACGCCATAAACACTTCAAAAATTAAAAATTACTTGAGATCTAATATACAGAAATATATACTATTAAGAAAAATATTTTAAGCAAAAAACATTATATAAACATGTGTCCGGAAATTTTTCATGAGGGGGCTACAGCCCTCCAAAAATTTGGCTCAAAATTAGTTTTTATTTAATATCTGGAAGATTGAAAAGATTGTGCTACAGTTATGAAATTTGATACAGGGTTTAGTATTAATAAGTGTTATCGATATCAAGTATCAATTAATAGTGATTTTGATTAGAGTTGTGTGGGCCCAGGAGGCCTTCGATTTTATCTAGTATCTTAATTTTTTCCTGAGTAAGACGTTTGAATAACACTGTATGACACAAAATACACAAAAACATACTTTACTCATTTATTATAGGATAAACCGTTTACGAAAAATAACGATGCAAAACTGTAGCACAATGGTTTCTCAAGATTGTCAAGATATTAGAAAAAAACTCATTTTGAATAAAATCTTTGGAGATTTGTAGCTCCCTCAATAAAATTTTTTGGATACATGTTCATGTAATGTTTTTTGCTCAAAACATTTTTCTCAATTTGCTGTTCAAGTTTGGCATGACAGTTTCCAACTGGTGGGTCGCGGCACACTGATATTTTGCAAGCGAGTTGGAAGTATGTCGTGAGATATATGGTGGAAAATATACAAAATTATATTTATAAAATATACCTAGATGTATTAAGAGATTTCACAAACTATATTTATAGTTTTAAAAAACAGATAAATGACAGTTTAAAAACTGCATTTTTAAATACCTTTCAAAAAATAATGTAATATAAGTATTTAGAGTATAAAACATAAGAATATAATTTTATCAAAGATGACAAACCATTTAGTGTATTTTTTCCAATCAAAGAAACTACATTTTCATCCAAATACATGGCTTCCACATTAACCATTCCTTCAAACGTCCCATCTTCTATTTCAGCGATATCGTTGTTTTGGAAGAATATCCATTTGACTGATAATGCTTTAGGAGACTTGAATGTTTCGTGTGTTAGTTTACCGATATTACAATGGGAGAGTGTTATTGAGGAGATAGGATTCTGGGCTTGCGAAAGCGTTACCAGGTACTCGTCGAATGTGGCTGATACACATGTTAGTTCAGCACCTGATTCATCGTAGTAACAATCCGCATCAGTTGAGTGTGGAAAAGCAGCTACGGCCAAAGCTAACGCAATCAGTAATTTAATAGCCATTTATCTGTAAAGCGAGGTGTAACAGTAGTTAAGTATCTATATTTGATTAAATTGATAAAATTACACGATATACTACGAAACCATAAACCACTTAAGGATTTGTGATTTCAAATTGAATAGTTGATACTTATTTAATTTTTTTAGTTGTTATAGTTTTTGTGTAGGTATATTTGGTTATTAGGATTTAACATTTCTATGAAGCATTTTTTAAATGATGTAGTATAGATAGTGGATAGTAGCAAAGACTGACGTTATTACAAATAGGGATAATGGCGGTGAGTAAAATTGGGTAGCTGATATAAATTTAGAAAAAAAATCTTTGATAAGTCCTTAATTCTCCATCATGGTACGATACATTGTTGCACATGTATATATTTATATCATTTTTAAGGAGTGATTTGAAATTTCTACAGCTGATAAAAATATAATGATTGCTAATTATGGTACAAAATGATCAATCTCTAATTTATTTTATAATCTTACAAAAAAATGAAAGTAACCCTATAAAAAGTAATAAAAAGCTAATAAATGTTAAAAAGAACACATGACTAGCACCATCTACCATTAAATTTTTTTTTAAATCCGTTAGGTTTTTGAGACTTCGTTGCAGCGAAATAAATGACGCCTAATTATGTTATTAAAATAATCACTTTGTGCGTAGTTTTATTAAAATAAAAACGAAAATAAGAACATTACTCAAACTATATTCAAACCTTCTGAGTATCAACATAATAATAAAAATATAAAATCATATAAGTATATAAGATTACTTACATGAATCTCAAAACAGCAATAATTCGTTATATTATGTATGATCCCCAACTTAGCCGTTTGCAATCCAAATGAAGTGTTGTGAATAAATATATATAACATGATAATTTACTTTCAAACTTTTGAAATTTCCATAATTCCATTTATCTTAACTGCGGTATTATTATTTGGCAAGTTTATCTCTAAGCCACAAATGCATTATGACAAGTTAACAATAGGCATCGGGTTTGAGATAAGAACATTAAAGGATTTATAATATATATTATTTTTTTGTTACTCAATTCAATGCACGTGATATCGGCAATATGTTTTTATGTAATGTGAAGTGTGTTAGATAAGTTACTGATGAGATTATTTCTTTTTTTGTCGTGTAATCTTATATGAAAAGGCGATATTATGTCTATATCATTGTTCAAAATATTGTAAATCATTTTTTCTATATAGATAATGCATGTACAATGATAATATTTTTATGTAGATTTATATTTTTAATTACAAATTAAAAAAAAAATGTTGCTATCTTCAAAATTAAGGTATCAAATAAGCACCTTTAATTATTATATAAAAAATTTTAATTGAAGTATAATTATTTGTCTATAGATAGTATTTTTTATAATTACAAAAAACTGCAGCAAAATATAGAATTCTTGTTAAGCTATATTTTTTTAAACAAAGAAACGGGACATTTTATCTATATTGTTTCATTTGCTAAAATATAAATATCAATTTTTATCTCTAAAAAATACTTTTTTTGCATCTAACATTTTATTTATTATTATATTTTATATTTCAAATTATTAATTATTTTTATTTTTTATACATGAAAAGTAAACAATGAAAAAATAATTTAACTCGTTTCATCGGAATTACACTTTTAAAGGGTCTTTAAATTAAATACGGCTATATTCTTCATTGCGTTTTTCTGTAAACACTATGTGAAACGGTAGAGGTGCTTTTATAATTTTTAAAGAGCATTATCAAAATATAAAACAAGTATTTACTTTTGTAAATTAAAAAAAAACTACATTTTAAAATGTTTATAATAAAAAAAATAAAATTAAATAAGAAACATTAAATATTTATAGTCATTTAGTTGTGTAGTACACTAATCTCTTAAGAAATAGTCGACACTAATTAATCAGCAATAAAATAGCCGACGATAAAGACTTTATTTTACGATTACCTGCATCCAACATTTAAACAGATCTTCCACATTGAAATCGTTAAGTTCTAGCATCGTTACTTACATAAAACTCTAATTTGAAACGTGTCAGAATACAGTTCCCGTGCACTTTACTGCATTCCTAGTAAGATTTAGTGTGCGAAAAACTGGAACGCCACTTTGTCAAGTAGCGCATCGGGAAAATAAAGAAAAAGAAGAGAACAACTTTTAATCGAATGAGTTATTATGTATCTTGGTGTATTATTTCTAGTGAATATATAGGTATGTTACAAAAGATATGCTTGAAGCACTGATGTCTTTTACTTCGAGTACAATATTAATATTATGTTACTATTTTAAAGTTAGATCGGATAATATAATTGATAGTCGTACTCGTATATCTAAAATATAGAATTAGCAAGGTTAAAGGATTAAGTTACCGTTTTGATAATGTATGAATTTGTAAAATTAAATTGGATCAACAAAATTTAAATTTACATTTCATGATAAACAGAGTGTTTGGTTAGGCGATACGAATATTTTGAAGGAAGGTAGTATGATTATATAGGTATATACTTATATACAAAGTGCAACTATTTTTCATATAAACCATTTTAGTAAATTTTTGAAAAAACATAGATTTATACATGTTGATGGCGAAAGTTCAAAAGTTGAATAGCCCATATTTTTCAAAATTGGTTTTTATATTACTTAAATGTCTATACAATCAGATCAAAATAAAATTTATGAATAACAAAAACAAAAAATGGCTGCAGTTTAACGTTTAAAAACTTGTAACACAATTAAAAAATGTTCAAATGATTTTAATAACTGCTCTATTTTATACCCTTTTGAAAAACCTACCATATTACCTACATGAACGGGCTATTTTTGTTCAAAAAACATACATTTATATTTCAGAATAAGGAAGATTTTTTACATTTTTTCAGTGATAATAAGTTATTAAAAACGTGATGCGATACTTTTAAAACATTTTTTTATACTTATTGAACACAAACACCTACTCCTGTGCAAAGGCTTGAAAAATGACGATTTTTTGTCGGTTTTGTTCGCATTGTAGACACAAATTTTATCGACTAGTACAGCATCTTATTGTAGTATGTATTATATTTATGCAGAAATTTGACATAAAAAAGTTCTTGACGGGGTATTTTCACTGACGCGACTACAGTTTCATCTACGATTTCTTTGGTATTATCACTTCAAATAGAAATAAGTAATCACGTACAACTTTCATACTACCAATAAAAGAGAAAAATAAAGTAGTGGAGCATTTTTAGAGACATGCAACTGAAAATAAAATGTTTCTTCAGTAGATCTGCATCTTATCAAATATATTTAAATATATAAATCCATTTAATATATTATTTTAGTTTTATGGTTTTCTAATACTAAGTCTGACAATAAATATTAGTACAAATGATTTTAGCATAGTGTGAATGACATCCTATATATTTTAAAACGTTCTGATAATACTATAATCTTTTAACGTGTATCTTATTTGCAAAATACACATTTAGTATCACACTCCATCTAAAATAACAAAGCGTTCAGATTGTAGATTTTACTTTAGGCAAATACCGTCTTGCAAATGAACTTCTAAAATTACAACATATATATATTAGATACTCGACCTGGTGATGAAAATTCTAAACAACAAGGGGTTAATTAACATTAACAATCTATTATTTTATCCCTACGCCTCAAGCAGTTGGTTATGGTGCAATTTGAAGCTTGTGTGTGTAGTTATGTTTATGTGTGTATGCGTGGTCTTGATTAGAAGATAACGCGGGCAATGAGTTAGATAATTATTGATTGCACGATTATAATTATAGCGTGATAGACTTTGAGAGAAGGCGAAGGAGGTGTTTATGTGTATAATAGTTGGAGGGGTTAAATTACGCAGCGTAATTGCAAACATGCACCCCCTTATCGTATGCATAATGACTGCATTAAAGGTACGGATAATTAACATAAAGTATTTAAATTTTATATTATTATTCGCGAAAAAATAATAGCTTAAGAAATTATTGATTTTCTTTTATATCAAACACTTGCAAATTCCTCAGAAAACATTAGACCTGTGTATATACTATATTTGATTCAACATGTATTTTTTTCATTATAAATTAAGGTATTTAAGTAATGACCACCTTGCAAGGGATTCTGGTACGTGACAGGAATCCTAAAAAGGTATTTTGTAAGTTTAAAGACAGCAGTAGTAATTTAACCTAATCATTATACAGTTCGCGCATTATTGTGTCAAGTTGCATTTTTAGAAAAAAATGTTTTAGATCAACTTCCTCATTTTTTTATATAGTACAAGAATGTACATTAAAAATCTAGAGTTAAAAAAATGGACTTTGAAACTGCCACCGTACAAAATACCACAGTACATCGATGTACCCTTGCAACTTTTATCTGAAATGTTTTTTTGATAGTACCTCACCATAAAAAGTAAAAATGGGTCATCTTGTATACTGGTTTTTTTTTTTAATAAAATACTTCTTTTATCAAAATATACGTCATCATCTAGAGACCTATTCTTATTAAGTCGTTTTTATTATATTTATAATATTTGGGATGGTGAGTTCCAAAAACTCGAGATGCAGTGGATTTTGAAAGATTACCTAAAATTCTTTAAAATTAACTGCATCTCGACTATTTTTTAAAATTGAAGGAAATAGTTTTGGAAATCACCTCCTCATTTATACCATAGTATGCCATTTTGAATTAAAACAATAATGCATTTTTGTTTTGTTTCAGAATTTAAAAAATCAAATAATGACGACAAATCTTTGGGTTGAACAGGTAAGTCTAAAATATTAAGGATCTTATACTTTTATTAAAACGTTGATTCAATAGTATTAAAGACATTTTATATTATATAAGGAGGTTAGGATCAAAACTACACTTTTCCATATTTATCTTTTTCTTTTTTTGTTGTTGAAATTGATGCAAAATGGAAAGTACTTCCCGGGAAAAAAATTTAGATCTGAAGTGTTAAATCAGATCTGCATTTTGAGACAAAATCATATTTTTCACTGGTTTTGATCTGTGGAGACTTGTAAAGATCTACAATGACCCATAAAGATTTACAACGATCTACAAAGATCTCTAAAGATCGTTGTAGATTGTGACAGAGATTCAATGGTTGAAAATTTATGAATTTTCAACGTTACAACGATTTTTAAAGATCTTTGTAGATCGTTGTACATATTTGCAGTTTGCAGGTTTCCACAGATCAAAAACCAGTGAACAAATATGATATTGTCTTTAAATGCAGATCAATCAAGATCTGAATTGATCAGATCTAGTATTTTTCCTGGGTTATTGTTTTACGTTGTAACAAAACAGTATGTTATAAAATATAGATAAATGTAATAGCATAATTAAAATAATTCCTAAAAATCTACGAAGTTAACATATCATTGTTGTGATCCTATCCTACTCATAAGATATACAGTTTTTTACTTCTCTAATTTTAATACACCCTTTTAAAGTTATCAAGTTACTAAAATATTAAGATACATTTTACTCATTTTTCCCACTTTATATTAATATTTGAGACGAGTATAAGTATTATATGTATGTATGTATGTATGTACACATATATAAAAAAATGTGTAAACTTCTTTGTTGTAAATATCTCCGACGTACGAATGTACTTTAACCGGAAATGTTAGACTGTATCCGTTGGTGAAAAACACGTCTGACATTACATGAAAAATAATCCATGTACCGTCTATACAGATATCATTTATTTTCATTGTAACAGACTGCTGTATCATATAGCAGTGAAGTAAAAACTAAATAAAACAAAAAATAAGGTCTATAAACAATGTTTACGTTTATAATATTGTTGGCTGAATAAAATCATAAAATAGGTACCTATATCAAATGAAAATTCTGTTATAATATTTAATTCTTGTGAAGTTGTTTGAATTCATGTTTTTAAACTTTAATACAAATAAATCTATCAAACTGATTTTGAAACGATTTTAGTTGTAAATTGTTTTTAAAAATTCATTAACAAATTAGATTTTACAAAATTATTGTATGCGTTAAAAGTTATATAAAAAATAATAGAATATTAGCTATAAACACAGATGTAGCAAAATAGAAAGTAAAAAAATTCTTAAAAACAAACTTTGTCTTTGAAAAATGCAGTTGTCACTACAAGATTTGTGTATGCATTAAAAAATTTGTTAGAACATACATAGTTATAAAAAAATTATGGAAAAATGAACAAGAACATTTTTATATTTGCTAGTTTTGCTATTTTATCTGACAGACACATAGACATAATTGAAATAACAATCGTACTTGATTCAGACATCATCAAAAACGTGTAGGTAGTTCCTTAAAATTCCGAGTAAATATCGAAAAAAACATATATTTAGGTAGTATCGTGATCCAGATTTTGAAAACCACTGTAAATGTTAAAGTTCAATAAGAAACTAATACAATTCTCTACATGTACGAGCAGTATATTATCTAATGTTAAAATGAACTGTTGAATTTAATCCATTTGTTAAATTGAATTCTCAACTCGTTAATCTATTCTTGCGTCGAAACTATTTAAAGTATTAACCGTTTCAGCTTGATTGCGACCTACTTGTATGAGCACGGGACATACATTAATTTGTGCTTTTTTGTCAAGCTGTATAAAAGGTTCAGAATAATCATTAGAGTTCATAAAATATACGTCTTATAAAGGGGTGTATTTACTTAAATTTAATCACACAAATTCGCGTGTTTTAAGAATACTGTTTTTAAACCCCGAATAAAAAAATGGATTATGTGTTTCGAATGTACATTTGTTCGTTTGTGTACATGTGACTTTTTAGTGTATTTACCGATGCAATTTTTTAATATGAAAGTAGATTAATTACCCCTGGATGGTAAAAGGGTAAATTATATTTGAAAATTTAAAAATAAAATTTAAAAATACATTAATCTAATTTTATATACAGGATGTCCCGTAAACATACCAACAAACTTCCAAGAATTGTCACTTTTTGTCAATAAACCCATATCTGCAAACAAAAACGAGCCGTTTTAGCAGTAGAGCAAAAGAAAGGACCCCGCACAAAAGCAATAAGCCTTTTGCTTGAAGTTTCTGTAAGAATACAAAGTAATTTGAATTAGTTAATGAATATAATTTATTAGAACATTTGGAGACACTTTTTAGATTTTTGATTGGGCATTTTTTATAAAATAAATAAATGTTGTATAAAATTCTAAAAAATATATTTTTATATTGTCTGGCTAGTTCTAAGAACTTTTAATCCTTAGCAAAATTTTCTAAAGGTTGATACTTTAGGAGATAAACATAAAAATAAACGTAAACGTAGAATGTTTGAGTGCTCCCTGAAGCAGAAATGATTACTTTTCGTAGGTTGCAGTCATTACAACTTTTGATCAGCATATTTTAAGCTATCATATCAAGTTTAAAAAAATTTCAACCAAAAGAAAAAATCATTGCTTTTGAGCAGGGTTCTTTTTTTTGCTCTACTGCTAAAACGACTTGTTTGCGGACATGAGTTTATTGACAAAAAGCAATTATTTTAATGTCTTCAACAACTCCTAAAAGTTTGTCAGTATGTTTACGGGACACCCTGTATAAGGGTTAAATTTAATACTTAATAATTTTCTAATACATATATATTAAAAAATACTTCTGGTAATATCAACCATAATAATAAAAGGAATAATAATATACCAGATAAATGTCAGATTTATGAAATACTCATATGTCAAATAAACGTCAAGAATACAATTTATTTTATTATTTAAGTATACCACAAACCTGCCAATAACAAAACAGAATCTGTCAGTTCTCGTCAATGTTTTGAATTCCTTTTATTTATTCATAATTTATAAAATTCGAAAAATAATTTGATCGCATTTAAATGTGTATATTATACATATACATACCTAGCTTATAAAATTAAAAGTTTATAATAAGTAAACAAATATTTTGTTCACACAATTTGTAGTGATATAATTGATTGATATCTTGTGGTTTACCTATTAATTAATTATTTTTTTAATTCTTTTAAAAATTGTGTTTGGACGATTATTTGGTTATTTAAAAAAAAAATAAAAAAAAATGCATTTATTGTGTTTTCTAGGTGCTTAAATTCCTACCCCCCCCCCTTAAAATCGTTTATGCCCCTGTACCTATATTCAGAGGCGTATTTACCATGGGGCCATGGGGGCTATGGCTTAGGGCTGTAGATTTTTTTTAGCATATTTAAAAAAAATATAGGGAAACGAAAAATGAGTAACAAGACTAAAAAAAAAAAAGGTCTTCAAGTTTTTATTTCTCTATATTACAATCTAATACAAAATTTCAATTCACGTGACTAAAAAAAAAGGTCATCAGTTTTTTATGTGGTTTATATTTTCCATTATTTATATAAACTTCTCACTTTTCAGTTCATATAGGAATTTTGACTGTTAAAAATATATTATATTTTCCCTTGGTACAGGGGCGGCATTTTTTTTGGCCCAGGGCGGCACTTAACGTAAATACGCCACTGCCTATATTATAAAATCGTTAAGTAGGTATATTTCGTATTTAATTTTAGCTGTAGAAATAAATTATTAAATAACCCACTGTCAATAACCCCTCTCTAAAAAACCACACACAAGCTTCCCACCGAGTGACAGCACTATCGATATTTTCAACATTCAACCAATTTTCCCAATTAATCTAGAGCACAGACAGTTCAATTAAATGTCGTGTACACTGTGCTTGCAGTCATGGTACGACTATAAACTGCGATGGGAGCCAAAGGAGTACGGAGGTGTCCAAATGCTTCACGTCCCTTCGGACCATATCTGGCGACCAGATATCGTGCTCTACAACAAGTAAGTTACATCACAATGTATATATATATATATATATATATATATATGGACGTGTGTATATAGCTCTATGTTTCACCCGAGTGTCGGAAAGCCCGTAGTGTGCTGTTTAGATTACTAACTATTACGTTGCAGGCTCTCTTCAGTGATCTAGGGTTTGCTACAGTCCAAGACGTCGATGATTTCGATGGAAGTATTTCAATAAGCTAAAAAAATTGTTTTTGTTTTTGATAGTGCTTACTAATTTTATTTTTAATTCGATAACTTTTAATTTCCTTATAATAAAATATTACTTCAAATATTTGTTGATAATATTGAAATATTTTCATCAAATTTCAAAACAGATATTCAGTTGTATATAGTCACTGTATCATGAAGAATTATGTATTAATATCTTACATTTTATTTATTATTTAATTTTTAGAGAGCTGAAACTGATATTTTTGTATAACAGAAATTAATAAGATATTTTTTTAGTAGAAAGAAGTAAGTAAAGTAATAAATATCCAAATTATGTGTTTATTTTTATAAATGTTAAAATATTTGCGCGAAAAAATCAACCAGAGATGTCGTGATAGGAATACACGTCTAAAATATAGAGTTTCGTTTGAACGCTGTATTTATAATATATTCCACGTGAACCTAGTGTTACTTTTGTACACTAGGGTGTTTTTTATTTTTATTTTTTCGTACCCATTGGTCTATGTTTTAGCTTTGGATCAAAAATGAATTGTCCAAAAATTTCAGACTCTGAGATCAAACCTGTGGTCGGTGCAAAGAATAATCAATTATCATACAACCCTCATCCATACTTGCATCTTTTAGAATCTGAAAGCTAGATTTATTTAATGAATTTTTTACTTCAACAAAAATTTTTCAATGATGGATCATTTAAAAAATATTGGGCAAAATGTGTATTTTTTTTAGGGTATAGTATTTTTGTCATAACATTTTTTTCATTTTACATTTTTACTAACACTTATGCCCGGTATTACTATGGGTTCGTTTTAGAATTTAGAGCAGTGATACTTCAACTTATTATAACATCGTTGGCGACTCTGACCGTACAAGAAAAATTTTACTTGGAGTTAGAAGGTCATTAAATAAATTTAGCTTTCAGATTTTAAAATAAAATATGGGGGGTTCCATTTAAAATTTCAAAGTTAAGAGGCGTGTGGGCGATTCGAGTATGGGTGGGAGTTGCATGATGTTTTATTATTCTTCCAAATGAAAATTTAAGGGTAGTTACAATTTGAAATATTGCTCTAACTCATAGTTTCCAAAATAAAGTCGATATTTACTCTTAATATGTAATCCTGTATTTACTGTATACAAGTATATTTAAGTAATTTTTTTTCCTTTGAAAAATTCTAATGACCTCTGATATAGATTAAAGTTTACACTAAATAATATCGGCATAGATGGTTCCACATATAATTCAAGAGTAGTAAACATATTATATCTACGACTTTAAAATATGTATTATACATATAATACACATTTAACTGTAGACTTTTCGTGCAAAATAATTGATAAGTTATGTCGTCTGGAACGCTCCGGTGAGTGTACGCTCCGGAATTCCGGCAGCGGTATCTGAGCAACCGGAAAGACACTGTTGTGCATTTACTCCCAAAAACAAACCGCTGTTAAGATGGCTGCTTTACCGCATAAGCACGTCTGCATTCGGTTGAGGTTTTTTGTGTTTAAATTGTATATTGTGTTTTTATTTGTTTTAAATGTATTTAACCTTAAATTGTATGATTTATTGCAAGTATGTATAAAATATGCCTTATTTGATTTTATTTATGTAAATATCTATATTAAGATGTCATGTTATAATGTTACTATATTTGTAATAACGTTACTAATACGCCTATATTCTGTCGATTCTAGTTCGGTTTTAGCTTCAGATTCAGGCCCCTGATTATGATTTTAGACTATGATTTATCAATAAACGTTATGTACTACCAAATTTATAATTGTGCAGCATGATAATGATTTTTATTGCATAATAAAATAAACTATTAAACAGAAATATTCAAGTACAATCAAACTTCCGTTCTGTTTTATAGATATATGTATTTGATGGCCTTAGGATAACTGCAAAAATGTGATTTGTCAGGAAAGTGATTTGAAAGTCTGTTTTTTTTTAATTTTAACTTATTTATCGGATGAATACGTAACCTATAAATAGACCCAAGGAAATAACACACTAATTATCAGTTATCATGTTACGACCAAAGACCAGCAATTTATATGAAACCGTTTCTATTGATGTAGAGACATTTAGTTTTATTGTTGATCTGTAGAGAATTTGAAAACGCTTTCTACAGATGTCTTTAGCTACCTCGGAGTTTATGAGATATAAAAATCCTGCAAGCTAACACTACATCTCGCATACGATGCAGTCATTTAATTTTTATTGTGTGAACCGCACATAAATTTATCTAATAAAATGGTTATTTACCACTCTATAAAAGCTATTTATCCTTAATTAATATGCACGTATGTATAAATTGATTCACAATTGTTAATATATTTATTTTTTAAATAAAATTTTTTGTACAGTTTTTAATATTTTTTCCTTAGAGAAATCAGTTAAATGAATGCAGTTTTATTCCCTCGTTGTCCAACTATTGGAGATAAAAATGTACTATTGATAGTAGTAATTGAATAGTTTTGACATCTAAAGTTGCAAAACATCTGCTCTTCATAAAGTTCTAAACTGCTTTCTGTCTGATTCATTTGCGTATTTATAAGTTTTTTAAAATAATATCGTCTAAAAAAGTTTGATAGAAAGACATGTATCATTTTTAACATGCTGTGTTCAGACCGACTGAGCAAACATCGACTATTTATTGTTAAAATAAAACAATGTTAGCTAAACGTTCGATTGATCTGGACAGAACGAAAAATTGCTACTGGAATACTTTATCGCTTCAATATTGGAAAAATGGTCAAAGCATTAAGGGTGTATATTATATGTAAGAGTTCTATAAGCACCTACGAAGTAAATGTCATATCTTTAATTATGTAAGTTTTTTTCAATTTCTCTAAAATTAAAATTGATATTGCTGACCTTAGTAAGCATCGCTAACGTTGATTATTATGTAAAATAGTATCCCATCCCCAAGCCTATTTACATGACCAACATGTTTGTGTATACCAGTTATGATCGGCCCATGAGCACATTCCTATTCCGTTTCGTGTTTCCGTGTACTAAAAAAAATAATACTTAATTACAAGAAGCTGCCAAACAAGAAGAGCCAGTTGACAATAAAAAAATGGAAAAAGTATTAAATAAAAAAATCTTGTTAGTAAAATTCAAAATACAGTCGGGTCTCGTTTATTCTAACGCTCGTTTAGTTTCAACGCTCGATTATCGCAAATGCCGACATTCGTTTATTGTAAATTTTTTCTCCTCCTTCACCTCCCACCATTCTCGAGTCATGGCTACTTGACCAATCAGCGTTGACATCACAGAACGTATTGCCAACTTAATGCCCGGTATTATAAAGGACCTAACAAAATTTGTTAGCTAGCAATTACATTCATATGGGGTATTAATACTGTACTAGTATCTATGGATTAGTTATGGAATTTAGAGCAGTGACACTTCAATTAATTGTAACACAGTTGGCATCTTTGACCGTACAAAATAATTTTCATAACATCACCACTGTTTTAATACCGTTTGTATTTACCTTCAACGCGTGCGCGAAACTTGTCAAAGTCATCAACAAACTCCAAAAGAACTGTCATATATGTTTAATACCTCAGTTGAAAGTGTTTGTTAGCTAACAAATTTGTTAGGTCCTTTATGATACCGGACATAAGAATAGTAAAAAATGACACTTCCCGATTAGACAAAATTGTCTGCGATAGCTTTTTCATGATTTTGCAATGTCGAATTTGTACTTCTTTGATTGTATATGTTGTTAAAATATAAAAAAATACGAAGACAAGAATAAATAAAGGATTTCTTGTATTTGATATTCTATTATACATTTATAACATTTGAATACATCTTCGTGGTGATGTCAATTCCCGCGCCAACGCTGATTGGTCAAGGATCTACACATAACTTGGTGTGAGCCCCTCTCGACTTGAAATAAACGCGCGTCATATGATTCAGAAGGTTTGCAATAAACGAGTCCCGACTGTAGATATCTTTAAGTTATATATGTTGTTTGTTTACTTATGTATAACATCGCTCACTACATAATACTATTGGGACAGTCTACAAAACATAATAAATTCGATGTGAAATATGTCTTGTATAGTAATTTTTATTTGTCATGGGAGATAAAAACGTAGGTAGAAGGTACATTTCCAGTCAGTATAGAAAGGATTATGGTAATATCAATTTTATATTTTATTTGCAACTATACATTAAAATAAGAGTAAAATAATATATTAGAACGTTGATTGTTATATCAATTATATATAATTCGGGCAAGACTACGTGAACTGTTTGAAGCCACAGGTGCATTTTTGAGTAAGAAAAAAATATAAAAACAGGGTCATATTCTACTAATTGAGATCTTCATTTTGACACTCCACTTGTCTAGATATGAAAATAAAAATAAAAATTATATGGCGCCTCTCTCTAAATTCTATGACGTCCTGCCTATTATTCTAAAATTTAAAATGATTTAGTATTTGTCGTTGATAGTCCCACCAAAGCCTCGTTACCAAATTTTTTTCAGATTTTTGAACTAGTAACCGCACCTAACCAAGTTATAGGGGGGAATAAAATAGTGCTTTTAGCCTCCTGCTGGCGCCATTTTTGAGATAGAAAAAATAAATAAAAAATAGAGTAAAATTCTACTGATTTATATCTACATTTTGATACCCTACACGTCTTGGTATACCTACAATTTTTTAATTTGCTTTAAAGCCTCCTGCAGGCGCCGTTTTTGATTTAGAAAAAAATAAGAGAAAAAGAGTCAAATTCCACTGGTTTGGTTATATATTTTGACGTGCCATTTACCTTGGTATAAAAAATATTTTCTTCGTCTTGTTTAGCACCTTTGCATCCACTCTAAGAAATTATTTTTTCAAAAAATTTGTACATATATTTGTATATATTTACTAGAGGGCATCATTTAACATGTTCAGTAAAAATTTCAAGTTTCTAGCTTATATAGTTTACGAGATATTTTGCTTTGACTAAAAAGGTCGGACGGGCGGACCACAATGTGAGATTAATTGGGTTTCTTCGGAACTCTAAAAAGAAAAATTATCCAATTTATATTTACAATAATGCCTATTATAAGGTCCACATAAAGGCAAACCCGGAGCACTTTTTTCTGTAATAGAGAACCACAGCTATCAATTTTATTGGGTTTAATTTATTCTAAAATTATTTATTTCTAATCAAAAATCGATCTATTTCGACTGGTCTATTAATAAGTTTCAGTATTCATATTTCAATCCAGTTCCTAAGTTATTAAGTTTTTTCCTAAACATACGGCTATAGTTCTATGTCACAGTAAAGAAAAAAAAGTTTTTCAAACGTAACCAAATATGACATAATATGTATATTACCATTGCCATGGCAAAAAAGATTGATTAATTAAAAATGCGCTTGTATTTTTAATACAATTATTTGATATAAATGCTAATGAATTGCCCGATCCTTCCGTTTAACAAATCCTGTATATTTATAATGATAAAAATTACTGTATCTCTAGCGTATAACACAAAAAATATGTTTAATTACAGCATTGATTACATGTCTCATCTGCTATAGCGAAATCATTGGTTAGTATTCCCCAAACCAAATCTTTTATGGATTTGTATTTTATAAACACAGGAAGAATATAGCGTACACAGATACACATAATAATTACGAAATCGTATAAAGTAGATATTTGGAATTCAAATTTCGTAATGGCGACACGTTTCAATTACAGCATCTACCGCCAGAGGTGCTGCAATTACCTCGAACCACAGCACGCTTTGTGCTTAAGTCAATTAGTACAAAACATTGCCACCAGGATACGAGATACGTGCGACGAATGTGGAACAATGTTTTATCGTTTTGTTTACACGATTTGTTTCTAATTTTGGAGATTTATTAACTGTAAATTTCCTATCTGCAATAGCGACAGCTTAGAGAACTTTGGGAGTGCACCGAAATATTTAGTCTTCATGTTTCAGTATTATTTTTCCTTTTTTTATAATCAGCTGATTGATCTTGTGTGAGAACGGGGTAGATTATAGTTTGTCACAAAATTAACTTTTAACAATGGGTATTACGTCTCGAAATCGAATTCTGTGATTTTATTTTTTACCTAAATTTAAAACAAAATGTTAATTTCATCTTTCGCTATTTTTAGATTTTATTTCCGTGTATTGCATAGAACATTTACCTACAGGACCAAAGTTGTAGAGTTTTAAAAGTTTTATTTAATGATTGTTTTTTACCTTGAGTGGAGAGATCAAGGTGAGGTCAAGCCCAACATGATTTTTAAATAGAATACCCTATTTTTTATCACACAGAGTTAAAGATGTCAGAGAGACGTTTCCAAAACACTACTTAATGACCTACTTTTGTTGAAAATTGTTTGCGTTATGAGCTTTAGAATTTACTGTGCCGCTAGCATCAGTATTTTCCAGGATGTACAAAAAATGTACCAAAAACCCATCGACATGTTTTTTAGAGAAACTACATAATCGTCAACCCTAGTCAAAACCTTTTTGTAGTTTTTGGTACATATTTGGTACATCCTGGATAATATTAATGCTAGAGGCACCGTAAATTTTAAAGCTCATAGCTCAGACAATTCTCAACAAAAATATGTCATCAAGTAATGTTTTGGAAACATCTCTCTGTGGAGTATTCCACTCAAGGTCAAACGGATATAATCATTAAATAGAATTTTCAACACTCGACAACTTTCGTTCGAAACATTTTTCTCAGAAACGTTTTATTTTTAATATATTTGACCATTTTCAGACTTTTCTAACACCCTGTATAAGTAAAAGCTATTTAAGTTTTCATGCTACACACTTCGCTCAAGATTGTACCTACTATTGAAAACATTCTTTAAAATAATAATTTTCTGTATATTTCTTAATACCCACTTACGTGAAATTTGCTTCCACTCGTTCACCTTGAAGTACGCGCCTGTTTTGAGAACAAGGAGTGCTAATTAACATGAGTGTGCTAATTTGAACGTAATATTCGCAGCCCTAAGAATTATCCAAGAGAATTATGCAAATACATAATCCGAGAGATCGCTTAATGAACGTCTTTGACCCGTTTCGGAAACAGCTACGAACAATATCTGAAATCGGATGTTTGTGCGTGTCCTCCAAAATGTAAATAAAATATATTACATATAAAAATGGATCTAGAAATTCCACTTTTGTCTAACAATCTAGAGACTCAGTTACCAAACCGATTATTTTTGATAAATTACCAATTAGGAATCAGCGTACCTACTTTAATACAATATTCAACTATCTCATTCTTGAAGACAACAATTTACTTACAATTAGCCAAGGAAAGATGTAAAACTCATAACGCGCTATATAATATTGAAGTCAGTGTACTCCGCAAAATTGTGCTCCGTAAAGTCAACAGCGTATCATTCGTGTATTCAAATAAATATCAGTTGTTTGGAATTATAAAATTAATTCATTATTTTCAACCGTATATATTTCGCTCAGTTTTTACGAAGCTCAATTTAATTTGGTTTGTTTCAGCCTTTGGGTAATTTTCATATATGTAAAACTACAAATATAATTAATTAAATAGATGTAGGTTGTCCAGAAAACGTAAAATTCTTATAAGCTAGGTGTGGGTAAAAGCAAGTCCGCGGGCCACATCTGATCTGTCCGGTAATTAGTCTGGCCTGTTAAATTATTTCGATTAACGATTGTAACAAATTTTTCATGTAAAATTAGCAAATATTTTTAAATCCAAATTTCAATTAAATAAAAAATATTTATAGGACTACATTTCTACGAAATTCCAAAATAAAAATATAAATCTCCTATATGTTCTATGTGAACTATTTCAGTGACTCCTTAGATAATTCCTATAATCTCGGCCACCCTGTCCGTTGCTATGATTGGCCCATCAGCAACTTCCCATTCCACCTTGTTTGTATCCCTGTGCTTCCTAACACACATAAACTCTCACAAACACACACACAACACATAGGTACTCCAAATAAAAATCGACCACGAAGGAGCTGTCTGAAGAGGCTAAGCCAGCAGCCAAAAATGTATTAAGAAGAAGAATTTATAGGGCCTTCGATATTCTAACAAATCATTTTCTGTACAAGAATTAACACCTTTGAATATTATCCCAAATTTTATAATCAGTAGTTTTTGTTGTATAAATTGAAAAAGTGAAAATTGTCAAGTAAAAACTTTCAAAACTTTAGTTTAAAGTAAAATTACTGGCCTATGAATAAGTTATACTATTTCATCCCGCCTTCAGTAAAAATATTTACCCACCCTTGGTAATAACAAATAATAAATTCTCTTATAAAAATATCTGATTTTTATCAGAACTTCTCAACAGATTTTTTATATCAATAATATTTGAGATGTTGACAGAATGCTAACTTTCTGTTAAAATGTAGCAAAAGTATTTTATTTATTTTTTATAATAATTAACCTAATTTTTCTTTGCTTTATACTCTCTACATAATGTTTGTTAACAATAATTTATGTAGCTATTAAATAACAGAAATATAAAAAAGTAGGCATAAAAAATAACCGTAAAACAATCCGCTGGCCCAATTGTAAGACATAAGGGATTATAATATAACGAACGTCTTTGGTCTGTTAGGGAATTCACATCGAATCATTTCCGGATACATATGTATATGTATATATATGTATATGTATGTTAAGTTAAATTGGTTTCCACGTTTTGCCGTACGTTAATAATTAATCGCAAACTCCCATTCGTAATCAACCCCCCTACCTCAATACACCCGCTCCGGTGTGTGGTGGTAGCTAATGGCATATAATGGAGGTAATCAGACATGGCGGCTGTGTGTAGTTGGGAATAGTTTTTTAAATACTGTTGTGGTATTTACCTACAGAAAATGTATAATTTTGTAATTATGTTCTTGATATTTTTATTACTGCATTTTAAATGAACGTATAAAAAACTTACTAGACCAGCGGTTACCATTTAAAGGAGAAGAAACCTTTTATAAATTTGAGATTTATGATGAATCCATATAAAAGATATTGCAATGCATAAATCAAAATACAACATTTATTTTTTAATTGGTTGTCACAATTTAAACGAAATTAATTTTTTGTTAATTATATGTGTCGCGGTCGTAGCGACGCATTCAGTAGTAAAAATCGAACCTAACGCAATCGGGTAGATTGTCATCTCACCGAACTTAACCGGTGTTTAGTAAACAATTAAATTAGTGATTATATATGTTTAACAATTAGAGTATTTAATTTTTTTTAAATAAATTATAACTAATGAAAAATATGAAAATACCTCGAAAATGGCTAGTGCAAGGTTTTCTTAAAAAAACACAACCAATAAAATATATTGTTGCATATAGGTTAGGTTATGCTAAGTTCTTGATAACTGATATAATTATTTAAATAAACATAAGAATATTATTCATATATAATACATAAATTGATTAGATACTATTTTCAATAAATAAGTTAATTAACAATAATATCGATTTAAGAGTTAAAGTGCTTACAACAGTAGAATAAATAAAAAACTACAGCGGAAGAAAATCTCGAAAGTCTTTTAGTTTAATAATAAAGAAGAACTTGTGATATGGAAATAGCAAATTATTTAATTAATTATGTTTTTCAAACTAATAATTCATCCGATAGCAATAGTTCAATTTTTTACCACAGCGTGGCGTACGATCTGAGACACATAATATCAAATCAATCAATCAAAAATATTTGGCTTATTTGAGCTCACATGTCATATCATGCTCTACATTTTGTTTCTCTTTATATTTTGGTTTATAAAAATACTGATAAAATAAAACGCAGAAACAGTCGTAGAAAATCGTATCTATTAAATTTTTTAGCACCACATAAATGTTACTAAAGGCCAATTAAATTATATTTTTGAGCAATAATTTTAACAAATAGTCACAAGAAATATTCTAATGTTCGATTCATATTAAGCTTTTAATTATTTCTACACTATAAAAAGACCCCTTGAGATGTTACCACGTAACCTCGCTCTACCAGATTAAAAAAAATTTGAAAAGATAATTAAGAAAATAAACAGATAGGTTAACAATTGTTGGTAAAAGTTTGATGATATAGTTTTGAATTTTAAACTTGGAGAACCATTCAATAATATTAATTAATACTTACACTTACTTACTGTTGAAATTTTGATAATATGTTTTTATAATTTTCTTTGTCTGTCTTTTCATTTTTGTCAAATATTGGTTATCAATTTTTATTTTATGAATTATTTGCCAATGCAAATTGATTGTAAATCTAGTGTCGACATAACCGAGTTTACTTTTGAGATCCACTGCATATAAAACAATTATAAAAGCAACTTAAATCAGCGTTTCTACGCATCGACGATCTTAGAGTGAGAAAATTGAAGAGTCTTTTATCAGGCAACCGCAACAGCGTTAAATTTAAATTGAAAAAGTTCTTATCTGGAAATGTTATTAAAGTTATTTCATATTGTATTCATAAAAAGACGCTCGTTTTTCCACTAATGTTATGTACGTGAACATTATTAGTTTTCTATTAAATGCCTGTGATATTGAATATTGATACATTTTCGTGCACTGAAATACGAAAAAATGATTTATTTTTATATGTAATAAATTTTATTTTAGTATATTCCGTGATTTAAAAAAAATATATGATGGTTTCTTTTTATTATTAGGTGGATATGTATTTGACAGAATTTGGATTATCTAATTAACTTTTAGTAGGGTAGACCGATGTAAATCAGATTAATTCTTCCTCAATGTCAAAAATGTAATCATATAAGTATAAGTTTTATTTGGCTTTGATTTCATGCAACAAAATGATATGTAAACATAAAATTTCTCATGGGGGCGAAACAGATTAATCACTATTTTGAATCGCATAGAAATTAAAAAAATATCGTGCTTCTTTAAAATTTATTTAATTTTCAAAGGAACATTGACCATAAGTCTTAATTAAAATTAAACATTTAACAATTAGTATGTATCAAATGTACTCCAAGATACATGATTCAATAAATATTGTGATATACAAATCATTCTTTATACATTCTAAATATGTACATAACCAAACATATATACAATGCAAATAAGTACCTATACTGTATACAGAATGAAAAAGTACATATTGTGTAGGTTTATGTAGCTACATCATTATAACTTTAACGCGAACAACCAAATGTATATATATGTGAAAAATATTATTAAAATAGTTTATGCTACTACGTATTTCACGTTCAATAAAGCAAAACGTTTTTCATGCCGTATAAAATACAATACATTCCAATACCGACACTATAAATGTTCCATATATTGCAAAGTCTAGTAAATCTTATATATTTTATTTTACATTCGATTTCTGATGCAATATCTGCGACTTTTTCTAAAATATTCTTCTTACATACAACAAGCAAAACTTCTAGAAATATGAATTCAGTGATACTAAAGTAAAATATATGTGTACAATGTACAGTCGCCTGTAGAACTCGTCTGGCACCCTAAAGGCTAGAATCGCTTACAACAGATTCCAAATTTAAAGACAAACATCATCGGTTATCTTTTTCTATCAAGTTTAATATATTTAAAAACTAAAATTCGGAATATCAAATATTTATTGCCACAAAATTTACGTATACTATTTTCAATAGATTACATAATAATTTAATTGCACAAATATATATGAGTGCTATAAACGAAGAGTAGTTCTTTATCTAGCAAATGAATTTCAAAATATCTGTCTTTGTTTGATACATGGAGAAATGATTTAAATATCATAATAATCAAATGGGAGGAGCCTACTAAGTTTGTGATAAACGAAAATGAATACAAACTGCAAGACCATTAATGCAGGTGACTGTACATATACCTACATATATATATATTTTTGAATCCAATGTGTAGATACAAAATGTAATTATTTCGAGTCACTTAGAGCCCGTTCACACGGCGCCGTAACGGCTTTTTTCTGTACTTTTTTCAGAGGCAATGCATTTTATATTCTGAAGAATATAATTTTTTTAAGATTATTTTATTAATTTCGTAATGAAATTATTGAATTGCACTGTAAATTTATATAAAATAATAATCATTAGGTATATATTCTTTTATTTGTTATATTCATATAACTAAATAAGAATATATGTTTTTTTAATATCTACAGGACTTTTTCAGGATTTTTTTGATAATTATATTAGAGATTTGGTAGGGCATCTACCATATTTTCAAAATTTTTTTTGTAGCTGAATAAAAAATTTAAGAAGTAAAAGATCAGGATTTTTCAGGAGTTTTCTTAGGAATTTTTTTATTAAATATATTAGGAATTTACTATGGCATATTCAATAATTTTTTCAAATCTTTTATATAACTGAATTATAAAATATTAAAAAGTAAACAAAATTTCAGGACTTTTTTCAGAATATTTTTGTTAATTTCATTGGGGATTAAATAATATATGATCCATAATTTTTTTATATTTTTAGATTTTTTACAGATAAATTGAAAGTTGGGCGAACGTTTGTCCAAAAAACACCGTATGGATTGTCTACCGTATGTGAAGAAACATTTATTATGAATTCTAAATTTAATTCATATTAAATTTTAAATACGACTGTTTGAATTGTCCCTATTTCCACAACGTTTGTTTTTATTTATGGTTTGTAATATTACATTATATTATAATTGCTAATATAGTATGAAATAAAAAATCAAATTATTCTATTTTTTATTGTAAACACCATTACTTAGTTTGTTTTAAATTAATATATTAAATATGTAAAAATTCAAAATAAACATTATATAATTGCCGTTACGGGAAAAAACCGTGTCGTGTGAACGCAGCGAGTTCAGTGTAAAAGAAGTCACTTATCAGTTGTATGGAATAGATATAGTATAAAGTATACTAAAATGAATTTAAAATCAGTCAAGGGCAGATACTCTGCGAAATTCAAAATCGTTATTGATTAAAACATCAACATAAAAAATTCTCATTATAAAATTCTTTAAAAATGTCTACTTTATATAACCCATAACTTGTAGTAGGTACCCATAAATTTAAACTGGTGAAATATCAAACGAAAGATTATCCAATACTTCCCATAATTTATAGAGCAATTATATTATCTTCTCTGAATTTGTTCTTGCAAATAAAAGTAAGCTCCTTCATCTAGTAGAAGATAATTTAACACGTCTATTATTAAACTATTTACAAGAATTTCACTATTTCAGAAATAAAAAGAAAATGATCAAAATTTAATTGCATTCAATGAAAAATATTGAAAACTGTTTTATTTTAAAAATAAATCAGAAAAAATGACATTTACGGAATAAACAATATGCCTGTCTGTCCGTTTGTTTTATCTATCTCGGGGTTCCACGGACAAAGGTTTTTAGTGCTCCGTACCAAAATCGGAAAAAGGAACTTTTTAAATCAGTATTGAGCCTATAGAAAACTGAGGTAAGACATAATTAGTGTAAATAGTTGACCAATAATAATAGACCTAAATTATAAAAACACAATTTTTAGTTTTTGGTGCTTTTTAAAGCGAGAAAATGTGTTAGGCCGTGAAACATGTTACAGATCGCAAAACGTAATGAATGAACAGCAATAATTTTTAATTTACTTCTTTACTTTTATTACAATATTAGAACCCTAAAAAACCCTTAAACTTAGCCATATTGAAAAACTAGAAGTATGAAAAATGAGTTTATATAATTTGAAAAATTTTATCGATTCCAATGTATGCAGCGCCAATTGATGTTTGAGGAGCAGCAGAAGAAAACCGGATAAATCCATTTTTGCAAATTTTACAGGAGAGGTCAAAATGTAACTACTCTATTTTCATGTACTTTTTTAAAATTTTGAGTATGGTTCTGGGTAGGTACAGTGGAGACTTTTTAATACCCAAATTTTTAACTAGCGTCTTCGGACAAATTGGAATATGGATAAGTTTAAAACGTTGGATTTATTCGATTTTGTTCTACTACAAGTTGGATTTATTCATATTTGAACCACAAAGACATCATAACCTGTAATGGCAAACAGTTGTAAGCCAAAGAAAACAATAATAACTAAACATTTTATTCAATAAGCCACGTTTTGGCAAAAAAATATTAATGTAACAATCGCACACAAACTTTTTCTGTCCTTTGATATTGGATCTGTCAGCTTTTGTTCCGATACACGTTTTTAAGGTAATTTTTAAAGGGAGTTTAGCAATATTTGATCCGTGATCTTTGGTCAGTCGTTCCGGTGATGGTTGAAAATACCGAATCGAAAAAAAAGTAATTTCGGTTCAAAGTGGATTTATTTAATTTATTTAAAAAAAATATTTTTTGCAATTTACAATGATTAAAATAAAAAAATTGAGATAAAATAAAGTTTGTTTGCATTTTCAAAACATAAAAATATAATTCTAACCTAATTTCATGTTCACTTTGTTTAATTCTATCTATTATAATTTACGTAAATTTGTTGACAATTTTAGTAATTATTATTATTTTTTTAATTTAAAGAAAGTTAATGGGGCATGAATTTAATTTGCCAATCCATGTTATTTTCGATTCTACTGATAGTACATACCTGCATTCTCTCAAAATAGATTCAATAAAAACAATTTGTAGCATGTAGATTAATAGGTTAAGGTCGTGTGTTCGATTCTTGTACATAGTTAGGAGTCGGCATCTCGACGCCTTTTCGAGCACCTCTATCCAGCCCCTCTCGGTTTCGATCCCTAGCATTCTCCCGATTCAGCGCCGTCTTGTCCGCCCACACGCTTTACTCCATTGTACGTGTGTCTGTGTCTGTGAATGTCTATGTATTGAATAGTAGTTTTCCCGGATAAAATAGAGGAACATTTAAACGTACGTTTTATTAATGTAATCGGTGGTGTTTGTTAACCTTTTGTGCTCACTTTTCTTTGAACTAACATCGTAAATAGAATTACTATGCATATGTTCATTATTATTGTTTGTTTTTTGTTGTAAATATGCTTTATTGAAATTAATAGTTGAGAAAATTTCGATGAACTTGTAAAATTTGTATATTTAGCTACCATATTACAAGAATAGTTTTATTTATTTAAGTATTATCATATAAAAAATTCGGTCAAGTCATACACGGTTGTAGGTATGTCATAAGTACTCATAAGGGTTCCGAAGTACGTACTACGAGGACTGTTTGGAGCCACTTACAGGTGCATTTTTGAGTTAGAAAAAAATATAAAAATAGGGTCATATTTTACTAAATGAAATCTACATTTGATAACCACACATAAAAAAATATATGACCTCCCTTCTTATTTCTCCAAAATTTGAAATGATATTATTGACTTTATTATATGTCGTTAGTCCCACAAAAGCTCCGTTACCATTTTCTTCAGATTTTTGAGCCAGTAGTTACCGAATAAAATACTGCTTTGAGCCCCTTGCAGGCGCCATTTTTGAGTTGGGGTCAAATTCTTCTGATTGAGATCTAATTTTTGATACCCCACACGCTATTGTATACATTTGTTATACAAAGTATGTAAACAATTTTTTCAAAAATTATTTAAAAAAAAAATGTGTACATATTTAATAGAGGGCATCATTTTACATGTTCAGTAAAAATTTAAAGTTTCAAACTTATATAGTTTACGAGATATTTCGCTTTGACTGAAAAGGACACACGAACAGACGACAGTGAGATTAATAGAGTTTCTTTGGAACCCTAAAAAGAATATCTTGAACAGGGTTTGTTATGGTAAAAAAATGGTTAAAACATAATATTACTTATATTTAAAACATTTTTTTCATTTACGAATAGCTTCAAAAATATTTTTTTAAATGATTATATCGTTAAAGAAGTAATATGGAAAAATATACAGATTGTGCCAAAAGTGGTCAAATATCTCAAAGGGGCTGTTTTTCTGATAAAAATGTTCTGTACAAAAGTTCCAGGGTTTTGAAAAATATATTCAATGATCGTATTTCTTTAACCTTGCATTAGCCTTGAAAGTTTTTCAAAAGTCAACGTTTTTTTTATTACAGTATCATCTACAAAAACTTTTGTTTGAAATATTTTCGAGATTTTTTTCCAGTTTAGGTATTTGATATGACGATTAGATATGTATAATATTGTATAATGTATAAATAATATACAACGTAGACAGTAGGCCCATCCTTTTTGATGAATTGTATATTAATTCGTTTACACCCAAATTTTTATTTAAAAAAAATGTTCAATTTGAACGTGTAAATGGACCCTTTTTTCACGGAGTCGTCGCAGCAGTTTTATCTGAAGACCGCGGCTCCATCATTCACCGGAAATTGTACATCGTCAGGCGCAGAATACGTCTTTATGTCCACGCGGACATCCCAACACAGTGTTTACAAATTTATTTGCTCATAAGTCAATGTTTTTGATGGGCGACATTCCACATCGATTTTTTTATTTTCCTGTTCGAGATTTAGAAAAAAACTTTTAGTGCCGGTTATGCGAAAAATATTTAAATGAAGATATCGGCAGTTTTTTTTTCTTATTTTGTGATATGATTTATTTTATTAATATTCGTAGCAATTTTTTGTTTGGTGTTCCTATTAGTGAATATTACATAAGTTAGTGGCACCAGTCTTGGATCATACCCCAGTGTTAGATTCTTGTTTAATTAAATATATTAAATTAGAAATATTTGTTGATATTTGATTACTGCCATTACCGAATCATAACCTATAGACACATAACAATAAAACAACTTTATTTGATGACAATCAGCCAACTGGTGTCAAAATGGTGGACATTTAATCTAATTATTAGTGTAATCTATTTATTAATTATTATATTACCATAACACCTGCTTTACATTGTTTCAAAATTTACGATTCTTTATTTTATAACTTTTGTGTGTTAGTACTTTATATTTTGTAATCATTGGGAAGAGTCCATCAGTGCGTGCTCATTACTGGTTTTACTTTATCCATAACTGGAGAAAAAATATAACAAAATAAAAGGCTATAATTTAAAAATATATATGTATATGTAGATAATATTGTATATATATTTTCGGATTTTGGTAACTAAATTGATTTAAGAATGTACTTATTTTATTAGTAACATGAGTTCATGAGAATTACTAAAAAGAAGCCGGGCCGGGTAAACTAGTATATTATAAAGCTCAACGTCTCTCTGTCTGCCTGACTATTTGTGCACTTATAACTCTAGAACCACTTATCCGATTTACGTGTTTTTTTGTAATTCATAGATATGTTCTCTGGCCAGGTTATAGGATATATTTCGTTACATTAGGTAACATAAGAAACAAGCAGTGACGATAATAGTAAATCAATTCGGAAAAAATCGTAAATATCTCGGTTCCTATGCGAGATAGGGCTTTTTTCCCCTAAAATCCCTATCCCATGGTATTATTCCTACCGGATCTAATGAAACTAATTACAACCCTCCATACGTAACAGAGGGTGAAATATTATCTCCCGTGCGAAGCAGAGGCGACCTGCTAGTTAATATATAAATTAACAAATACCTACTTTTCTAAAATGCAGACATATTTACTCGTATGTGTAAACTAAAAATAACAAAGACATTAAAGTGTAAATAAGTTCATGAATATCTTGCATTTTTAGAAGAATCATCCAAGACAATTTCAATTTCCATTCTATGCACCTCTAGTATATCAAAATAAACAAGGTAAAAGGTTTTATCTAAATTCATGCTCGAAGAGGTTAAAGCAATTGTTTATGAGATTGTTTACAACGTACAAAAGATCCGATGAATGTATAATATAATATAATCAACGTGGATGATATTTTTGTCTCGCATACGTAGTAGACTAAACATAAGCGTTACAAGCATTGTTCACAGTCGAACAAATATAGTCGCTGGTGTGGGAGTTATTGATTTAGAAAACGTCTGCCTTAATCTTCGCGTAGCCGACTGGCATTCATTTAGAGGCTTATCCAGCTCATTGTCAACAAACTCCTAGCGTTCTAACTCTCACACACACATTCATAAGAGGTCTGTGCTGGGGTTTAACTCGCAAAGGAGTTGGCGGTTATGCAAATATATGGCGGACTAGTAGTTAGAAAGATCCTTAATATTCGAGACGAAGATATTTTATCAGACAAAAATTTCAGAAATTAGATATTCGTCAGTTGGTTGGTAAATTATTATAATTTACTTACTGTTTAACTCTCGCAATTAAAATTATAATCATATTAATCATAATTAAATAATCATAATTATATAAACTGAAAAGTATTTGTCTTCTTTTAAAAGAAAGAACAAACATAATCAATCTTGGATTGAAAAAATGAAATAACTGAAATTTTATATGCGAATTTGTATATTTGTTATAATATTAAAAGATGATACTTGAAAAATATTTAGATGTCTAAGAAGATTTAGAGATTTTGAAACGAAATAAATGGGATTTGCAAGACATATGTCCGGTATTATAAAGGAGCTAACAAAATTTGCTAGCTAGCAATTACTTTCAAATGGGGTATTAATTCTGTACTAGTATCTATGGATTAGTTATGGAATTTAGAGCAGTGACACTTTAACTAATTGTAACACAATTGGCATCTTTCACCGTACAAAATAATTTTAAAAATGATCCTTTAAAGTAGATTTGGTGTATTACAATGCGAATTTTCATATTATTATTAATATTAATATATTTATTGTATTGATAATAGTGAATATTAGGGATGTACCAGAATTGAAATTTTCAAATTTTCAATTCCAGTACATCCGATGAATGCCGAAATTTGTATTTTAATTGAATATTATATTGTCCAAATTTACCTTAATATCATAAACAGTTATGTAGATATCAAAATTTTAAAGTTTAACACCAACCCTCCCCCTCTTTCTCTTAGGGGTTACATTTAGGGAAATGGTCAAATACATGTTTCATTATTTGTAATGTAGGTATTTATTTTAAGTTTCAAGTAAATCCGACCAAAAAAATATTTTTTCCCATATTAAATTTTTACATCCCTTTTTACCCTCGTAGGGGTTTAATTTCTAAAAATCCTTTTCAGTGGGTGCTTATAAAAGAAAGATACCCCCGAAATTTCATGTTTCTAGATCCAGAGGTTATGGCTCGGCGATCATGAATCAGTCAGTCAGGACATGTTATTATACAATGTATATTATATGTATATTATAGATTACTGTTACAAAAGTTTAATTATTTATCTATATCTTTTATAATAATATCCAGTTAAAACAGACACGTTATATTTACGTAATGTATGATTGAAACTGACATCGATCTAAAAATGTAATTTTACCAAATTTTATCTGGACTAAAGATGCAAAGTAATGAAACAGAACTGAAGATAAACATTCAATTAGTAAAAAAGTCATACTTTTTAATAAAACAATTAAAATATATAGAACGTATAACACTTTTATTTTAATAAAGTGTCAGTTGACGCAGCGGACAAATTTGAAATTTTGGCATCAACTTCTATTAAGATGTATTTTCATTCTGACGCTCGTATTCTAGCGTTAAATCTTGTCACGTGGCTGAATTTTGATATCTGATTCGATCGGTCTGTGAAGTGATGGTGAAGGGAAAAACAGCGGTAAATACGTGGCGTCAATACCCTTCTAGCATTTAAGTGGCTACTAGATCTATCCTGATTTTATAGTGATTGATTTGTATTTCAATTAAACCATAAAAACGAAGAAATAACGTTTTCTAACAATTTTAGGTAATTGATAATTACCTCTTCGAAATTAGTGACATATGAGCTCAACCTTGTTGACCTTTTTTCATTTGACACTAATTATCTCGTGACTTGTACATGTGACTATTTTTGACACTAGAACGAACGTTGAGCGTCAACATGAAAAGGCACTTTAGCTGGATTAATTTCTTAGAAATATCGGATGTTTTTGAAAATAAACTACTAATTTCCTTACTTCTAGTTATCCGATTTGGCTGAGTTTTAATTAGGTCCTATTATGATAATAAATAAATTAAATGAATTCAAAAAGATTGCTGTTGATTTATTACATTTTGCGACCTGTAGCGTGTTGCCGTGGCTTAAAAATATCAAAATTGAACTTTATATTTGTAAGACCAATCGATATAAAACTAATTGTTAGTAAATATGGAAACTGTTATGTTCTCTTTCAGAAATTGTAAATTTCAAAGAAGGGTTACTGAAGAAATTTAAGATATAATGCTCATTTCTTTAATGTGCATACGCAATTTTTTTTATTAATACACACTTCCAAGTAGAGCCTATTTAGGGTGTGCAATATAACAAGGATTGACCATTAATAGAACTGTCAACTTTTTTACGATTGAACTAAATTCCAAGTTAGCAATATAATTTGTCGAAATAACCTAAAACAAATTTCCGCGTTTTATTTATAAAACAGTTAAATATTTTATAAATTAATCAGTATCACTCGTAAAATAAAAAAATAATGAATAATAAAACTGTTACGCACTTAACATGGCAAGAAAAAGTTTACAGCAACAGGGATTTTAAAATTTCCCCAAACAGTAACTGTAAAGCCGGAACTTATGGTTGGTATCACAAAGTAGAGTTAAGCCTTCTCTCTTCCCAATTCGTGTGCATTTTCCGGCAAAAATACAGCGGAGTTTGTGGAACAGCTTTATGTATTCTAAAACATTCGTGTATTCCAGACATGTGCTGCTCCGTTTTGGTTCGTGTTTTGTAAGGCCGTTAAATCTACAACTGTCCGTTTATCTATGATTGGATGTTTTTGTGTACAAACTGTTATTTATATCTGTCGCTGGAAATTACTAACCGTTGCGGTCCCAAGGACACATTGCACTTAATTGTCGACTACTTATGTATATAGTTTTTTATTTTCTTATACGATATATGTATGAAATTCATATAGTAAGTACCAACCTAAGTTTATACCAATTTTTTTCGAAATCGAGAGTTTGATAAAAAATATCAATTTTGACTTGTCTGTCAGTTTTTAAACGCTGTAACTCAAAAATGACAATACATCCAAGAGTGAAATTATATATTTAGTACCAATCTTCTTCAAAGAAGAAAAATTCAATCTTTGAAAACGATTCATCGTATTCTTTGTGAAAAAATTTGGTTAAAATATAAAAATTTCTATCTTATATAGTTTACGAAATATTTTGCTTTAACTGAAAAGGACGGACGATAAAGTGAGATTAATAGGGTTTCTTAGGAACCCTAAAAACGAACAAACTTTTTTAGACAATTTTTTATCACATTTTTAAGATATTTAACAAAATATTTATAGATTTCTTCAGAGAGAAGATAAACATAAAATTATTTGGTATTTATTTTTTACTAAAAACAATTTATAACAAAAGTTAAATTAATTTTTCAAGTTTTATTAGATCAAATTAATTTTTGTTTGTTTGAAGATAACTTTTCTGTAAAGTTGATAGTTTTACAAGTAAGAAGTGAAGAAAAATCCAGTTTTATTTTTTCACTGGGAATAAGTACAATTCTGCTATAAAATATAGCTTTCATTTAAAACAAACGATGATGACGTCAAAACGACTTCCATACCTTCATCAAAAATTATTTTCTTAGCTCCATCTGATATCCTTTTTTCCGAAACATCTATCTTGCTTTATTTTTGAAACATTTGTCTGGGCGATTAAAAATATACTTCTTCAATAGATGAAAATACATATATAATATTATGTAACATGTATAATATACTCTATTGTATTATTACAAGTATAGGTATATACTATGTCAACTTTGAAAATCACGTACATAATTGAAATTCTATTTGTTCTCGACATTGAAAAAGAGACCATCACATTATTTTAATGAATCCATTATAGATTTCAACGTGATCAAATTTTGATATAATGAGTAAGGATAGGTATGTACACACTGCTCCTTTGGGATAAGCACGGGATCTCATATTTCCATTAAAATCCCAGAACAGAACTCGGGTGATATTACTACAGCTGATAATAGGAAATTAATAAACATACATTGTATAACATATTTGAACGTGTAGCTTTTCAGAATTGTACGCATATACACGTTCGCGTAGTATGGAAGTGTTTTCATTTACTGTGATAAAACAGAATCGACCCATTGAAAAACGGGAGCGAATAGGGAGCAAAGGAACAAGGAAAATAGAGATAACGCGTGTGCAGTGGCACTTAACAATTTTATAAAAATTATATTATTCTGTTAAGTATTATATAATTTGATAAGTTAATAACAAAATTTCAATGTTTGTATAATAAAATATAAAAGTATTTATACATTTACCTTTATGCATGAGTTATTATTTATTAGAAAACCTAGGAATTTTATTAACCATTAAAAATTACAAAATAAGTCAATGGTATTTTATATACATGCAAATATTTACTCTTGTTAATATTACAGCAAACTTACAAATGGAAGTATCGTCTTTTACAACTTTAATCTAAATAGCAACAAGACCTTTACATATTTAAATATAAATTCAATTATTAACTACATGTTGCTGTTTTGTCTTTTCAGTATAAACACGCCATTAATTTGAAATTTTGTCGTTGAGTCTGGCCATAAAAACAAAGGAAGTCCTAAATATTCGACAAATTGTACGAAATAGGTAATCTATTTTCTCTTATTTTTATGTTACTTACTTCTTTCGCTTGATCAAAATTTTGTTATCGCGATAACAAAATTTAGACGAAGCTTCAAATGTATAACAAAAATTTGATTACGAATTTGCTGTCATATAAACAGGAGAATGAATACTTAGTTCTGTAGTTTAACTCACCCTGAATATAGTGACATTTCTTACCCTATTACTGTTGTTAGATATTGAATACGTCATTATACTTGTACTAGTCTTTTGAAATTATTTATTGATTCTATTTAAATAGTAAATGAAGTGTTATTAACACATTTATATGATTAGAATGTTATCGACCACTTAACCCTCCATTAGGCACACGGATTACATGCGTAAGCCACTCTTTTAAACATTGTATTTGATTCGCTATAACTCACGATATCGTACTAAAACACTTCAACTAACTAAGAACATACAGGGAAATGTTTTTACCAGCTACTCAAAAGGGCGCATGTGTAAATAAGGTATAAGTATTAAATAGAATAGTTTTAAAAAAAAAAGTAGTTTTCGTACGTAACCGCGCGCTTAATGGAAGGTTAAAACCGAGTGTCAAATATACGTTTTTTTCTACCAGATAAATTATACTGAAATTGATGCTTTAGCACGTAGTAAAATGTATTAAAAAGTTGTTTTCAGGGGTTATTTTAAGAAAATTTCTCAACTGCAAATATACTTTTTGTTCCTTTTTTGCTTCACACTTTGTATATTCCTCTCTTAAAATTATAGTGACCTTTTTTTGCTCTATACCGATTAAGATGAAATTTGGTATACGGACGTAGATAAATAACCGAAAAACAGTATTATAAAGATTTTAGAAAAGAAACCTTCAGTCATGATATATTTGCTTTTCAATGTGGTTATCAGAACGCCCCCCCCCCCTTTCTAATTTCTAAACTATCGTTGCAAAAAATTTGAATGTAGCTTTTAATTAGTACCCTTAAGTGAAAATCATAACGAATACTGTAGCAAAAATTGTTTATGAAAATTTTTGGAATAACTTTTTTTTATAAATCGTTATGACTCGGAACCCTATCATGTACGTGCCCGATACGCCGTTTTATTTATATTTTTCTTTCTACTTGCAATTTTTCAAATATACAAATTAGCTTTTACAACTGCAGTTTTCATTTTTGGAACTGCAGAAACAAGCTACAACTACACACTAAAATAACCACTGGTTATTTCAGAAAAAAATATAAGACTGCTGGTGTAAGAGAACGTTGAGAAACGGCGGTTAACCTGATATCTACACACCACGCATATGTTCACAGCTTTATGTTGGGGAGAGAATTAAACTTTTAGAGTCTACCACCGTCAGGGTGGTGTTTGCTGGTGTTTAATCCATAGAATAACACACATTCCATCGACGTTTATGTTCTACCTTAGTGTTAAACGCACCTTTTATAAATTGTTATGGCTTCAACTTCAAAAATCTCAACAATATTGTTGGTGTAGCTATGTTGGTTTAAATACCTTTCAACGATTTTTATATTACTTTGTGCTGAATAGTAGGCATTTTAGTTACGTGACTGGTATTTTCTTTTTTCTCAGAAATGTTACTAATTTGAGATAATTAAGGATGCACACGAGATGAGATTTAGGTAAATGTCGATCGGGTAGTATTTAAGTGCGCAATATTTTATATACTTTGAGCATTAAATATATTGTATTTGAGCAATAACATTTTCCGTTTTGAACATTAAAATTTTCTTTTACGCAATAATATTTCCATTCATTAAAAAAGGAATACCAATATTTGTCATTAACGTTTATAAACATAAATATTTATGTTTAAATAATATTTATTGATAAAACCTAAAAACCGAAACTCTCAACGAGATTTATAAATAAAGATGATTGGTATTGTCTCGGTCTCGTCTCATCGAAATTTAATGTGGTTTCATCTCGTTAAAATTCAAGCAGTGTCGCTTCAGTCTCGTTTCGAAGCCGAGTAAAGTCTCGTCTCGGCATGAAACACCTACATATATAAAATATAAGTTTTGAAGTAAGGATAAAGTGCTTATACAAAACAAGAGTTATTTGGAATCAAATACTTTTAATGATACTATCATAGATTGTAAATATAAGAGGTTTTTTTTAACCAATATGAATGATTACATATGATAGAAACATCAAACAAAGTTTAAACACGTTATTGAACGTGTATATGTAGGTACTGTACATACATATATTCCATATGTGGATATTGAATTGATTGAAACAATCTTTGAAGTTTTGTAAATTTAAGTGAAGCATATCATGTTTTATAATTGTGTTAGTATATAGATCTTTCTCTGTAAAATTCACTGAAATTAAAATTATTTATTTAAATAATGTTATTATTTAAAATATAATTAATGTTATAATTATTATTTTAATTTACGTATAAGGTACTAGCATCAGTCTTGGCCTTTTTAAGAATAAGGTATAATGGTTTTTTTTTATTGATGGGCTACTTTTTTATGATTCTTATGAACTCATGTTACTAATAAAACAAGTACCTCTTTATTATTTATTATTTTATGTTTTCTCTCTAGTAATGGATAAAGTAAAATCAGTAATAGATACCCAGTGATGGACACTTGCTAATGACTACAAAATGATAAGTACTACGACACAGAAGTTATAAAATGAAGAATCGTAAAATTTGAAACAATGTAAAGAAAGTAATAATTAGTTTAGTTTTTTTGACACCCATTGGCCGATTGTCATCAAATTAGGCTCTTTTAGAGTTAAATGTCTATATATTATGATTCAGTAATGGCAGTAATTAAATATCAAAAAATATTTCTAATTTAGAACATTTAATTAAACAAGAATCCAACACTGGGGCATGGTCCAAGACTGGTGCCAGTCTATATATGTTAGAGACCAAAAAATATTTTATAATTCTATTTTCGGGAAATATTCAAAACCACAAAATTATTCATATTATTCTGTGTTTCAAACGTACTTTAATTTCAGATTTATTAAACATGCCGAAAATTCTTGTTAGTCGTAATTTCATTTGTTTAATTTATAATAATTTACAAATGCAAAATAAAATTCCAAAAATATATTCAAATTATAAATTACGGTTTAAATAAACATAACTTTTTCTAATTAAATTAATGTTTTTTTTTATAAACTTTCAAAATAACACACAAAACAATGTTTGCGTCCGTATTTATATTAATAACCGCTACGTCGAAATATAGACAGCATATAGTATTTTATCTCGTCGATAAAATTTGAACAGAAACGACAAAAACTCTGTCCAAATAGGCCATCAATTCTGATATACAGCGATCCCCATTGTAACAGAGAACCTGTGTACATACATATACAAAGAATAAGGTGGATTCACACAAGCGGGAAATTAGATTTAGCCAAACAATATAATTAACAAGTTTGAACTTGTAAACGTTAATTTTAAGGAGTTTAACGCTTTAATTGTACTTTATATTTCGCAGATTTACAAATTGTAATTAGATAAAGTATGCTAAGATGTGTATAGACATAGAAACTGGAGCGATAACTTAATGTTAAAAACCTGCTGCGCGATAAACTAGCATTAAGTAAATATATGTATATGTATACTATTGTATATATTTTTTTTATTTAAAAAATAAAATGCACATAGAAAATATACTATTGTAGATGTACATTAGATTTGTAATTGTATGTTGTAAATGTGAGTAATTATACACGTATTATAACAAATTACAGCACACGTTAATTAATAAGACAATTTTTTTTATTGTTTTAAAGGGAGGGGCGGGATATAAAACAGAATTAAGATTTATCTGAATAAATTTAAGTAGTTCCACTTTTATTGGGAGATATTCTTCGAATAGCTACACACATTTTTTTACATATAATAAAAAATTTAAAAAATTTGAATTAGCAATTTATTCTTTAATGTATATTGAGTAAGGTACTGGCACCAGTTATGGCCGTTATAAGAGCAAGGTTTACTGTTTTTGTGATTGACGGGTTTCTTTATTCTAATTATCATGAACTTATGTTACTAATAAAACAAGTTACTCTTTCTTTAATCAATTTAATTACCAACATTTTTTTTTTAATTATAGCTTTTTATTTTGTTTAAATTTAATATTTAAAATTAATATTCAGAAACGGTGGTTATCAAATATCAACAAATTAATATTTATAATTCAGTACATTTAATTTAAAAAAATTGCCATTACTGGGATCATATCCAACACTGGTGCTAGTACCTTATATATTTAAAAAAAAAGAAAATGGGGGATAAAATGAACGTAGATGTTATTGCACAAAACGGAATTTTAATTAAGTACTATCCCTTTAAACCACCGTTAGGCGCTCGGATTACATAACAAAACTACTCTTTTAAAAACTGTTACGACTAATACTTATACCCTATTTACTATTTAGACACGCGCCCTTTTGAGTAGCCGTCAAAAACACTTCCTTCTATATTTTGAGTTAGTTAGTTGAAGTGTTATTGCACTATCATGAGTTATAGCGTTTCAAATACAGTGTTTAAAAGAGTGGCTTAAGCATGTAACTAGGGGTGACCAGGGTCCGGTTTTGACCCGGAGTCTCAGGGTTTCCACACTGGATCTCCGGGCTCAGGGTTTGGGTGCAATTTCTCCGGGGTTTGCAAAAAATCACGACAAAAAAAGGTCATCAAAAATAGAGCAAGGAACATAACAGTGCAGATTATGGTAACAAATTTTATGAAAATAAAAATAAAAAGAATAAAATGAAAATAAAAAAGATAAGATAAAATAAACAAGAGAGGTCTTCATTTACATCTCAGGGTTTACCAAAACTAAAATCTGGTCACCCTACATGTAACCCGCGCACCTAACGGAGGGTTAATGTGATATAAACTAAAAGTTTCTTAACTGTCGTAGTACCAAAAATCATATTCCCCAAAATTAGCTTGTGTATACCCACCCGTAGTGTTGGCTGTGGCGGGTGTGGAATATAAAGAATATAACAATCCAGGGTGACTTTTTTGTAGACAGTAAGTTTTAATAGCGTAGCTACGAGGACATAACTAACGGGTATAATGTCGATCGCATCACGTGATAAATTAGACCAAACAATTGTCATTTGTTTTCACATTGTTTATATTTTTGTGAATTGGCTGAGTGACTTTTTTTCATCGAATACTGATTTTTTTCCTTAGATCTTAGCATCAGTTGATATTTTTGTGATTGTCATTTGTTACTTTTTTGTTATTTATGGTTCACTTTTGTTTTCTTAAATTAATTGATGATTCTTTTAACGGACTTGTACTTTAAAAGTTTATATAAATGATCTTGTAAGGGGGTTGCGTGTAAACGTGGTAGATATTTTGACTTATTGATTTTTTTTAAATAATCAAAAATAAAATTTCTACTATCGAATTATTAAATATTTTATTAAATATATTTTTTAAATAATGTGTATATGTAGGTACAATTTTTGAGAGAAAGCCATATTTTATATTTCTTATTTGTTTATTTCTTGATTTTATTTCATATTTTTGATATTTCATATACATACATGCAATTCTTAATTTTTCTTCTATAGTTAGATTTAGAGCCTTGTAAATTTTCAAATGGACCAATCAGAACCCAACTGATAACATAGATTGGTGAAGTTGGACATAAGGATGTTCAAGAATCAGGAATTTTATCGAAACTAGTGAACAATGTATATTTTTTCTTCTCCAAAGAAATTATACATGTATATGATTTTTAGATCAACATTCCAATTAAAATACACATTATGTGTACAAGTACATAAAATAAAAATTATAAATCTGCATAACAAAGTGGTGTCCATAAAAATTCTGAGCTAACAATCTCAATTAAGTTGTATTTTAAAATGCAGGTAAGGTTCATGAATCGCCCAGTAGGTGTTCAATGGAGATTGTAGGACACAGCGAAGTCGCACGGAGTGGAAGGGGGGGGGGGTGAGATAAAAGGGATGGGGCGGCGAATGAGACACACGGTGCACGCTGTGTCCCATAATGAGAGAGTTCGCAATCCACTTGGGTGTTGTTGATTTAGTGCCGTCATGTCCTGCGTCAAAGTAGAAATGGAAATTTGTGGTTCGCCTTTATAAATGCGTTTTATCTTCGTTTGATTTGTGACTTAATGATTTTTTGTTACAATGAAAGTTTTTGGGTTAATGTCGCAGATAGTTTTCCTCTCGAGAATTCCCAATCGGGAATTCCCAGCAAATTTCGTTGATTTTTTAATTCCCGAATTCCGATAAAAATAAAAGTAGTTCCTGAGAAATTCTGGATTTTTTATATTTAAAGCAGACCGAACTAAATCAAAATAAGCATTCTATTTTATCGTGCAAGTCACTTTCCTACCACATAAAAAAAATCCCTACCAGAACTATCATTATCTGATTTAGCATCGTTCTGAAAAAAAATGTAAGTAAGTCCTCGACTTACGTGTTTAATTCGTTCCAAAGGTTTTCATGTAAGTCGAAAAATCGTGTAAGTCGAGGACTTACTGTAGCAAAAAATAAAATAATCAGTTTTGTAAAATAAGTGAACGTAGCAGAGAAAAATATTTAAAGTTGTAAACAAAATACACCAACTCAGTATTAAAAACTCTAAAAAATATATAAATTCCCTGCTGTGCCAATTAAACTTTGAGAATATAGACAATGGGGAATGAGGAAAGGGTGAGGTGGTTGACAATCTCGGTTGGCACAATGGCCACAGGGTAACAAAGCGCCGCGAAATAAAAAAAAACACTTTTTTTCAAATCGCGTAAGTATGAATTCGCGTAAGTCGAGGACTATCAATTTAATTATTTTTTACATTTTTTAATAACGTGCTTTGAACTTCACTCGGGCATTAAAATCAAATGTGGTCTGCAAATCCATTTTATACGTCATGTGTGTTACGACTGAAAAACTACAAAAATGAAAAAATGAAAAAAAAATATGTAAACCCTAAAACTATGTAAATGAATATATACTGCTTTTTACAAAATGCATTACTATTTTAATTTTTGGGTATGGGGATTGGTAATGGCAATAAACTAATAGGCGTTTTTATAATAAAATTTTAACAGTTGTTTATTAAGGCTAATTATGCCGAACACCTAATTCGCAAATTTGTTGATAAATTACTAATTTCAGTACAGTCATCAAATCTGATATTTGAATATCTACACACACGCGAGTTTTATTGGGGTTCAGATCCGTGCACGCTGTTATACATTTACAGTACGTCAGCATTTTCAGGTGCGTAGTTGTCGAACGTATTCCGATTGATTGCATTGTCCAGATAGTCATAGAGCTAGTAACTTTTTGATAAATCATTTACTAAGAACAGAAACGTAATGATGTTTATCCCCTGACTGAATATGGAATGAAATGTCTGGCAGCGCTGTAGCGGTGGGGTTAGCACTTTTAATTGATTAAAGCTGAAAAAAATATATTAAAGGTTATAATTTTGAATAATGATAGCTTTTATACATTCTTATTTAAAAATAAAATAGCACACCTTCTGATTGGTGGAAAGTACTTTCCGAGATAGTATTTTTGGGGGGAGGATATTAAAATACTTCAGCTCAATGAGTAAAATTATTATAGTGTATTGTTTCCATAATTTACATATTAAAATAGTATTTATTATAAATATGTATGCTTACGACATTTATTTTCTGATAATCGTTTTGTGACCTTTAATTTAAATTTATTGTTTTTACATTCAATAGGCAACACTTCCAGATCAGTGTTGAGTTGAATTTCAAATTGTGAATAATCGTTAATCGTCATGCATATTGGAGTATACATAAAAAAAATGAACAGATGTCAATACAAAGGTTAAGCACATATCTCGAGCTGGAAGTTGTGGTCACCGCAGGACTTTTTTAATTCTTACAAATGCTAATATTTTGAAAATGGTTCATTATACCAAATTAATGGATAAAATATAAATTTTAGGTAGTAATATTCCTTACAAATTTTATTAAAACTATGAACTGTAAAACGATCTCTTCGAACAAAGAATACAAGAACTTTAATATTTCAAGTTTGTGAGTTTCACCGTTTCGACCGTAGAGCGTTACAGACTGACATACTGACAGATACGAGTTGTTATTGAGATAATGGTTGTACTTGATACTGGGCCTTCAAAACGTGTAAATCCGTTGAAATCTCAAATTAGAATTTGTTCATTATTGCTTTATTATATGAAGGTACTGGCACCAGCCTTGGATATGATTTTTAATTAAATCAACTGAATTAAAAATATTTGTTGATATTTGATTACTACCATTTCTGAATATTAATCTATATACATTTAACTATCTTACAATGTGATTTGATGACAATCGGCCAATAGGTGTCAAAATGGTGGGCATTTAAACTAATTATTAGTATATTTTATTTATTATTAATTATTATATTATCATAACAACTGCTTTACATTGTTTCAAATTTGATTATTCTTTCTTTTATATCTTTTGTGTCGTAGTACTTATCATTTTGTAATCATTAGGAAGTGTTCATCTAGTTTTACTTTATCCATTACAGGAGAAAAAAACATACACAAAATAAAAGGCTATAATAAAAAAAACTATATTTGCGGACTTTGGTTATTAAATTGATTAAATAAAGAGTTACTTGTTTTATTAGTAACATGAGTTCACAAGAATTACAAAAAAGAAGCTAGTCAATCACAAAAACAGTAAACATTGCTCTTATGGCGCCTATAACTGGTGCCAGTCGTTATGTACATTGATGTTAGTAGCTAGAATGTTTCTTGTATGTAAATTAAATATCAGACAATGTCTTTTGTATATAATTGCTGAAGATTTTAGCTTTGAAGCGATTCTTAATGAGAACAAATGAAAACAACTCTACGTCACTGAACAAATTCGTACATGGTAATAAGCACTTGTATGTACATTCATACATTATACACATATGTACATGTGTCTGTGAATAGGTGGCGCTGGTTTTATTATGGACAATTATCGCTATGAAGCCCCTTGTTGACACCTGTGCCGATTACGTAACCCTGCCGCATTCCCCGTACCCCATCCCCCAGCGTTATGTAATCTCGGGAATATAAAATCTGCCGTGTGACGAGGATGACATACCGTGGATGGTTAAAATATAATCAAATTCGTTAATGAATTCATGGTCATATTGTAATTTTGTTTTGATGCAGGTACATATATTTGTTACGAAAATGAAATTGCGAAATTTCAGTTGTCTACTTTTCAAATTGAAAACGGTTTGTGTTACGAGCAAATAGATTGTTGTTTACTGGATTGAAAGCTGGAGCAATATTTTGTATACTTTGAGTTATTCCTTTTTATGATTTAGAATATAATACTTGTGGATAACATTTTCTCAAATAATTTAACTTGAATTTTGTATAGAGATCGAGATATTTTCATTGGAGGGTATAGGACTTATTTTTCATAAAATATATTTTTCAATATTAGGATATTGCCCCAAGACTTGTTGTCAGCTTCATCTTTTGTTATAAAAAGGGTTATAGGGACATATTGTGCGATAAAAATAGTTTTATTTCTTGAAATAAAAACACCACCTAGCTATGCTCTGTTGAAGCAATATTATAGTTGAATAGTTAAGATAAAACTATGTAAAGACATAGAAAAATATTCAGGTGACAAGTTTCAAATAGCGCAATATACTGGTAGTAAAATGTACGGTAAATTGATATCTAGTGAAGAAATAAGTATGTATTCATCACAGTTCTTATTACTAATTTAAATATCTAAAAGTTTTTTTCAATATGCCAAATTGAACATCATATTTTGTAAAAAATTTCAAAATGAATTTTAAAATCAATAATTTGAAAGAATGATATTTGATATCCTTCGTGTATTTATAAAAATAAAAATATTTTCGTCAACTCCGCGTGTTTTTTGTAAGTAGTATACACTTGATAAATTTATACAGGGAAACGATTTTTTATCCGCTTACAAGGTACAACATGACAAAGTATTACAATAATATATATTTTTAACTGTACGTCTTGATTTTCATCGCTGTTTTTTAATTCACAGTAAATGGAGTATATATTATATAAATTTATTATGCCTGTATCCAGTCGTCTTTTGAGACTTTTGACATTGGTATTTTTTATGGAAAACTCAAGAAATACAAAGAACCTGTTTATATTCCAGAAATCTTACGTACGAGCAATAACAAATTTATGTCCACGTAGTCTTTTCAAAGAACTTAACATTTTTAACCCTTCAGATTTTTTTGGGCTTTCATCATTGATGATTAAGCCAATACTTTTGTTTATTAATATAATTATTACTTTGGTTTAGGTAGCGTCAGTTTGCATAAATCTAACAATAAGAATGATTAACAAATACATGGACCAGGATCATAGTACAGTAAAATAAGTGATAAAATTCCCTTAATATGGAAAAATGGAAAGATTAGAAATTCCTTCTGAAATAGCTTCAGAAATACTAAATCTTTAAGAAACCAAAGAGTCCCTAGTTGAGATTGAGGAGCTTTAGTCGGTATTTTGATTTAAAGTGAGGCACTCCAAATAGGCGACGAAGCTAGTATTGATTTTGATCACTTACCGGCTTATCGTGTTCTACAAGCCCCACTTTAAATCAAAATGCCAGCTAAAGCTCCCCAGTCCCGACTAAGGACTCTTCGTTTTCTTAAAGAGTAAGTATTTCTGAAGTCATTTCAGAGTGAATTTCTAATCTCTCCATTTTTTCCTTATTAAAACCTAATTTTACTGTACTGTTGTAAATTATTTATTATAATTGATTTCTTCTAATAAAAATGTAAACAAATAATTAGTTTTTGATTTCAACGTAAACACGAACGAAGCCACGGGGAAGTTCTACTACACACATAAAAATAAATCTTACATATAAGCTTTCGATCGAATCATGTACGTTGGAATTTCCAATTACCTACAAATATTCTGTGGGTACAATAAAATAAATCTCCTATTGTTCTACGAACAGAAGGAGCCAAAAAATGTTAATTTGTAATCGTGTTTTTGTAGGAAAACGTTTGTCCCATTTCTGAATGTTACATAAATATTCCAGCTCACTATGTTTATTGCGTTTCCATGTCAAACGGGCAGTATTTAAGGAGAAAATAAAGGAAAGGATTCTTTTTTACAAACATTTTTCAAGTACGTGCAGAAAATTGCGAAATAAGAATAATAAATTTTGTCCACGAGTAAATTATAATTTTAAAAACGAGGTTAGTTTTCTTTTATTGGTTTTGCAGTTGGACAATTTTACGGTATTTCAAACAGACGCAAAAAAATGTTGTATTTAATTTTTTTTTATTGTTGGCTTTGTAAAATATGTAGCCAGTAATATTAAATTTTTTAATGCAAAAGAACCAATGGAACGCTATAAAAACACATATTTTTCCTGAAATTTTTTTTAGGAGATCAAAATAAAAGTTATGTTTTCGATTTTTTATTTTTTTCGCCTGTAGTTTCATCTCTCCAATTATTATTTTATATTTTTTTCACTAAAACTAAAAAAAATGTATTATGGTTAAGGTGTATAATTTTAGTTTAAGTGACTAGAAACCACAGTTTCTCCGTTTTTCCAGTAGTTATATTTTTTTGTTTTTGATTTTTTATGTTGAAAAATTTTTGTATTATGTAAACTGCTACAACAGGTAAACATGCACTTTTAAATTATATTTGGTATGCAGTATTGCATTAAGATAAAAATAATAGGGCGATTACCTTATCACTTGGGGCGCCAAAATAAAATTTTTATATTATTGACATTTTATTTTTTTGATACAATATTAGAAAGTTTTAAGGCCTATTTACACACATTTTACTAGTACAAAGCTCATGAGTATACTATGCAAACTTTCGTAGAATAACTAATTAGACAATTTGAATGTAGTTGCATTTATTTCCAAGGCAACATTAATTAGTGACGTTTTAATTAGTATTTAAAATTCAAACTTTGAAGGTGGTATTCACCCCTTCAATAGCTGTTTAGGCATGTACAAAAAATAAATGTCCCTTAGATTCAATTAAACTACAAATGTATCAAGTCTTATCAAAATAAGTGAGATAATACTCGTAACGTTCACTTTTTAGACGATAAAAGTTACAAAATTTCGAATATTTCCAAAACTCCTAATCCGATTGGCACCAAAATCAGTAGGTCTGGAGTATGTACCAAAGTAAACATTTTCCCCAAAAACAATTTAGATCGGTGCATTTTTACAGTAGTTATCGTGAACGAAAGAAAATACTACATTCAGACACACAAAAATACGCACAGCCGCAATGTGGTAATCAACTTTTCCTTACGTTTTGAAGGTAGTACAATCAGAACTTTCTCTTATCTCAGATACAATTTTTCGACGGTATTACAAAACTTCCATTTCTTTCAAAACATGGAAGTAAAAATCATATCAAAATAAAACTTTGCAGTTTAGTCAACCAAAATATGAACTAAATGCTTTGCCCCAAAAAGGGCGTATGCGAGTAGATGTATTTCTTACATATACAGTATACACCTCCTCAATTTCATCAAACAAATATTTCATCATTTATTGCCCTCATGCACAGAGTGTTGTTTCCGCGGAATCTTCACGAAACTCTACATTGAATGAATAATTACCAAAAACAAAGATACAGATAAAGACAGAAAGCGTGCGTAAGTGAAATAACACGACATCACCCTTCCGAGGAATTTACTAACTTGATACATTACTGACAGATCAAACAATTTATTATACAAACACGTACCTAACCATTGGCGTCTCAATTTCAAAACGTAGTTCCTTCGCGGTTATTTTATCTGCATTTATATTATTAATTTGAAATCACGCCAACCATCTTGCAAGATTGACATTGCGAAGATTTTATTTGATTTATAAGGATAAAGATTTTGAATATGTATTTCTGTAATGCAATAGAAGAATTCTCTTTTGAATTAATAATTAATTTTAAATTTTATTTAAGCCAAAAGTTAATGCATAATTAATATCTCTTTTTGTTAAAAAAACGGATAAATTCCTAAAGATAGTAAAAGATGTTAACTATCTTTATATTTGTATACTATAATTTCCCCGCGGCTTCAACTGCGTATATTATCGGTTAATCCAGACTCCTTTAAAATATAAGCTTCCACTACGGTGAAAATGATAATTGTTCAATTACATCAACATTACAACTGGCATAACTTCTATTTTTTACTTTTCTATATTTTATGTCAGCCTACCATAATTAGTGATTTGATTCATTTTTTCCATTTTTATATAATTTTGTTAGAAACTGTTTTTATTTACTACAGGCCTGCCGTAAATTATTTTTCATATAACCTAACCTAATTTTAAAGTACTTTTTACTAAAAATGAAAGTGTTGGTTCAAGAGAAAAAAATTAAATAAAAAAACTATCAAAATTCATTATATTTTTTATGTATAAAAGTAAAAAAAATCTAACTTTAATCATAGTACCTATAGATTAAAAAAAATATTTAACACTCATTTATTTCAATTATTGTAAATATTTATTTAATATTATCTAAAACAAGTATATAACTTTGTTATTAACAATATATGATAATCTGCATTTATAAATAAGGTACTGGTACCAGTCTTGGATATGACCCCAGTAATGGCTATTTTTTAATTAAATGTACTGATTTAGAAATATTTGATGATATTTGATCACTACCATTTCTGAATATTAATCTATATACATACATTTAACTGTCTTACAGTTGATGGCAATCGGCCAATAGGTGTCAAAATGATGGACATTTAAACTAATTATTAGTATAATATTTATTAATTATTATATTCTCATAGCAACTGCTTTACATTTTTTCAAATTTGACGATTCTTTCTTTTATATCTTTTGTGTCGTAGTACTTATCATTTTGTAATCATTAGCAAGTGCTCATTACTGATTTTACTTTATCCATTACCGGAGAAAAAACATGATCAAAATAAAAGGCTATAATTAAAAAAAATTATTTGCGGACTTTGATAATTAAATTGATTAAATAAAGAGTTACTTGCTTTATTAGTAACATGAGTTCATGATAATTACAAAAAAGAAACTAGTCAATCACAAAAACAATAAACCTTGCTTGATGCCAGTACCTTATAAATATATGAAATTAGTGATATAACTTTCTAATTATAATATCTAATAATTATTTAATTTATTTCATTGACGCCCGTGTTTCTAATTCAATTGTCTCTTGACGCCGATGTAGAAATTTAATTATGCATAAGATTGATTTTGTAAATCTGTGTGTAAATTATTTAATTCAAATCGATTACTCATTAATCAATATTATTAGCAACGAGAAAGGTATAACCAGACAATAATATCCCATTCGTTTCTACATTATTGATGTTAATTCTAAAGTGATCCTCACGTGTGGTTATTCACTAAACACTTATGTAGACATAATATTATTATGTATATATGTGTGTACGTCGTACGTGTGTGAACATATTCACATTTATTTAGCTTAATTTGTAGAAGTGACACTCAGACACTCACGAACTTAGAGAATCTGTAGTCAAACTGAAATATTTACACAGGAATGCATTACATCATGATTGTTTTCATTTTAGTATACATTCATAAACAATTTTCATCATGAAAATATTAATTTTATGTTTAAATATCTCAAGCGAATACTTTGAGGTGAAAATTCTTACTTAATAATATTAAATTACAAAATAAATAATGTTGGTAAAATAATAGTATATTATATTGCAATGAAAGTAAGATTTACATTAAAAGTTAATGCTACAATAGGGAAGGCAAATAAATCTATTGCTGTCAAAAAAGATCATTTCATATCAATTTCTAATTAGTGCGACCCATTTTTTTTTCAATTTTAATTTCAGAATCAACATTTTTTATTTCAAGATCAATATTTTCATTGTCAAACGTTTTTCTGACAAAATTGTCCAGAAATTATACAAAAAAAATTGTTAAAAATTTTCTCTTGATGAAATGACCCAATGACCTATATAGCTGTCAACGTTGAATCACAAATTTAATTTATCTATCTAGATATGGAACATGAGTACCAGAAATGCTTTCATGAGTATTCTAGATTTTTAGAAAGAGTTTAAGACACTCTAGTACGCAGGTCTTTAAAAAATCGAAAAAACACGTGTATTTTAAATGGGAAAGTCACCCCCCTCTGGTAATGGCCATTTTTTAAAATAGAAGGTTGAAACTTTGTCCTCATTTTTTTTAAAATTATTTAGAGCTGATTTGGGGGCGGCCAGGTCAAAATTCATCCTAACCCCATATAAGGACAACCCTAACATATACTTTAGAATAAAATAAACCTGGATGAAATCGAACAAATAGTTTTTGAGATAATAATTCCCAAAATTCACCTATTTTTTCCACCGTCTACTCATATGTTCCCCCTTAAATAACATTACTGAAAGAATAATCATATTTATATATAAGTATACGTAAGAATGTGTATTTCAACATTGAATTATTAAATTCATATGTGGGTTACGATGTGTATGTATCCAAAATATGTTACAAATATATATGTATAGATTTCTGGAGTACGACCCCTTTGGATATTGTAACATTTCAATACACAAAGCAAGTGCATCTAGAGTGCTACTTAGAGAGAAAGTATATAACAATTTTATGAATCGACGGCGTTCTAAAGAACTCTTTAGAAACGAAATATATCCAACATGAAATAGATATATACATACTCGTACATGTATTTACGTGTGTGTATTTCTATGAATTCAATTTAAGAGATAATAAATCGTTTTAAGAGATGTGTATAGTATTATATATATGTTAATAGTTTATGTGAGTATATCGTTTTGGAATTGTATTACTTGCCGCAATTCATTGAAGTCTGCTAGTGGCTAGTACCCTACTGTCCATAAGTATCTATGTATAGGCACCAATTGTTTTAAAGTTTTTTTAATTGGCGTTTGATCAATTACTAATATTTAATTGATGTTTACCGATTATCAAACCGCGTTTTTCGATTTCGGATTAATGAACTTCGAGCTAATGAATTTTGGAATTATGAACATTGGGGTAGTGAGTTTTGGTGTAATTAATGCATCCGATTTACATACATTTATATTCCGTTGTCGATAAGTATTTAAGTGTCGCTATATTTTCTATGAAATTAAGAAATTATTTCGTCTGCTCTCTTTTTTGTTAATTATATGTATACTTACTTCATGGAATAATGACAAAATCCGTCGTTTATTGTTCCATGGTATTTTAAATAGTCCGATATTTTGAATTAAAAATTAAAATAATGAAATATGGTCCGTATTATAATTTTAATTTATACTGATTTTAGTTACAAGGATTACTAATAAAAATATTATAATGTTTTACAATAGGTACATGTTCTAATAATAATGTTAAATTACATTTTTTTAAATAAAAAAATCAATTTTTAAATAAAAAAATCAATTAGTAGGTAAATGAATAATTATATTTAAGTTTTAATCTTTGTATATAATAATGTCTCATTCATCTTTTGAGTATATTAGTATTATAATAACATTTCGGTACTTATATACACACGGAACTGACATTTTTCAATTTCCCTCACACCTAGATGTGTATTTTTTATCTTTAAACCATTACCTCCTCCTTGCAACACTGTATTTTCGAGCTTCGCTTCAGATAATGTATCTCATTTAACGCATTCCATTTTCTCGTTTTTTTCTTCGTCTTCTTCTTCTACTTCTCCTTTTCTCTGTTCGCGTTTATCTCAAGCGATTATCCTTTTCAATATTATGTTACTATTGATCACTTTGAGGGCAAAAGAAATATACCTAGAGCTTTTTGTAAAAGGATTCTGTGCTTCATACCCTTGTAAGTTAAATGTTTGCGAATTAAGTTTTTAAATTTATAAAAAATATATTGTACCTATATTAATGTTTTGATTGCGTAATAACAATACTATAGTGTGTATTTATATACATTACTAGTGAATTACTTTTCAGAAAACACTTCGTGTAGGGTATCAAATTCGGCAAAAAATATTTCTCATGATGTAAGGAACAACTTTTGTTCTTACAAATAATTTCAATAATTTAAGTAGAGGGCTGATGGCATAGAACATTTACTGTGATAGTATAGTTTTTTTTACTATCTAAGCATTTATTCAGTGAAATAAATATATTAAAAGGCTAGTACATGTATTTTTATATGGTATTTATTTTTGTATAAAAATAATTTTTTCACTCATTTTGATTTATCAAACAGTTCAATTATAATTTCTTTTACTTCTTTAAAGAATATTTTATTTAACATTTTAAATCGTTATTATGGGGTTTCCGTTATAAGGTTGCACGTAATATAACAACTCGAGCTTAACTTTACAGAGGGAGGACAGCACTTCAAACATTTATTATAAAGTTTTTAGTATTCTAAGCATTTTCGTGAATAACTTACTGTAACATTATTTTCCAAATTTATAACATTTAACAAACGTGTTGCGTAATAAAAGACATGTCCCCTTATTATTGATTATTTGTTTAATTTTTAATTACATTTTCTACTGTATTATGTCTCCATTTTTGTTGGTATATTTGCATATAGATGGATCTTAATAATATATTAACGAGTTTTTAATTATTATTAACTAAATATTTAACTATACGGAATTTATTATTTATTTGCACTCAACTGTAATGACTGATAATGCAACGTTTGGTTTAATATCTTAATCTGGGGTCAAAGTAAACAGTTATGCTATTTTAACCTAGATGTGAATATTTTTTTAGAAAATTTGATGTAAATAATTTTAGCTTAGAATATCTGTATTGCATAAAATATATCGGAGTATAAGTTAGTTATTTAATTAATTAATTGTAATAAATTCGTTAATTTGACACCGATTAACTAATATTTGACAACATTGTAAATAGTCTGATGTGTCGGTAAAGAGAGTACGCTATTTATACTACAACATGATAAACAAAAAAACAACCGATTAATCTTTATACTTGTTTTTTAAAAGGATTTATTCCACTGTTTACTTGTCTCATAGACGGAATTAGTTCGAATACTAGCGACTATTATCTATCACCTGTCATAATACAAACATGCATTGAATATCTGCCATTTTTGACAGATTTCTTAGATTGAACATTCGTGATCGGATAAATGACCGTTTAAACTTTTCTATGCAACAGGCAAACATACATTTCAATCGCTTTATCTTTGTATGTAAACAAAATCTAAAAAAGATCTATGAAGTATTAACAAGAAAGGTAAAACTAAAAAAAATTAAAACTGAGTGTAACCAATATACATTTTTTATAAAAATAATACATACTTTAAAACCGCGTTTCCTAAAAGAACTGTAATTTTATACGAAGAAAAATGACGTTAAAAACACAGTCTGTGTCGACTAAAATAGCATAGATAAAGTCAACATTACGTTTTAACAGCTCGCAGTTTGCTGTTAAAATATTAGTTCGAGAATAGAGTCAATACAAGAGGTGATAGTGCATTCTGAAATACAAACATCTTTGTCAAGTGTAGAGGACTTATTAATTACATACATACATATTTAATGTTCACTATATATCGTTTTCAATGATTATATTCTATATAATATCTCATCAAAATAATTTTTATTTTAAACATCATGAATTAGTAATTTACATGTTATTATTTTAACCATTTTTTTTAAATAAATAATCTTGATTATTGTATATTGTATATTGTACTGGTATTCTCGATTTTTATTTTAGTGTATGTATCTATTGTAATTATTTTAATAATTCTTATTATATTTTAACAGTATTCTTAAATGAATGCGTTATCGTATTGATATATTATATTATCAGATAAAAACAAATGACCAACTATTGTAGGTACTCTATAAACGTTTATGTAGAAACTCACAAATATGTTATGAAAGTAAATCTTATGAAATTGAAGCTAATACAAGTGGTATTTTTTCAGATGTTTATTGGCAATTTTCATTCAAAGTGCTGTTACATAAACGATTTTTGTCCAATTTTAATGTAATTTACTAAATTTGTAGCTTTATTTATCTTCTTTATTGTGTTCAAATTTTAACTTAATCGAATGAAAATTGACGAAATGGTACTAAAATCAACCGTGCGTGTCAAAATTGGTAGTTACGGTCATTTCCGCTCCTGGCATATGTATGACTCGTTGAATAAATTCTGTGAGTAATGAATACATTTTTATTTATTTAATATTTTTTTGAAAACAATTATTATGTTTTTAGGTTCTACGACATATTTTTTTATAAAAAAAATTACAGGTAAGAACGTTAAGTGTTTTATTAATTTGTTGTTGTTTTTCGTTTTGAAATTCGAATTACTCTGTTCACAGAATTTATTTAACGAGTCATACATACATATGTATGTCAAGAGCGGAAGTGACTGTAACTACTAATTTTGACACGTACGGGTGATGTTAGTACTGTGTTGAACTTTTTTTTCTGTTTTTTTTATTTTTTTTATTTTTTTTGCAATACCAGGTTGTTTTTGTTGGCTTTTAAAAAAATACAAGGTGTATTTGTTCAATTTAAACATTCTATTTGACTTGTGTGTATTTAAAAATGTCAATTTTCAAACGTCATTATTCTGAAAACCGCTGATTTTAGAGATATAATATGTTATATAAAAAGTATTCAGAATACACCGTACAATTCAAAAATGGCATAATATATAGGATATTCCATTTAAAAAAATCAATTATGACTGTATATGTTCTTCTTGAGACACCCTGTATACAATTTTCTTATGTCAAAAAATCCGCAACTAAAAATACTAATCGACGTGTCCGAATTTTAAACGAATTTGTTTTTTTCATCGTGAACGCACGATACAATATGTATATCCAAATTTCAATATTTGCATATCGAAAATCTCGTTAATTATTATTAATAAAACTAATGATGAAACTTTATTAAAATATACAGATATTAACTCTATATAGATATACTGTATACATAAATATTCAAATAAGTCACGACTTATTTTTACATAAATCCCAAGTTCAAAGAATTCAGTATACTATACGAGTATAACTAGCAATGACAAGTTAGTTCAGAAGGTCAAAATGACACAACCCATGAAGCATTCAATTTGCAACAGACCAACATTAAACACATTTTCTTTCCACATCTTCAAATTTCATTTTAAGGTGATATAACACATGTCGTTTCCCCCTGAACTCTCAAGAAGCACTTTTTCTTTGAAAACATCTCTTATGTTCGTGTGAAGAGAAGGGCGCGCGGAGACTGTGACACAAAATGGCCCCACGCTGTTACATGTACTTCAAAACACGATATCGCGGAAACCTATTTACGACTCACGCTGGAGAATAATATGATTTAAATGTATCTTGTTTCCTAAAATAAATCGAATCACTTTTAGACCTTTATAGGATGTGGAAGGATGTTAGAGACTTAATCGTGTTTAATGAACAAATTCGTGTGTTTAAATGTAATAGGTTTGACAAATATGAAGTAATCTAAAATGTTTATTTATCTATTGACTTTATGCGGTTTACAGTAAGAACATTCACAGTTAGAAGCAGGAGTCCCCAACCCTATGCCAGAGGGAACCATGGCGCCCGCCGCTGTTCTACAACGATAATAAAATTATTTCAGTTTTCAATAAAATGTTAAATGTTATTTTTTTAATTTTGAGAATTTTTTCATGAGGTAATAAAGAACATTTGTGTATATAACAAACATTTCAGAAATTGTTTAAACAATATATAAACAATGATCAAAGTTTCAAGAATAGCATTTTTAAGTACAAGGTAGCCTCAGTAGCTCGGCACGAGAAAGAGAAATACGTCATCTGGGGTGCCTAACTGTAGAGAAGGAGAATGGTGTCCCCAATCATAACAAATATAGCTTTGTAACTTGGCGCGAGAAGGGGAAATATGTCACCTGGGATGCCCAAGCTGATTGCTAGAAATTGAAATAAAAGGCTATCCAGATTACAGACGTACTAAATATTTGTAAATCTGTGTGCCTGTATGTCCTAAAAACTAACCGAATGCTATAAAAAATGGCAATAAAACAATCTCTATGGTACATTTTTTTCATCCGTCGGTTTTGTTAAACTAGCTACGTATTTGTTAATTTGATCCGACTTGATTTTCTCGATAAAAATTTAAAAAAAATTAACTAAAAGAATATGCTAAAAGTAAGTAGGTATCACTGACGAAGTTTTTACATAAAATAAAAGTTAATGTATTTGTTCTTCTTTTTCATAACGATATATAATTATTTTGAGTTTAAAAAATGCATCTCCCACTTGGTTTTCTATGGTTTATATTGTTGTTATTATTTGTTTATTCAAACAAATATCAAAATTGTATTTAATAATAAACATTTCTAACGTAGTAAATATTATTTGTTACTGAACAAACCAAAATAACAATAACACATTTATGTTTTGGTATTATCAATAATAAAACATAATATGTATATTCATAATAACAACAATTGATGTAAATATTGAGGTAAATGAAAAAAGAAATATATTATAGATATGTATCGACTAAAATTCATACATATATGTATATAAACTATATTTATATTAATTACATAAACAAATTAAAAATTAGTAGTACACGGAATAAAATATACTGTAAGAATTACAGTTTTTCCTGTCTATCCCGGATAGTAAGCGAAAACATATAATATTTTACTCTCTGAAACTGCAAACATTACATATTACAGTTTCAGATAGTAAAATATTGTGTTTTCGGTTATTATCCGGGATAGACAGGAAAAACTGTAATTCTTACAGTATATTTTTTTCCGTGCATACTGCATAGTATAATATGTACATTGAACGAACTAAATTGTCATATACTTAAATGGATGTTTTACACTAAAATGACAAAAAATATAAAACAATTTGTTTTCAAAATGTTTAAGTTTTGCATAGAGAAAAAATAATGGAGGATTAGTTAATTGTTCGATAACTAATCATGATAAAATCGTTGCACTAGTGCCGATTAAGTAATATTTCATTTCGACCGAAATAAAACTTGATAGGATTGTAAATATTCAGATGTTTTGGTAGAGAAAATACGCTACATAGACAATTACATGATAAAAATTGAAACGTTTATCCAATCCTTTTACTTTCCTATCCAACCTTTTGAACCTTCTGGGCCGCATAGCAGAAATTTTATTTAATTTAATTTACTAAGGGCCGTAGGCCAGAATATAAAACTGAGAACCTTTTTTTTTTAGGTCGCGTTAATTTCAATTCCTAATTTTATTCAATAAATAGAAAGTTAGGAAAAATAAAAATAAAAACTGAAGACCTTTTTTTTAATCGTACTAATTTCAATGGGAATTTATTATTATAATTTTTTTTTAACTATCCTCGCGGACCGCACCAAGGATCCTCGAGGACCGCGGGCTGAACAAGCTTGGGTTAGAGCATGTGCCAAAATACTATTTTGTTCCGAATACCTGCCATAATTGTAATATCTTAATTGATTATTCATGATCGATTAAGTAAGTCAGACATTTTTAAGGGAAGTATATTTTATGTAACAGAAAAGCATAACTTTAACGGAGAATTACCCTTAATCCTGCGTTAACTTTCTTAACCAGCGTACATGCGATCAAATATAAATTACGTAAACTCCGAGGACAACTACTGCATCATGCAATAAAACTTTGATAATGAATAACGATGTGCATACGATATAAAGTCAATTCAAATGCAAATAATATACATACATATAAAATTTATGCAAAATTTCATATACATATATACAAATTATACATATATTTTATTCTAAATGCTACAACATAAAAATAATGTGAACATTATACTCCATATAATATAACGTACATATAGACATAAAAAATAATACATACATACGTATGTATTTAGATTTCGAAATACTACAAATCTTCAAATACATATGTGTATGTAAAACAGATCCATTGATAATAATATCTATAATATTTTAAACTTTTAAATTATTCAGTTTTACTCGCAGGTTAAAATGTGTGAAGATTGGATAAAATCCTTGAGTTGAATTTATTAACATAAAAGTATACTAAATTATAATGTGATTATAATATTTACTTCACGCTAAATAATTTGTCGGTATGATTGGCGTAAAAATTAAAATTAATTAACTTTACATTAAAAATCCATTATAAGGAAAAGAGTTTATACATATTACCATATTTTTCCACGAAGAAGTAAAAATATATTTTACCACTATATTTCGATGCTATTTTTACAAAAAATATCAGATGTTTTATCTTTAATTGTATTAATAAAAATAGATATTTACAATAGGGTGGACAGAAAAAAAAATCCGTTTCTTTTTTTATATAAAAACGAATCTATTTCAGTAACTATTAACTTTATAAAAATACATAAGTAAGAATAAAAAGTTTTCAAATTTGATTGTTCACAAATTAAGTTCCTCAACACATCGATGTAATAAACACATCTCGAGATACAGATAAAAGTTCACTAAAGCCATAATCATTTTAGTTTTTTGAGCTAGTTATTTTTTCGTTTCACAATGTAAGAATAATAATAATTATTATTACAACAAGGAAACATTGAAAAGTGCATAATTTTCTACTGAAATCTGTTTAAATTATTGCACGTTGTAACTAACCTTTTTTGCAGCAAAATATAAATAAAAAATAAACCTTTTTATTTATTAATTGAAGGATTATGATTAATTATTTATAAACAAAGTGCACAAAGAACAGTTCTGTCTCTTTTTTTTAAGAAACAAAATCTCCATGACGGAAACGTAGAGTAAAAATTCAGATATGAAGACAGCATGATTTTATGTTAAAATGATCGATAGAAAGCCGCAGCTAAACCGCCATTTCACCACCGATAACGTAAATGTTTAACAATGTGGAAAATCAGCCTGCTCTAAGATTTATGAGACCACGGGAATCTACTTCAAAGTCTCGGATAATTCGTCAGAAAGGTTCTTCGTCATAGCAAACTAGTTTAAATTATTACTCTTGTAAGACTTTGAATATTTGCACATTATGTTTTTAACTACTTGGAGTGGCAGTACTCAACATTTTCATATTATTATATTAATTATTTACATTATTGAATGATTTTACATTCAGATAGGTATTAATTGATTCCTTAAAGACACGGATTGTATCGGAAGTATTTTTAAACGTTAAATTCAGCTTTATTGATAAATAATGTTATATAAAATAATATGTCACAAGTGTAATAAATACAAATATACATATATTATTTTCAATAGTAAAAATCTTACTTCCTCTTAGTATTTATAAAAAGAAAACGATCTCTGTCAAACAAAGTTTTTCTTAAAACTGAGAAAAAAAATATTAATCGATAAACGAATTGTCACACAATATTTTTAACTATTTTTTATATATAGGTATGTACATATAATTGAAAAGATAAAAATATAATTGCAATTACCTTTAATTTGTTCCTGAAATCTGTATTACACTGCAATACGAAGATCACCATCATTAGACTATTAATTGATTTAATTATTTTATTTACAAATGAAAATTATAAAATATTAAGGCATACGAGTAATTCTATAAGATTTTTTGCATTTTTTATAATTGTTAAAACTGTGAATGGTTTAGTAAAAAAATACATTTAAAGCTTTTATTTATCTGGTAGGTACGTAAAAAATCACATAATGAAGATATAACTTATAGTTTACATTAAAAAAATGGTAGTTTACTAAAATAAATTAAAAATGAGTAAAAAAATTTTTTTCTGAAAATTCAAGATAATTAAATGCTTAGAAGATATTGATAAAAAGCATAAAATAAGTTTGTTTCTAAATTTTATTGAAAAGTAGGAGTCATTATTAAAGTTTCAATAATGAAAACCTTACTCCAATTAAATTTAAAAACTTTTTGAAATAAAAAAAATACATAAGTGCGGTGAATGCTGATAATTTTTTTTTGTTCCCTGCAAAAATATACACTTTCCCGATTTTGGAAGATTTTTATACCATTACTTTTTTGAAAATTTAAATAATAAAATATCACACTGCATACTTCAAACCACCAAAAAATCTCCCACAGACCGGATTGAAACATTCGCAACGGCTGCGTTTATTCGCAGCCACAAAAATGAAGTACATGGTGGCTTATGTGTGACTGGCGCGGCAATTAACAGCCGAGAATGCGGTTTTACAGCGTTTTTATTTGCCGGAAATTTAAAATGCGTTCGACAGCGTTTTAATCATTGAAGACCAAAAAAAGTATTATTATTTATAAGAAATCATCTTATTCAGCGATGGACTAAGAAAATTTGACATCATGGCGAATGTTAAAGACCCCCTCCTACTAAAATTTATTTTCTAATGTTAAAAAAAATATTTTTAATTATTTTTTATATTTGATAATTTTATTATAAAATAATGACCTAAAAAAGTTCCATAGTAAAGAAAAGAAGTAATATTATATTTTGAAAATTCTAATCATAACTTCTTTTGAATATTGTTAAAATATTCACAAAAGAATATCTACAAAATAATTAATATTTTTAAAATTTTAAGCATAATAATTATAACTACAATTTTTAAAACGTTTACTTTACGAAATTATTATAAAATACCAATTTAAAATAAGGTTTTCAACAATTTTAGTGTCAGATAGCATCGAATAGTGCGTGTATAAATAAAATTAATGACTATATAACAGACTTATGAATTCCGCTATCGCAACTAGCGCGTTTTTTTCCACACCGCAGCCGCTGCGAATATTCGTGTTTGTCTGTGGGGGCCTTAAAAAAGATACGCATAAAAAGAGACTCGAATGTATTAAAAACTTAATTTAAAATAACCATAGTAACGATTTATTTGACATTTCTCAAACTATTCATTCATAACTACTTATAAAAACATTATTAAATTATCTAAATTCTTCGTATAAATTATATATAAATTTCAAGTAACAAAATCAAACAAATTCGTCATGTTTGACGCGAAGAAACAGTTCGATTGCGGGGACGAAAACAAGGCTCAAAGACTGAGACAAGAAAACGCAAATGACTTATCATCCTTCGGCGTGAACCTCTCGGGAGTCACAACGAATGATACTGGCAGATGCAAGGGAGTGAGGTGTCAGACAGAGAGAGTCCATGAAGAATACGAAAGAAAAGTGAAATCGAGAATATGTAATCTGCGACAGAGCATTTCCACGTTACGGAGCAGGCTTCTAGCTGAACAAAACCAATTGCAAAAGGATCGACAAGAAGTTATTTTCTTAGTTTCTGATGTCAAGGTTGTATATACACTTGTATTGTAATTTATTTGTGTGATGTGGTAAACGATGCAATTGTGGTTTCTAAGTCACTTTAACTCAAGCCCTGTAGAACACTAAACATAAACTATTTTAATTGAAGTCTTGTTTTGTCAGGTGTTAATTATAAATGTCTAGTCTCAGAGGAGTGATAGCTTAAAATTATAACTTATACTTTACTTGATGTTACAAATTATTAAACTATGCAAGGGATGGGGAATCTTTTTGCACATTAAGATCATTTTTTAGTTTATTAATAGCTCATCAGACAGTACATTATAAAAATAAGTAGGTATAACTGGTATTTTCTTGTTTGAGATAACTTTTCTCATCTAAATATGATAAAAAAACTGAATCCAGTGTCGTGTAAAGCCCTAAATTCTACTCTAAATAGTAATATTCCATTTAAATATCAAAACATTCTGAACGTTGAAATCAACTTTCGATGATGCATTGATCTTAAAGACCATTAAAAAAATTGTCAAGTGTGAGTCGAGCCTTGTGCATTAGTGTCTCGTACCATATAGTTTTTTTTACAAATTTCAAACTTTTAAAGTATTATCAAAGTTAATAACCAATACATATGAATTTTATTCAATCGTTCATCTTTTATAATATCTACAGATAACTTCAAATGTACTATGATTGAATAATTTTGAATTATTACAAAAAAATTTTAATCTCGGCAAAAAAATATTTAATATTATTTAATAATAATACATCATTTCGATTTTTCGATCCCTTGAATTATCGGCTTTCATTTAATACCCCACTTGTCGGGATTGAATAATTTTTTTTGTAATCCATTTTCCCTCTTCAAAAAACGCCAAAAACTTACAATTTTTATAACCTAGGTGTATTATTGTTCCACCATTTACTATAATTAGTGTCACCTTTCTAGATCAAACGGTTCAGTAGGCTGTGACCGACACACAGACACAGTTTTGATTCAATTAGTATTCCTTTTTGCAATTTTATTACTGAACATTAAAAATCATCTAATTTCGAAAGTTTGAAATTTTTTCTTTATATGTATATTCTGGATGTCATTTTTACGAGGACTTTTCATAAACATAGTATACTTAAAATTAAAATTAAATTAAAAAAGCATCTTTTCATTTGTACACCAAAAGACACCCACTTTATAAAATATCTGGGCCACTGTTCCACAATACACGTTACCCTCTTGAGAAAGGTCAAGTTTTCTCATAATGTCGAGCATCGTTTCAAACAAAACAACACTCGTAATATTATTTTCTGTTTTACATTCAACCGTCGTTCACCCCGCTTTAGCTACGCCCTTGATTCGAACACAAGCAGGTAAGGAAAAACGAAGAGGACTCTGTATATTATATATGCAAATGAAATGCGTAACTTGAACACTTCTAGAGTTTTAAAAGTGTTTCAAGTCTTCCTTACCTCTATATTGTTACTTTTCTTCATCAACAGTCATTAAAGGCCTTTCATTCTTGTAACCAAACCAATGTTTGTGAAATGGTTTTACTTCAACTTTAGTTTCCAATTGTTTCTATAATTTTTTAACCTCTTTTACTTTTAATAGAAATTAAACGTTAGTAGTAAAATTAGCATCGATCTTCACCGTGTTTATTATTTATAAAAAATATATAGTTATATTTAGGGCTGAACACGAGGTGAGACGAGACGTGAGTCAGATAAGTCTCGTCTCGGTTTTTGGAACTAAAGTCACGAATCGATCTTGAATTTTACAGCAGCCAGTTTCATCTCAATCTCGTCTCGAAAAAATTTAAGGCATCTTGTTTCGGTTTCGTCTCGAAATAAATTCAGTTGGTCTCGTCTCAATCTCGTCTGGTAAACGTGACCGAAACCGAGATAAAATATTTTTTTTTTTTTCTTATGTAATAAACAAATAAATTTTGTATTCTTAGGGTCGATCCACATTATCGTGCCGGTCCTGGTCTGGTTTCGCTCCATTAAAATATAAATAAACAATAAACAATGAAAGCATCTACACTGTAGGTATCGTGCCGGTCTCGCTCCAGTCACACTCCAATACAGTATTTACTATACTGAATATTTGATTGGAGCGAGACCGGGCCGGGACCGGCACGATAGTGTGGATCGGACCTTAGGGTCGATCCAGACTTATCGTCTCATCTCGTTAAAATTTAAGACAGTCCGAAGTTAACCCTATCTCATCTTGTCCAAAAAGGAACATTTGTCTCGATGTGTAGCTCTAGTTAATTTAACAAATTAATATAAAAAAAATAATATTATACTCTAACAGTATCTTTTACGTCGCCTTATAAAATAAAATTTAAAACAGATAAAAAATTTCTTCCAACACATTTATTTTAAAATCATATTTCAATAGAACAAAAATCGCGACAAAAACAAAAAAAAAGAAAATAATAAAAAAAAAATCTCCCGCGGAAAGTTTTGTTGTAGTTTTTATTTGTCTCATCTAACCAGCGGGTTTTAAAAATGTGAAAATGCCCTTCGTTTAAAGTATTATCTTTTTTACATTCACCCCAATTTATCACCTAGGATCCGTAGTCGACCCCACTAACCCCACCGCCATACAAACACAAGGGCTGTGCGACGTTTTTATGTCGTTTGTTGTTTTTTTTCCAACGGCTGCGAAACTTTTGTGTGTGGAATATCAACGCGTTGACTTTACCAAGCTATCATAGTAGGATTTGATTTATATGTCAGTTTTATTTGAAATTATCACTCTGTATGAATAAATACTAAATATACGAATGTCACTGTGCACGTTGTACAAGCTTTTTGAAGGATGACAGTGTGTGTATCATAATTATTTATGTATTTTTGTGTAAATCATTTGATTGAATTGTAATTGTTCAGTTTCACACCGAGCATAATTAACGGATTTAACACTCCATTGCCATATTTATTAATAATATTAGGGGAAGGTGTTGTACCTTGTGTCAATTTGATTATTCTTTAGTATACTTACAATTATATTTATAATAATAGTGAAAAAATATACTTTAGTAGATCATTTCAAAATAACCCACACAACTAGGTGGGTGTTTTGGGTCATGGTATATAATATAAAATACCACGAATTGGTACTAAAAATAATACAATAAACATAAATACAATTATTATTATTAATTAATTAATAACATTGCAGGGGTGGCCAACTAAATTTATTTTTTATAAACGCGATCTACCAACCATAATTTTGTTATTATACTTGTACATACCTCATTAAAAAGACACAGTTAAATGTTTTAAAGTCATAAAGCCGCGATCAACTTGTTGGCAATGCCTACTATATTGTGTATTATTTTTTAACTTTTTTTAACTTGTTATTAAATTTAATGACATTATTGTTATATTATAGATTCCTCAAATGGCAATTGCAAATAAACAAAACAAAGGTTTCCAAAACGTATTTGGTTTAGAACCAAAAATATCTTTCTGTACTGGTTACTTACCTGTGGATAATAGACCCTGCAACTTTTTTACAAGGTAAATTCAAAACATTAATATTTTAAATTCAATACAAACACCTTTAGTTTAAGAAACAATTTAAATTAAATTATATAATTTAAATTATTTGAAATGAAATGAGAAATAGCGAAGAGCATTAAGTAAACTATTCTAACACTGAATAAACTATAATAGCATTTGTTAACAATATTGAACAGTATTTTTTGTGTTTTAGCAATAGTTAATATAATTTAAACTAGCTTTAATAAAATATATTTTGTTCATTAAAGAAAAAAAATAACACAGAAAAAAATAATTGCTACCTAAAATGACTAAATCAGTATTAGGTTGGTGAGATTTGTACTAAATGAGCAATATTTAGATAATATTTTATAAATCGAAGAGATTTACTGTTTTAATAAAATAATAACTGTCCTTGGTTAGGGCGAAATCGAGTTGATTAGTTTTGAGTTGGTTAGTTTTTTTTAGGTTAGGAAGAATCTAATATTTACAGGCTACGAATAATGGAACATCTCTCCCCCCTCAAAAAAAGAGATAAAATTAAAACAAATTAAATTATACAATAATAATGAACGCAAATATTACTGCGCAAAACAAAATTTTAATGCTCAAAAAAAATATTTTTAATGTCACACTATATGCTTAGTATAATGCCCAGGATTCAAAATGTTATTGCTCAAATACAATATTTATTGCTTAAAGTATATAAAATATTGCGCGCATAAATATTATCCTTTAGTTTATTTACCATTTAAAATTAATAAATCAATTAAATATAAATATGTAAAACTTATTTTCACACAATCTTATCTATAATAATTTTCCCGTACCTACAGAATGTGCCCAAATATATGCACGTCTCGAGATGTTGTGGCTTTCAAATACCACCTCTCTAAAATTGATAGACTTTGTGCTATGGAATTGGAGAAAGTTCAACGAAGTGTTTTTAATATCCAACGTATCATCAGTGGGTGCACATCAGTTGAAGATTTCGGTAAATGCTTTAAACTTAACCCATGAACATTTGTTACATTATGGTTTTCCTGAAATAGATTATTCTAAACTTTAATTTATGGAGAAACTTGTGTAATGCTTGCTTCATAATTAAATAACGTTTTCCCTTGAGTTTCAGACTAAATACAGTAAATTTTGTCCAATATACATATGATATTTTGATAAATTCGAACAAGCAATTAAGGTGAATTTATGTACAGTAATAAAATATGACAGTAATTATATAAATTATTTGAAGCAAAAACAATTGTATGTTAGATTTTTCAATATACCAGTAAACAGGGAGATCCGGTTTGGGATACAGATATTTTAGGAGCTGATTTCCTGGCTTATTGTGAGTAAAAAAATGAGGGAAGAGGGGTCTATCTTCAACATCCTTTGAGCTACAGATTTAAAAAAAAAATTCCTTCAGAGTAGTACTTACAAACAAACGATTTAAATTTACTATAGCAGTTTTTTTCAGTGTATTTTATTGACATTAAAACAAAAGTTAGTAATACAATAATGTTTGTTTAATACAAAATGCTAAATATTAATTAACATTTATTGATATTTGTTGAACACATAACAAAAAAATAATTTTTATGACACTTATAAAGTGATTGAAGAATAATTACAATGAAAAAATAAAATAAACAATTTACTGTATTATTTATTTGAAGTAGATTATTTTTGAAAACTGTCTTTTCGAAAATAAAAGAACATGGAATGATTGTGAATATTGTACGTGTATTTTTCAATGAATAAAAGCAGTCTAGTTTAAGAGTTATTGCTTTTTTATGTTGAAAAATGATTTTACTGCTTTTAATACCATATATTCAGGAAAAGTAACTAATTTGATATATTCGATAAACTTTAAAAAATCGTCTGGAAAACCTAATAGCATCAAAATAACTAAAAGGTAGTAAAAGAAGTTTACTGCCTTTTACCTAAGCACGGCAATATAGTACCATTCATTTATAATATCCCGTATACATGGATGATCAACTATATGTGTAAAATATTTTGTTTACGGTCATCCCAAGTTTTCCACAGCGAAGAAATAAATTGTAAACTACATTTCAAATATCCGTATTAGTTATGTGTATGTATATTTCGCAAAATCGCCGAAAACCCTGTATATTTTTTATATATTTACATAATAACTACATGTACTTTCGGGACAGAGACAATAGCCTATATTGTAAAATGTATATTATATGTGGTGTACATAAATTTGTTTTACGTAACGGCTTACGTATTGAGTTATGAACCAGTTTTAATGTAATGGAAAGGAACAAATCCCCACTGTACACTTTGTCCTAAGCAAACAGCAGACGTCTGAAGAGTTTGTCCGTAACCATGTATGTGTATGTGGGTGTGTATGGGACTGTGTATAATGTGTGTGTTCGTGTGTGCCTAGTGGTCGTGGACATCACATGTTGGAAAATGTATCATGTATATCAGTGCTACCCAAAGTAGACTTGCGAGATGAAAATTGTGAAGTATAATAAAAAGAAAATTAAGGAAAAATAATTACTAAATAAATAGGTATATATATTTGGGTGCTTTTTTTATTTTTTCGGTCCCGCAGGCCTATGTTTTAGCTTTGGATCAAAAGTTAATTGTCCCAAAATTTCAGACTCATATATCAAACATCTGGACAGTGCAAACCGAGTCTCTTTCCCATTTGATTAACATGGGAAAAATAACTTTTTTACTTATGCGTGAATATCTCGTTGAATTTTTTTTTAATTTCTTACAGCAGTATATCATAAAAAATTAAATTTCTTACAAAAAAGATCCATAGTGCTCAATTCATAGATCGAATATTTTTAAAGATATGTTCGTTTAAACATTATCATAAAAAATAAAATCCAATTTTTATGATAATTTTTAAACAAATATTTCTTTAAATTTATCGGATTACAAAATATCCCCCTGAGAAATTAAAAAAAAAAACTTTTTTTCAACGAGATATTCACGCGTAAGTAAAAAAGTAATTTTTCCCATGTTAATCAAATAGGAAAAAGACTCGGTTTGCGCTGTCCACAGGTTTGATCTATGAACCTGAAATTTTGGGACCGAAAAAATAAATATAAAAAATTTTAAAAAACACCCTAATATATATATATGCTGCAGGGTAAAAAAACAACTATTCTAGGGTAATTTAGGTACGCTGAATCCAAAAATGATCATCATTTTGCTCAATCAGTTCTTGTTTTAGAGATATTGCAAAATGAACGGTTTTTTTCGATATGCAAACATTCAAATTCTTCAACAAAAGCTCATTCGTAATGTAGCTATGGATTATGAACTGAACTAAAAACCTTAAATTATACACACTCAGAAAGTTTTTCCCTTCGAAAATCATTTTTCAAAGAAAATCGATTTTTTAGTCAAAATTCGGCAATTTTCAAAATTCAAAGTGATATCACACAAACAATTTTTGTCCAATTTTAATGCAATACACTAAATTTGTAGCTTTGTCTATCTTCTTTATTGTGTTCAAATTTTAACGTAATCGAATGAAAATTGGCGAAATGGTACTAAAATAAACTGCGCGTGTCAAAATTAGTAGTTACGGTCATTACCGCTCCTGGCATCTGTATGACTCGTTAAATAATATCGTTTTTCTTCGTATAAAAATGATTTTCGTAGGGAATAATATTATGAATGTGTATAATTCAAAGTTTTTTCATTCAATTAGAACCCATAGTTACATTACGAATGATCTTTGGTTGAAGTATTTGATTTAAAAAAATATATACTAATTTGAATGTTCGCATATCGAAAAAAACGGTTTTTTGTAATATCTCAAAAACAAGAGCTGATTGACAAAATGAATGTCATTTGTGGATTCAGCGTGCTCAAATATCCCTAGAAAAGTTATTGTATACCCTGCAGCAAAATGGTTGTCGACCAGTGTTATTAACGCACTGAGTAAATGTTTCAGTTTTTAAGCTAAAACAATCAAGACTTAATCTGAGGTTGTCATATGAGATCAACAAGAACAATGCATTATAGTATGTTTGCTTGAAAAATTTAATTAGCAATTTAATGATCGCTGTGGAGTTCTCTTATACACTCTACAGTTCTGCACTACACGGTAAATTGGCTGTTTGAATAATCCTTAAAACATTTCATGTTTTATTCTGGTGGTATATTTTTAATACATAAAACAATAATAATCTCGTTAGTAAAATTTAATGTGAACTCGAGCACATTGTAAAGTTTTTATAAATATGTAGTAGGTACTTATTTTTCTAACTATAATTTTTCTTTTTATCAGAAAATAGAACCATTCAATTTATATCTAATGCGTCTGCACTTTTTTAACCTTTTTTATTATTTTGTTTGTCTTCAATTCTTTCTTATCTGTGAATTCTTTTTTTTTAAGTGAAAACGAGTTTCATTTATTACAAAATCTTTGATGATTAAATGAAGATTGGTTTTTAATGTTTGCATTTTAGTACTGAATGACAATCAATGGCATCACAACCGTGGTATGATTGTTTCAGGTTTCATCAGGTGCCCAATCACAAAGAAAGCAAAATAATTAACAACTTACAATTAGTGAAAAAATAAAAAATAACAAATAAACCTTAAAAATCGTGAAATATGAACCTTATTAAAATATTTTATCCCCAACTCACCAAATGATTGAATACGTTTTGAAGCGTTCTTCTGAGGACCATATGAAAATCATCAAAATTGTGGAGAGAAAGAACGGATCTCAAAATTACGTGACAATTTTATAGAACCTCTTTTATAGAATATTAAATTTTCGATAAGAAAGGTCATAATAACTTTTGTAGTAAATATTCCCTTACGAAGATATATCTCAATTTGCAGAGTAAAAAAAAATAGTTTAAAAAAAATATATGTAGCTTATATGATGATTGTGATGAGGGACAGTATGTTTAGTATTGTTTGATAGTGATATCAAAAAAGCGACCTATTGTAGTAGTGGTCGAATATAGTCGAAATCTTAATTTTTGGAATTTTCTGCTTACCAGTTTTTTTATTTGAGCTTGAATTTTGGATTTAGGTTAAATTTTTCCAAGTTGGCTAAACCCAAAATTCAAACTCAATTTAAAAAAAAAACTGATAAATTGGATTTGGACTATGCTCGACCAATTCTTCTTTACTACATATATAGGTCGCTTTTTCGGTATCGCACACTTTTTTTGTGTGGCTGTGTTATAAATAGCCACATTAAAAAAACATCTGCCAAGTAAATGCACAGTGCTTCCTCGTGCTAAATTCACCAAAGGTAGTTAATTATTCAGCAATTTAAATAAAAACCGATAGTGTTTATATAAATTGCTGGAATTGGTTAACCATTTAATTTTTATACAATTTTACTAAAAAATATTAGTTCGAAATTTTTCATAAAACGCATCTGAATATTTTTTCATATATTTTTAATTTTTTAATTTGTAGACCCATGTTATAGGAAATTTAATGCTCTACAAAAAATATTCTATAAAATTTTCACGTAACATGTGTCGTTCTTGAGATATCTTGAAAAAATAAATATTTTGGGGTGTCACCCCTCCCTCTTACACACGATTTTGATGATTTTGAAATGGAACCGTCCTCAAGCCAGACCCAACCATCCGACCAAGTTTCAATAATATCGGTTCAGTGGTTCATGAGTTGTGCTTGAGACAAGGATTCAGGGACAGACGGACACACGGACGGACAGACAGACAGACACGGAACGAAAAGTGTTTATCTTGACGTGAAACGGAAAGATAAATTTAAAATTTTGAAATCGGAGATTTTTTTTGTCTCATTCTAAAACGATCACAAAGCTTCTCGTATCTTCGATATTGCGAGGAAGCAAAATGAAATATTGATTGATATTTTTTTTTTCAATTATTATCCCCAGTTATTTAAGTTTAACTCTTCGTGCAATACCACTGACAATTTGTATGCATCTGTGTTAGTGTTTGTAAGTATGTGTGTGTTTGTGTTGCCTCGAGACCTCTTAAACGGGCGTTGCTCGGGTCCGTCCGTAGTAATGCAATCATTCTGATGGAAATCCTCGGGCGTGTTTCACTTGTTTAAGATGTAATGTGAAAATATTATTCGTGTCCCTGTCCCCAGCCTCCTCTGCATCTTTCGCTATCTCCTCTCTCTGTGTCGGCGGAAAAACTAAATTTGTTTGCCAGGAAATCGGCCGTTGAAACATGAAGATACATAGATTAGATTTGGTTGGACGGAAATTGATGTTGTATTATATTGAACATAAGTTTATGTTGTTGTTTTTTCTTTGGTGTATTTGTATAATAATATCAAATAAAATCAAAAAACATTTTCTAATTAGATATACATTCTATAATTCAGGTTATAAAAGTTTCCACAAAATACTATTTTGCTCACGTTATAATAATTTAATTAACGAGAAGTTCCGAAAGGTGATGAATCCCCCACAACTCCGTCGTAACTGAAGTCATCCCTATTTTTTTCTTGCTGGTTTGCCAGAATACATATTAGAATGTAACCTAACCTAACTAAACCATATAGATATACATTTGATATACTCGTATTCTGGTACTTTTTTCAGCGTATCGCTGTTGGATGTTATTTTTATTACGCTTAGTTGGTGAGAGCCATCACAAGTGGTCGCTATCGTTGTAAATTAAAAAAAAAACGTCTGTTATAGATTTTTTATAAAGAACTAGTGAAACCCTTCATAAGTTTCATATATGATTTTTATATAGGTATCTCTTATAATTTAACAAGGCATACGATTTTAATGATGCGTAGATTCCAATTTTTCACTTCCTAACCCCTTATGATATAACGTAATTATACAAAGCCTTTGTGAAAGTTTCATCAAAATCAATTATGTATTTTTAAAGATCATCCAAGATAAATATTCAAACTAACAATCTCTGTGCTAAAATTATTTATTTTCCTTTAATTAAAAATATCTGTTTTAATCTGTTACATTCCATTTTCCTGAATACTTGAAAAACGAAGAGATAATGTTATATTAGAATTAATTTAATAGATATTGAAAAAGTAAAAATACCTTACAAGTACAGACAAGGCGTCATTTAACCGTGCATTTTGGGTAGGCAGCGATTTTTTTAGGGGGTTGGTCATGAGTCTAACACTGACTTTTCAGGACTGTGAAAAATACGATTTTGGCGCAATTTTGAAAATAAGGGCGCAATTAGTTTTTTTATTTATCTCCGTAAGTGTGAGTCTGAAAAAAATTCACTGTAAACTGTAACTTCTTAGCGTTTCATTTATAATAAAAAAGTTATGAGTAAAAAATGATGAAATAATAGGAGATGAAATACTTTGAGGCACGATATCTATTGTATTTTCAGTCTTACAAAAAAATACTTCTTAACTTTTTATAGAGCGTTTCATAACAAACAATTTTATCAATTTTTTTGTTATTCGGTTTATTGTGATATTTTTATAACAACAAAATTAAAGCGCTGCCATTTTCCATATAATTGAATAATTGCCTTTTTTATATGGTGGCAATCGATTATACATACAAGTTTTTCGGAAATCAATACAAACAGTTGTGTAAAAAAACATACACAAACTTTTAATGTTAATTAAAGACAGTTTATTAACAGTTTAATAAAACAATAACGGTTAAAAATATTCAGGCCCAAATTTTCAGTGAATGTTTTCTACTACAAAATGTTTCCCGGGGGTAACAACACAAAAAAAAAACATTAAAATTAATTAGATATTAAAACTTAATAAAGTGCCCTTTTCGCCACTTCTTTCAGCGTAGAGGATAAACAAAGATTTTTTTTTTATCATGGAAGTTGAAGGGAATTTTATAGCGAACAACTTTTATTTGAAACTATTTTTTGTATCAATAATTTTTTATACTTACGTACCTCACATACCTTAAATAGGTTAAATTTTTTATTATGAAACGCTTTATAAAAAAACTAAAATGCATTTTTTTGTAAGACTGAAAATACAATAGAGATTTCATTGCTCATTACTTTTTAATTATAAATTAAACGCCAAGAAGTTACTAATAAAAGTTACAGAGAATAGACATACCTACAAAAATGCCCTTTATAAAAATTTTTTCAGACTCACAGTTACGGAAATAAACAAAAAAATTAATTGCACCCTTATTTTTAGAATTGCGCCAAAAAGGCATCGATCACAGTCCCGATATCGACCGACCCCCCTACGAAACCTCCTAAAAAAATCGTTGCCTACCCAAAATGCACGGCTGCCATCTTTTTTACGACGCTTTGACTCAAGGGTAGTAAATGACAAGGTTGCCTCATAACTCTGTGCGGGGAGTGGCATGAGACGGGAGATTGCGTCATCGTGAGGAACTCTTTGACATTATAAATGGCTGTCAAACTATATTTACTCTTTATTTTAGTTAAGCTGATTTATTGTAAGTTGTTTTTAAATATTTTCATTTGATATTGATAGTGTACTGAGTTTTAAATCTAAATTTTTATTATTATAAATTATAGTTTTAAACAAGTGTTTTTTTATGTGTAACCAAGAAATGTATTTTCTTTAAGCATTGATTTCTGACATCATTTTAAAGTTTTTATGAAGAAATATTATATGTAATAATTTGTGCTTCTGTAATAAACAATAATATTTACTTTTTTTAAATACAAATATCCAAAAATTTGAAATAATTTGAAAACAACTTAATATATGAAACAACGTTTGAAGGTTCCTCAGGGTGACGTCATCGCACGCAACCGCTGATTGGTCAAAAAGTTATGAGGTAACCTTGTCATTTACTAACCTTGGCTTTGACTGTACTATATTAACTACATACATAAATAAAATGTACGAAAAAAAATGATAAGCGAACGGTGTTAGAATGACAATAGGTTTTTGTTCCTTAAGTCCGTTGCTCATAATATTATACGTTATAAACTCGGAATAACTATTTAATAATATTTATGTATATAAAATTTAATTAAAATTGAATTTAACTACAGATAATACAGTAAATATTCGTTCAAGCGACCATTGCCACCAACATCACCGCCATCAGCAAAACTCTGAAGAAGAGGAAAAGGAGAAACATCTCAATTCCAATAGCGACGATACCAAGAATGGGCATCATAATTCATGCAAAGGACATTTCTCATCGCTGAATTTGTCCTTGGATGTCAACAAAAGCGGCAAGTTCAAACAGCCACAGATCTACGTTAAAACGGGCGCGAACAAACATAATTGTAATACTGATGTGATGCCTGTATTTACGCATGCAGTACACGATCCAATGAAGACTTTGTACTCGAACACGGGATCCCATTTCAATTTGAAAAGGAATCGATTTGATGATGATTACAGATACGTGCTTAGCTCGAAATATTTGGTTAAATGCGAAGAACGGAAGAAAGAGAGAGAAAGGACTAAGAGTATTAGTTATAAGATGTCCCCGTTTTCGGCAATGCCGGGCGAACGTGGAATAACAATAGAAGAAATATAATATTTATAAAATTTTACTTTGTTTTTTACTTGTTATGTAAAATATAGTTTTTATTAGTTCTGTTTATCACCTGTCTATAATAAAGTTACATGAGCCAATTAACATACAATATTTTAAATAAAATTTCTTTAATTTTTACCTTCTGCCCATGAGAACTTTTTATCAGTAAATCAAGAACTAATTCATACACAATTTCAGACAATTTTACTATATTAGAATTTATATATTATATTATATTATATGATTTTGAACTGAGCCCTTTAAATTATTTTTACTTCAATCTGGTTGAAGTTTCACCGATAAATCGGTTATAAACCATAACCATAAATCAGAAATATGTAGTTTAAAATTATAAAACAGACCATCTGCTTCAACACAACCCTGTCCACACCTTTATTAATTAAAATAACGATAATAGCAATTCTCAATGGTGTAATAATAGGATTATTAATATTGGCGTAATTATATTTCTAACAAGACAAAATAAAATGCGCTATTAAATGTCCCTTGATACTTGCTTCCGCGTTTTCTTCTCAAAGACGGATATAATTTTGCAATTGAATTCAATTTGCAAGGCTGCCTGGATGATTAATTTTATACAATTAATTTAAAAGGATATAAAAACATTACTCTAATGCCATCGTATTTTCTTTCTTCGTGCCTTTATTTTTTACTTTTCCCGAAATTTATGGTGCCAACGTAATGTGAGAAAATCTTATATTATTACATTTTATATTATTAAAGTATTCAATTTGGGAAACGATGCTATATTTTTGCGCTTTGTTTCAGATAACAGTGAGTTTACATATATCCACATTATTATTTTTATTATGAATGTATATTTAATACAAAAATATTCTTTGTTTAATACGATTAAAAATATTGCATACACTTTATTTAATTCACCTAATCTATGAGTTAAATATATCTAGATTTAATTAGTTATGGCAAACTATTTTTATGTTGCTAATAATTATTTATTTATCTTTGTATCAAACTGCGTTCTTAGATGTTATTTAAATATATTTTGTTTAAAACCTTTATTTTTCTATTTAATTATAATGGAATGTTGAACCATCTACTTACGGATACACCACTGTCTTTATATTGTCTGTGTAAAATTATTTTTAATTTTGTTGAAAACACCACTTTTGTGTGTTTTTACACATGTGGAGATAAAATCTTGTGATATCAAATGTAAGTTGTTAGACAAGTGATAAAAGAAAGTTTCAATGGACAATGTTGAATCTAACTTAAAATTTGTTCTCTCTAACAAAGAGTTCTAACATAAACTCTTGTTTCTAAAGTTTCACTAGTATTTTACAATCAACTGGAATTGAGCAAACTGCATCCTTCGTTACAGCAGTAGTTAAAATATCTTCTACAATTTTCAATTTCTTGAAGACACCTTAAGTTCTAGAATTTATTATACATAATTACATATAAAATATAAAAAAATTAATTATTTCAAAATATTTGTTTTCTAAATAATTAAATCAAACTTAAAAAGTTTTAGAAGCACTGATCTAGTAACGATTGTGTGTGTGTATATATGTCATTGAAAAGTACATTTAGATTCTTTATTTATTGCATTACATAATTCTCCGTATCTCTTAAAAAGTAAAACTACTCTAAACTGTTCAAAAAAACAAACTCAACATTAATTAGAGTTATTTTTACAGAATCTCAGAGCTGTTTATTGAAATACTAAAGAGAAATAGAGAAGCACAAAAGAGTGGAGTAGAGACAAGGTTTATGAATTCCTTTTATCTCGAATCTTTGCTTAAATAACCCATGTTTCTTAGCAGGGCTTAATGAAATCCAACAGAAAGACTTTATGATTAAAATTTGCAATGAATAGATATGGCAGCCGAAATTAGAAACACTCAAAAAGACTTGACATAGAAATGTACTTAAATATTTAACAAAACTTTAATTGTTTTGAATATTTAACCTTAAGATATCTTACAGTTACCTAAATGAAATTTCAAGCAGTATAATACCTATAGAAAATATTACTTTCATTTACATTTAACATCGTTGGTTGATTTATTAAATTAAAATTTTCTACTATAATCCATATACATTATTATTTTAACTATACTACATACAATGGAACGCATATAAACACACAATTGACATTAGCATTTTTATTTTATATTTTAGTGAGTATTAAATTGTTATAAGTAGAAACATGACAAACAAATTTTTAAATAAAATATATAAATATTCTGCTTCCCCGGGAAAAATTTTTAGATTTGAAGTGATCAAATCAGATCTGGGATAGATCTGCATTTTGAGACAAAATCATATATGTTCACTGGTTTTTTATCTGTGGAGACCTGCAAGATCTACAATGACCTATAAAGATCTACAACGATCTACAAAGCTCTTTGAAGATCGTTTTAACGTTGAAAATTCATGAATTTTCAACGTTTGAATCTTTATCACGATCTACAACGATCTTTAGAGATCTTTGTAGAACATTGTAGATCTTTGTAAGCCGTTGTAGATCTCTGCAGGTCATTTTTTCGGGTTCAGGTTAATGAAAAATACGGGGTTTTTCGGATTTCGGGTTTGGGTTCGGGTTCAGGTTCAGGTCCCTGATTTGCATATTATTTTATTATACGAAACCTTAGATAAAGTTGTATTGATTGAAAAATGATAACACGTGTAACTAATTTTTGATTACTTTTTGTAAACATTTAAGTGGTTTTAAACTACAACATTTATTGGTAATCTCAATATAGTATAAAATAACTTTAACATAGATCTTATTAAAAAAAACTACTTAGGTGTGAAAATCCTGTTCACAATGAAGATAATACAATAGATAGAGACAGATTTATCTATACGTTTACAAGGGTAAAGTTTCTTGAACATGCACGAAGTAGCTGCATATTGAAAGATGCAGTAAAATTTTCAAAGGCTTTTAAGAAATGTTCTTCAGAAAATGTAGCTATAAAAAATCAGGAATACCATCGTATTCATGTAGAAGAAAATCTATGAAATGTTTTTGAGATATTTTTTAAGAAATAATCGATGATGATTTCAATAAAACATATAAATTATTTAATATTTAAAAATATTATGCATTTCACTTTGTTTAAAGAGCAGAAGATGTTAGTCGAATCGTTATGAATACGACGCTCAGTAGAACACAAAGAAATTATGTTCAGTCAAGCGAAATTCAAAGATAAAAACATATACCCACATATTGTTTGCGGTAATTGAAGCAATAAAAGGTGAACTGGCCGTACGTTTAAATGCTTTGAATTTTAAAAGGAACGATGGATCAAGTAGATATTATTTTAATTTTATAAAATAAAGATAATAATCATTTTCCTGAATATTAGTATTCAAATCACCTTTGAAATAAAAATTATTACTCCATACCCGTTTCAGTGCATATATAAATTTTTCAACTCAAAATAATCCTTGCTAAATATTTTCTTTTAATATTTGATATATGAGTTGAGAATTCTTTAAAATAAAAATATAGTTATTATTTATTTTGATAGATATACCAGGTATGAGTGGATAAAAAAACTCGTGTTTGATAACATGGTACTAAAGAAGTATAAATGACAGAAACTTTGTAATTATCTTTGAATGTTCGTTACATAATCTAGTTTTACGTAGGTACTCAAATTTCATTATTATTCATTATTAGTTAGCTAATGGGCTAATTTACATATACGGTTGATGTTAATATTGAATTTTTATCCCACAATGTTAAAAGAATGGTTTTCTATTTACTTATCGGTTAAACTTGAATCAATTCGATTATTGTGTTAGTAATAAATTAAAAACTTTATTAAACACAAAAACGATAACTTTGAGTTTAATATTTTCTGCCAAATAAAATATATAACATAAAAAAAATAAAGTTTTTATATTTTCATAATAATAAAAATAATAACGTTATAACCCCCGGTAATAATATGTGCTCTAGGTGTCATCCATAAAATTCGTCACACAAATTCAATCATTTTAGACCCCACTTTCCATTTTTGTCACGCTGCATCACCTCTTTTCAACTGCCCCCTTACAAAATCTATGGTTTAAAAAAATACTACCGAGCTTTCTAACGCCCCTAATTTTCAAGTTTTTCCAGATATTATATATATTTTTTAAATATTTTTCCTGGCAAACTACATGACGATAATTTATAATTTCATAGTACTATGTTGCTAAACAGATCTGATGACGTTTTTCTTTCCACCCGATACATTGAAAAATGAACAAGGTTTTGATATCAAATATCCATTTTATTCAATCTTAATTTTCCTAGTTTTTTATTACATCTCCCATGTTTTATTGATTTTACGCATTTTTTTATAATTTTATATTATAAAATGAATTTTGTTAGAATAAAAAAAATATTCGATTAAAAATATCACATGAAAAGTCCAAAATTATTGACGCATAACTAATCAACACGAATTTATTCAACACCAGTCTCAAACGGGTCGAATCTACAAAAACGATGAAAAGATGAATTCATGCAAACGAGCCATCTGTAATTTTTACGCACGTTATTCATCATAGCGATGGGTCCACTTTATTGTCCCCTGTCCTACGTCAGTGAGGCATTCATCAGTAATTATCACACTGACAAATCGGTGGAATCCATCATGCCATTCACACTCTACTTACATTGGTACCCATTAAGTGTACGAGGTATACAACGGATTGCACTTTAGCGTAGACATCAAGTTAGATATCAAACAAACATTATAAATAGAAACTGAAGTAGCTGCTACGTATTATTCAAACAAAAAAGGGATTTAGTAAATTTGAATAAGTATACAGAATGGAATACAATAAAATAAATAAAAATAATTCGAATTTTCTTTTGTTGGGATAATAAATTTAAATAAAAAGAAAATAAACATAAACAAAAATAACAAATAACATATGTATGTTAAAGCTGTTTGAATGAGGTTCACGACTCAAGGGACAAAATAGCTCTTATAAAAATAATAATTTAAAGAAGCTAATTATTTTTTTCTATTTTCCTTATGTAATACATAAAGAAATATAATTTAACGAATCTTATTTACATATATTTTATATTTTACCAGTTGCGGATGGCTGGATTGATAAAATTCCAGGGATTCTGAACTTTAGAGGGGGGGGGGGGGGCAACAGGTATCCTTTGAGTTGCTATTTTTTTAGAGGGTCTCACCTTAAAAAAATTGCCATTGGTACTAAATTTGTAACTAATTGTAAGCCTGCAGTGGTGGGCAAGATGAGACTTATAAATAATATTTATATCATTTCGGCCTTGTTTTATCTGAATTTAACGCACTCTCGTCTCGCCGAAAACTTTGAGTTTTGTGGAAAATTTTAAATATTTTCATATCATAATAACCATCTCCTCTGAATATGTACTATCTCATACAATAGCGGAGTTCTCCATATTATTTACTATTTGTAGCAACAAAAATTACCTCTGGTAAATTACTTATATGAATCACAAATAAAATATACAGAAACAAAAATTACTGACTTAAGGGGTTACTTCTAATCGTTACTTTGAAAAATAATATTTTTTAGGATTTTTTATTTAGAATAATAAAAAAAGCAATTTGATAATATTTGGAGGGTTTATTGTACGTACATGTTTCAAAACATACAAAAAATTTATATATTATAATAATAATAATATAATATTAATGAAATATAAAACAAAATAGTGACTTTAGCATTGCTATACTGATTGTGAGTGCATCTTTTTTGATATGTGCTCCACTGCGGAAAACAAAATTTCCATGGATCAACATCCAGAACAAAAAAAAATGTCTCGTTATTTATATCAGTTTTTCCATCGAAGTACACACGATTATTAAAAAATATCGATTTTTGCAAATTTTACATCACTTTGAACAAAAAAATCACGTTTTTGACGAAAAAAACGACCTTAAATTGTTAACCAATCGTAAAAATCGTACGAACTTCGATGTAAAATCTATTAATTTATTATTAAGTTACAATTAAAATTTCAAGTCGATCGGATGGAAATTGTCCAAGATACGTTTTCCGTAGTTTTTAAAAACGTGGTTTCGATAAAAAATGAGTTCAAAGTTTGAAAACCGTTTTAATATATGCAAACGTCGACGTTAATTCCGACTTTTTTTCGAGACTATGTCGATTTGGAGATTTTCGGTTGCTTATTTTGCTTTTGTTTTGGCTTAAGACCGAATTACTGTGCCCTTTTCTACTCATTATCACTCATTTTTCACCACATTCACCATCTAGGTTGTTTCGTTCGCTCAGACACTTTGGAAAGTGGGCTCTAAAAATATATTTTTTTTTTTTGCTTACAATTCCTTTTTCAATATAATTTTTAAGATGTTAAAAAAATTGTCAAAAATTAGTTCATACAAAAGATGTAACCCCTTAATAATATGCTAGGTATGTCATATTTGAACCAGACCATATATACAGAAATCAATTTAATTAAATCCCAATGCTTACTACATTGTCCCCTGTCATCTAGATATATTAAAAAATAGCAATAAAAAGAATCATGAACTGAATTGGCAGACGTAGCCCAAATCGAATTAAGCGACTGTGGCGACAGGCATACATGTGTGTAGGTACGGGGGTTCCAGACTCGCATTGTCAGCCACTTGACACTAAATGGCGATCGAAGAGTGTTTGTTGCTAGGAGAGTTCAGAATTGATCAAAATTTCAATCTGCGGTTATACTGTTATCTATGTAATAGAAAATTAGTCATGTAAGAAAAAGGTGAAAGTGGACCTTCATTCTTTTCTTCAAACTCGCTTTATGGATAAGGCAAGTTTGTGGTCCTAAAAATGGTAAAAAATTTAAATATGTAGTATTAATTTAATAGTGATGTTTTTTAAATGGTATAAAATACATAAAATCGGTTTTCATATTTAACTCCTTAACGCCCAAACCCGAGCTCAGCTCGGGTATACTAAACTGACAGAAATGATCAGACCCGAGCTCAGTTCAGTACATGAAAAATACTGATTGTTTAAATCTTAGAATTAATTTTTATTTTATTAAATACAGCATTTATGTTCATTATGGTTTGAAAAAAAAACATTTTTTACCAGATTTTTCCCAAGAAAAAAACATTTAAGAGTTAAATGGTATATTTATCACGCACAAGATACGTTTGAATTAAGTCGCGGGTAGCAGTTGCAAATTATAATTAAATCCAATATATTCAATGTTAAATTAATTTACATATACCTTTATTAAACATGTATAATATGTCACTTCATTGCTGTCAAATGGTTTAACTTGTAATATGATTTAATCACAATGTAAATTAAACATCAAATACTATTGATTTTTAAAATGTTATGAAATTCACATAAATATGTAAATTACCTTGAAATATAATTCTAGAAATCGTATCAATTTTTTATTGTATATCCTTATGTCAAATTTATATGATTTGTATGATTATATTACGCCACACATCTTTAACGTTCTGATATATAAATATGATACATCATTACCTCTTGGATTCCTTTTAAGTAAATATACTTATGTACAATTAGACGACATTTGTTGGGTGTCAGACGTGTGCTACTCTTATGTGAATCTGCAATATACGATATATTAATTTATTAACACGTTGAACGCCAACAAGTTTTTTTTGTTTTTAGGTTTATTTATTTTGGTGCACTTTTGTACGAAATTATTGAATTTTTTATGTATAGATTACCGCTAATTGGCATGGCGTCAAAAACCAAATTTTATGTATGACGCCATGTCAAGCATTCTGTCAGTCACCTGTTTCATGTTGGTAAATCTTAAAAACATTTTACACAGAACGCGTGGCTGACAGCGCTTATTGACAACTTAAGGGGTTAGGCCACTCTAGAGGCCGAAAAAATAGGCTTTTTGTGATATCATTTTTGAGGTCCTAAGAGACCATTTAAAACAATAAAAAAATCGATGTTTTAAAAATCCTAGAGTGGCCTTACCCCTTAAAGATAGGTATTCCGTATCAGTCACCAATAACTCACACGGCAGTCAATGTGTTAAAATTTAAGAAAGGTGTAAACTCTTAAGATTATTGTCGTTGAATTTGAGATTTTTGCTATTAATAGTTCATGATATTTTTTTTTGTTCAAATAGATTCCAATCACTTATCTATTATACACTATATCCGCAGCGTAATATTAACACCACTTTATAAAGACTATAATAGATGATAACATTTGCAAGAAACACTTTTAATTCACGATAAGTTCCTGAATCTCGGCGACATCGGGTCGTCAATGTAGCGTAAACCGCTGACGTAAGCGATATTATTTTATATGTCAACAATGCGGGCCGGCACAGACTCGACCGTGTCAGTTAAACGATGTGAAATATCGATAGATCGTCTACGAGTTATATTCTGCTTAATGTATATCTATCATAACTTAATCAGATAAAAATAGTAAAAGCATGAGAAAAATATCTTCGAAATATTGTTTAAAAAAAGAAGTTATTGTTTTCTTCCAGCGCATGTGAGTATACGAGTATTTTAATATTAATATACTATTGATTAGGATTATTTTGGCCTGATGTAATTTTTTTTCTGTGTACTTCTGAAATTTGAAAAAGATAAACATGTCAAAACCTTCTACAATCCGAAATTTCACTGTATACAATTATACATATTTAAATATTAATTTTTATATCCTAATATTAATTAAATTTGAAGCTAAGTAGAATAATATTTCCTATATAAATTATATAAAAAGATACAATTTATTATATACTCCCCGCCCCCTTTCACCATCTACTATTATCAGAACAAATTTAAATCCGTTCAAAAGTTCATGAATTATACGTGTAACAAGGTTTTACGAAAGAAATAGACACATACACGCTACGAAAAGTGTTTTTTTTAACGTGAAACAAAAAGATTAAATGGACTTTTTTCCTATTTTCTGAAATGATCATATTGCTTACTGTTATCCTTTGGATATGACAAAACTAAGAACACATGGCAAGCTTTGTAGAATAAATTTCTAAATTAATTAAGTTTTCTCTTACATACATAAACATAGCATTTGTATTGCATATGACGAAAATCTAATTTTCTTAGTACATACAAGGTGCAATGATACTCGTGTAACTTGCTAACCACAAACGTACCAAGTTGTAACGTTGCGCCATAAATTCCTTAAAAAGAACTGCGAGTGAAATAAATTATGATGAACTCTTTTTACAATATGATATATGCTAGGAAATACAGTAACATAGCTATAAAATATCATATTTTTTGTTATAAATAGAGTATATTATGTCATAAAAATGACACATCAAATTGAAATAACATTTTTATACATGGTAACATTAATTCGCTAGAATGTATCGATCTTTTTTTTATAGTCTGGATTAAACAGACATTTAATTTTTATTTATCGTTATTTATTGCTCTTTACATCTTGATGGGGGGGAGCTGGAGTTTTTTTATTTTGAATTCAATTTATGTCGTTTAGTGTACTCTATCAATTTTTTGTTTTGAAATTTTTGTATTATAAAAACTACATTAGTCAAAAAATTATATTTCAGTTGCTTACTAAGGCTTTAGGGGTAGAAAATTAACTATGTATCAAAAGTTCAAAATGAACCTTTTTATGCAAAATTTGAAATGAATATTATCAATATAACTAAAAAAACACCGGATTTTAGTAGTTTAAATATGTACTGTCTTTTATTTAGGGCGTATACAAAATACTAAAATCGGTAAAAAAACCATCGTGGTGAACCGAAAAGACATAACTTGTTAGAGGTAGATAAAAAAAACTCCTCTTGAATACTTCAAAACTTTATAAGAAATTTAATAAAATCGATAACTACAATATGCATTCAATAATGCACACTTCAAAGAAGTGCTTACCAATGTTCTTTGCTACGATAATATTGCAAAATAAAATGTATGCATTCAAAAAGAATATATTAGGTATGATATTTTTGTAATAGTTTTTATATTTTACTTTTTATGTGTGTTGGTTATTGTTATTAGAGTTCCAAAAAAGCCCTATTAATCTCAGTTTGTCGTCCGTCCGTCCTTTTTAGCCAAAGCAAAATATCTTGTAACCTATATAAGCTAGAAACTTGAAATTTTTACTGAACATATAAATGATGCCCTTTAGTAAAATATATACAAATTTTTTGAAAAAATAATTTTTCAAAGGGGGCGCGAAGGGGCCAAAGCAAGACAAAAAAAATTTTATACCAAGGCATGTGACACGTCAAAATGCATAACCGAACCAGTGGAATTTGACCCTTTTTCTAATTTTTTTTAAATCTAAAATGGCGCCTACAGGAGGCTTTAAAGCAAATAAAAAAATAAATAAAAATTGTATACCCTAACATGTGGGGTTTCAAAATTTAGATCTCTATCAGTAGATATTAGTAGTATTTTTACTCAAAATTGACATTACAATATAAAATAATTCAAAACATCTCGATTTTTTGTTAAATGGAACGAACGATTTTGTAACTCATCGCCTCTATTGTAGTTCAATATAAATTGTGAACCTAGTAGATGACATGCAAAAAATGTGAAATTATGTAGTGGCCGGAGAGATATTAATAGAAAATTGATTACCAATCTAATGTAGACATCATTACAAAATTATTTATTAAAAATCTATCGGGCGGAACGCAATGAAATGGGGCTGGTTTTTCGCAATTATCTCGGTAATGACCATTCTATGAAAATATTTCATATAAATGTGTAAACATTGTATGTACAAACAATAATCTACGTATTTCATACGAGTATAACCTAATTATTTAGAAAAAAAAATACCGTATGTGATACAGAACTGTATTAGGTATAACTCATACTGTGAATACACAAGTACATATGTATATAAAAAAATCATTTCTCATTAATTGGTACAAGATATAAAAAATTAATGGAACATAAATTATAATAAATAACATTCTATGGAATTTTTATTATATAATATACATAATAATATTCCCTAGAACTTTTTAAATACTCGCCATTTAAAAAATGTCAAAATTAAGCATACATTTTCAATGCAAAAATGTTCATCCTTCTTTTACCATTTTTGAGTTACAACGCAAACAAACAAACAAGTGTGGGGAAAATATTCAACATTTGAAGGGAGATTAAAATAAATATTTCCATCAAAATCATTATCTTGAAAATTTTTCAGTAGAGCTATACATTTTTATAAACAGTATAAGAGAGTTAAAAAAATACACTTTTATTTTAAAATAAAATATCGAAGTTTTTCACCACTTGTCATTCTTGAGTGAGGAGCTTTAAAAAAAAACACTCGCTAAAACAAAAGACTGCTCAATACAAAAGTTAGTTCAAGTGGAACTGTATAGAGCAGAGAAGATGACGCCGGTGTGCAGAACATCCAATGTCAGCCAAATAACCTAGAGCCGTTTTCTCTGCTTATATTATATCCTCAATTTCGAAAGGGTTCATATATACTATACACACTGCGTTTCTTTATGAAAATATTTATTTAAATATTATCACGAATAGAAAATATCTTATATTTATTTATTTCAGTGATGGAAACTTAAAAAATAAATTTTTAGTAACGTTACACAATTTATTATTGTGTTCCTTATACTGGTACTTAAAAAAATGAATTGTTATTATTGATTTCTAGAGGTGTACCGGAATTCCGGCCGGAACTCACGATGTAGATTTAAAGTGAATATTTTAAAGTCACTACTATTATATTATTATTATTTTTATATTATATTATTATTGACACTATAAATGTAATTGTAATTACATTCGATCGAAAAGAACGTATGCTATACAAATAGTTTTACGAAGCTGTAAAAGAATATGTAGAAAACACAATTTTTATAATTTAATGTATTTTCTTAAAGAAATACCATATAGAATAATGTTATATTAATTTAAGATAATAATCTATGTATTTATATTTAAAATATTTTTGTCGAACCGGAACTAAACAAATTTTTGTAATTTGACTCTGAACCTGAAACAGAACCGAACTGAAACACACAAGTAATTTTTATGTTTTCTATTTTATTTATTATTTTATGATTACAATTATTAATAATATATAGGTATAATAATAAAGGTATGTTAGAATTTTGAAAAATGTATAGTACTAGAAGTAAACACATGTATAATTTTAGATAAATAATTTTACAATAATTACTAGTAACTAGAATTGTGAAATTATATATATGTATACCTACCCAATCTTATTTATTTTTATTTACATATTTAAAGGAACTCATCGATGTAGTTTACCGTTAAAGAACATTTAAATTGACAAAATTATTATGAAACGTACATAAAAATATTTCTGAAGTCTGTACATCATGTAAATTTCACAAATAAAAAATACTGACTTAAAAAAAATGTGAAAGTATGCACAAAACAAGAACATACAATTTTTATTGTTGATGTTACATATACAAAATAAAAAGAGAGAGAGAGAGGATAAAAATACAATAGCACGAGATTGTATGAAACTATTTGTTACATGCTAGTTCAACAGAGATTTTGTATTTTTCTTTTCGTTCTATTTGCCAGACGCAATTTCTAAATAATTTAATTTACATAGTGGAGAGTTTGCAGTCGCCATAATCAAATAATATTATCAGTGAATTCATTCAAAAGCAGTTGGAAGTTAATTAAGTACTGTATAAACTTCAGTGGCAGCTCAAGGGAAACTAATTTCGTTTTTAGGATACCTTTGGTCTACGATCTGAACCATATACATCTCACTTTGTAGTCCGTCCATCCGTTCATCTGTCTGTCTATTTGGTCGTTCGTCACAGCAAAATATCTCGTTAACTATATAAAAACTAGAAAGTTGAAATTTTTTACTATAGTAAATAACGTTTCTATTTCGTGTTATTGAGCAAAAGCAAAACTAACGCTATCTGTGGATTATTAAATATGACAGTTTTAATGGATGGTATAGTTTATATGAATGACTATGATGCATGTGCGTTAAGAAATCAGCGATCTACAAGCAGTAGTGACAATTTTACCTCATAAAATGCTTATGCATTAATACCACTGCTTTAAAATCCCGAGCAAATTAATGGTGATTTGTTAACTTGCAGATAGCGTTAGTTTAGCTTTTGCTCTAGAGCTAATTCTTTATAGTATTTAACATTAACAATTTAAATTGATATTTACTTCTTTGGGATTTATAACAATAGTGGCATCAAAACTTAATCTAGCTGAGCTTTTTGACGTGAATATATAAAGTCTAATGTTGGAGGTCAGAAACGATGTAACGTTTTTAGGATAATCTAAAACCATTGAATAACTCAGAAATTAAAAGTCCGACTGGGATGACTTTGGTATTGGTCTTTAACCATTAAACACTGAGTCACCCCCGGTATTTTGCGCGTTAATGTAAATTTACAATCAGTATAGCTCGACACTCAGAGCAACTAGTAGGCTGGTTTTGGTCTCGAGTTATAGATCTCGATTAAATCTACGGGGTACAAGTACAAATCAAATCAGTTAATTAGTTATAGTCAGTGAAAATATTATATAATAATAAAAATTAATTATAATATCGGCTAAAACACACGGCGGTTTGAACTATAAAAGACGAACAGCATTAAAAAGAGTGTCTCAACTGCTATAGGAAAATTCAGTGGCTGAAAGGGTCAGGAGGTACAGAGCACGCCAAAAGTCGGCGGCTTGGTTAAAGACGACGCAAGCATATCATAATTCTGATTTTTATCTAACCCCACTGCCGTAAATGACGAGACCTTGGTTTTGGAACGTATTCGAGCCAATCCCTCGACTGTGCATCTCAACACAACCACACCCTTTTTTTCAAAAATCTATCACATGACTATTTTTTATGCTCGAGTTGGGCACCGAGCGTCATCAGGAAGGTAATTTATTATCGGTTTACGAGTTAAATACATACTTCTTTATCAGATTTCAATAATGTTTTAACCTATTCACCTTTATGGTTACAGAGCAGACATTTAAAAATGGATTAACTGTAGAAAATCTACACAATTTATATGCATACATTATTAAAGCCCCTTAATTACTGTGGCAATTAAAATGTTACACATTTAAATAATTCCCATTACTACATTCAACAGATCTATTTTTTAAACCAACTGAAACTGTATACAAATATGTATATACAATATATAGTTTGTCTAAAAGAATGAAAACAATTTTTTATATATATATACATTATATATAGGTATATTTCAATATAATTTATTCCCAAAAAACACCCACCACAGACCATTCACAAAGTTTTCTTTGTTTAACACACACACACATACACAATTATCTAAACTGGAATTTGAAATCTTCTGTACTCATTGTAAATATTGACATATCAGTGGCGCGAAATAAATTATTTCTAAAATATATTTGCGCTATCATATCAGGAGCATTTTCAAATCCATGAAAAGCTTTTATTATATTGACTTTGAACCTCCACATACATTCAGCAGTTGGAAATCTGATTATATGTATAATATGTTCACTATAGTTAAACTTAATGAATTCAAATCGACGACCTTTTGAACCTTTGAACGATGAGTGAAGTTTCGATTATTAGTTGTATAATTGGCATTTACTAAAGCAGGCTTCCGGTATTTTTGATCACCAGTATACAGTATTATAAAGTGAAGATAATATTTCTGTACTTTGCAATAAGTTAATAAGCTCTTTAAATATATTTTATTTTAATAGATGCATTTAAAAATTAAATAACATACATAATTATAATCTAGCTGTATATGTAGGGTCGAGTGGGGTAAATATGAAATACCAAAAAAATGGGGTAAAAGTGAAACAAGCTTGCAACTAAAAAACTAATTTGTTTATAGGAGAGTTATAAGAACTGACATTATCATTAAAGGTTTGTTAAAGCGACCTAAAAATATGAATCGCCTAATGTGTCACCCCTACAGATTTCCCTGTTAGTCGTTGTCAAAACGTGTGAATTAAATTTTAATTATTTGCACATAACTTTCTGTTAAAGTTACAATTTCACAATGATATGCCACAAAGAAGATAAATATTTTCCATTAGAGGCCTTTTTCCCTTACCTGTTTCATTTTTTCCAAAAATAGAAGTTAAAAATGAAACATATTTTTTTTAAAGTCCGTGTTGTATCGTACAGTTCAAATGATATAAGTATTTAAAATGGTTATTCATAAGTGCATCTAGTAGAAAAAATTAATGTATAAATTTGTATCGTTTACTGTCAAAAAACATTAAAGATTTGTATTTTGTTTCACTTTTACCCCAGTTGACCCTACCTATACTTTAAATACACTCAGGCTGTCCCATTTTAACACAGAATTATTTTGAAAGGAATGCTTTTTCAAGAATAATGTTTGGAATAAAAGTTAAAAGATCTAGAGAGAGCCTTCTCAATGACTACCTTAATTTTGAGTCCCGGTTGTACTGTGGCCCCATTAGGGCTATTAGAACTTTTTCAAATTTTGACTCAAAAATAAAAATTTTTGTTTAATAATTAATTGTTCCCATTTCATGTAAACTACGTTCCATTTTCTTTGTAGTATTTAAAAAAAACTCGATATGAAAAATAGGTATTCACGTGTAAAGAGTAAAATTAAAGACACAAAATCCATCTTAAATCCCAGATACAATAATGTCAAAATTTTAAAGCGACCCCAGAGTTAAATTTACAATTTAAATAAACAGATTCTAACATGTGGGGACCGCAGTAATGTTTCCCGAGTATATTAAGTGTGTAAACACTTTAAACTACCCCATTCTCTTTTACCTTTTGCCCGCATTTTTATTTAATACACCATTTTGGAAAATAAAGACAAGCGCGTTGTAAACTCAACATGCAATATGAAAATTTTAATGAGACACTTAAACAAAATATACTACCGACAATTATGTGCATAATATAAAGTTTCCAACGTGGATTTATATTTTATTAGTGTACTTTGTTTAATATATCATACAGTTTTTATTCTTTAATAATTCAATTTGTTTCATTTATTTTTAATTAGCTTGTGTTTACAGTTTTGGTATAACTTACTCATTAAAATGAGATATAGGTATATACATAGATACAAAATATGTAGAGTCGCATGCAGAAGTGGTCAACCAGTTTTCATTTGAATATGCTTATCATAAACTTACTAGGCTCTTCGCATTTGATTGTTATAATATTTAAATCATTTTTCCATGTACCAAACAAAGACAGATATTTTGAAGCTCAATTGCTTCTCTTCGTTAATGGTACTCATATATATATTTGTGCGATTAAATTATTATGTATAATCTATTGAAAATTGTATAAGTAAATTTTGTGGCAATAAATATTTGATATTCCGAATTTTAGTATTTAAATATGTTAAACTTGATACAAAATTAATTTATGAAATGAACGTATATTTGTGTTTTTATTTAAAATGTTGTAACTATATAAGTTCAGCCTTAGAAAAAGATAATCGATGATGTTTGTCTTAATATTTTGAAATCTGTTGTAAGCGATTCTGACCTTTACGGTGGCAGACGACTTCTGAAGCCAATAGTACATTGCGAGGAATTAACCTTTGATTATTATTCGACTTCTTCTTTGTAATCCGGACAACATTCCATGTTATAAATAATACAATAAATTGGTGTCACTGATTTATTCAATAGAATTCTTATTATTAAGTTGCTTATTGTGACTTTAATTTATCATTTAATTTAGTTGTATTCATAGTATATGGCATAGTATATGAATTGATTCATTGTTCGTAAAAACTGAAACAAAACATAGTTTGTAAACTATTCAAATTAAATTTTATTGTGAAAAGTTTAGCTTCATATTTAAAGTCAAGAAAACTTTTTCATCATTTTTAAGTTAATTTAACGAAGAGAAATTATATAAAATTACAATACAAAATAACAAAACTTTATAAACAGTTTCCTTGTCTTAGAACAAAAGGCACAGAATAATAATTAATAAAATTAATACAAAATCATCATAATTAGCACAAATTAGTAAATCAGTAATCTAACACTGTAAAAATTTCAGTTGGTAATGTTAGTCAACAGGAATTAACAAATGTAGATAGATGTGATTTTCCATTGTCAGTTTTAAGCACTCGACAATCGCAAAATACTTAAAATTGATTAACAAATTACAAGAACTAAGGGCTTCAAAAGTCGTCTGCCATCCTAAAGATCAGAATCGCTTACAACAGATTCAAAAATATTAAGACAAACATCATCGGCTATCGGACGGAGCTTATATAGTTACAACATTTTAAATAAAAAGATAAATATACGTCTATTTCATTAATTAATTTTTTATCAAGTTTAACATATTTAAGTACTAAAATTCGAAATATTATATATTTATTGCCACTAAATTTACTTATACAATTTTTAATAGATTACATACATAATAATTTAATCGCACAAATATATATACATATGAGTACTATAAACAAAAAGTACTTCTTTATCTAAGTTTCAAAATATACCTATGTCTTTGTTTGGTACATAGAGAAATGATAATAATCAAATGGGAGGAGTCTACTAAGTTTGTGATAAGCTTTGAATGATAACTGGTCGACCACTTCTGCATGTGACTCTACATATAATATAAGAAGACATCTAATCTAATCCAATTCTACAATAGTTCAAACTCACCCAACTACGTTTTCGCTTTTTTAAAGAGAGAAATAAACTGCAGTATTTCAAATGAAGGGTAGCAAATTATTCCAAGTACTGAGGAGTTAATAACTCGGTCTGAAATCTAGTCTAGACTCTGTAAATCACCACAGATACGGTATTGTTTTTGTTTTTACGAGCAATTACTTGAGCCCTCGTTATTGCCAATGAGGCATAATAATATGGTGTTGTCAGATTTCACTCATTTGCATATTTACTACTAGCTATGCCCGCGGCTTCGCTACGGAATTATTGTTTAGGATTTTTGAAAAATATAGTTGAATTATTTTAGATCTTTTTATTCTACACAATTCTTTACTACATTATATTGCTCAGTTTTTAACGGTTTTGCAAAAGAGCGAGCTGGCGGCAAAAAAAATATGACTGTTTCATTTAATAGGGTAGGTAGCAAAATAGTCACTTTGGGGATTATTTAGATTAATTTATATCTGGAAAACTGTAAGACCCAGGTCCAAATTTTGTATGGTGAATTTTTAGGTAACATTATGACACACCAAAATAATGATAAAAAATACCATATATTATAGGTACTTTTGGAGAGATTTGTCATTTTCATATAATTTTTTTTTTAAATATATATATTTTTTGACTTTGATGAGCAATAACTCTGAACTGGAAACACGGCTAGCAATAACGATAATACTGAAAAATACTATAGTTAATTACCTATGAAACTGACTCAATGTGGATCGCTTTAGTTACGTTACTTTGGAAGTTATGAGATAATCTTTGTTTGTAAGTATTACTCTGAAGGAAGTTTTTAAACACCCTGTAGCTCAGAGGGTGTTGAAGATAGACCCCACCTTCCCGTACAATTTTTTACTCACAATGAGCCAAGGAATCAGCTCTTAAAATATCTGTATCCAAAACCGGACCATCCTGTATATTTATATGTATATTCAGTGCAATACCTAATTGATATCTGAAGTAGGTTGGAACTTGAAATAATCGTGTAAAAATTATACAATTCTATTTTGTGAATAATTAGTGAAATTATTCAATTCTATTTAGCGAATAAAAATAACACGAATTAAGTATCTCTGAACTTATTTCGAACATTTTCAAAATAATTTATGCATATATCATATGCGCTGTTATTTAAAAACGGATGTTTTGACCCGCATCAAACTTCAGGAAAATCTAATCTCAAGTATAACATTGAAAAATTGATTGTAGAAAATCACACTGTTTTTTTTAAGGGGGGACACGACGTCGAGTGCTCGAAAATTTGTGTTTTTTCTTAAATTATTTAAAAAAAAAACTTAATTTGAATTTGGATTTTTTGTGTTTAGTTTGAATTATCAATTCTCAGCCCCCCACCCCCCTCCACATAAAAAAATCTGTATATTATTATAGATTTTCCGGGCGTGTTTTCGAATATCATATCTGACGGCAGCACCAATCACGCACCTTTGAAATAAAAAAAAGATAAGAATATTAAATCATAACTTTCGTGTAGAGTACAATTTTTCAAAATTTCAATTTTCAACAAAATGGTGGCTACTGAAAGTGAAATTATTTTCACCAAAACAACAGCTATCTTTTTATCTTTAAACAAACAAAAAGTATTGTGTATGTTTCCTGAAAATTTTAATTTAATTTAATAAGAGCATGAGAAACCGTCACTGCAAGACCAAAAAATATAAATTTTAGAAAAATACGTTTTAAGTTTAAGACGCCTGACAATAGCAAATTGTGCTGGTACGTCGTAAAGATTCAAACGCATACCTTCTAAACTTAAATACGAATACCATATCTCTGTAGATTTTCAGAACGGATAAACTTTCACAAAATGTAAAAAAAATGATTTTATCAAACATAGAACATGCTGTTCCCCCATGAATCGATTATTATATCAAATGAGGCATTCGGTAATATTTCTGAGAATGTCTCAGTTTTTTTATTTAAAATAAAGTATTGGGTAAACCTTGTTTTAAATGTTGGTTTTAAATAAACAATAAAATGTTATAGTAATACATTCATATAAATTTATGCATTGTATTTGAAATAAATACAAAACATAGGTACTTACCAATAATCGTTTCAAGAATACTGTTATTTCAGCAGATACAATAGAACTTCCGTTGTCAGATTTAATGTGGCGGGATATTTTTAGCGTTTACGTGCAAAAGAACGTCGTGACCTTGGTAAGGCACAGGAAGACCAAAAATGAGCAAGGAAATTATACGGGTGAGCTTATCTCGCAGTATCATTCTGTCATTTAACCGGTGCGGTGGTGGATTTATCTACACAAGAATTGCTCGCAAAGATTTGCATAAGAGATTGCCATTGAATTGTGTACGATTTCACTTCACTGTTCCTTCGTGTTCTCTTTTTATAAAGGTTTCATGTTTGTGGGACAACGACGCTATATTTTTCTATTTAATATATTATTTCTATCATAAAATAAATATAACTGAATTGGTTTTATACTTTGAAATATATATATGTATTTAACTACTCGAACAGTGCAGTGTCAAATTAAATTAATTTTAAAGCTAAAGACGTATACCAAGAATACATTAAGGTATACAAGCAGTAACGGATTTGCCAACTGGCTAAGTAGGCTTTTGTGTCGACTAAATAGTAAATCATAGTAAAACAAGGAATTTAAATAACCTTTTTAAAAAAATAAAGGTTTTTATTTCTAAATAACGCGTGGCGATTATCATTTTTAATCCATCTATTTATACGTCTACTATTTCCACATTGAATGTATTGAATATATGTAACTAGAAATTCCATCGAGATTTTTTCACATAAATAGAATTTAATTTCGAAATAAAACTCAAAATCAAATCCTGGTTATTTTTATATATTTTATATCTATTATAATTCCTTAATACGAGCCTGACCTTCAATATAAATTATAGGTTTAATTAGATTAAATACATCAACATCATAAGTATCATCGATTATTATTTCCTTATTTACTACATGGCCTGATACAGAAGGCGACATAAACAAAAAATCCTTATGCTTATATTTCATGTACTCTTGTTTAAGTTACAGCCTTCAAAGTGACGCTACTTTTGTTATTTTTTTAATCATGAAAAAAAGTTAATTTCATGTTTTGATTAAACATTGTTTTTTTGATGGGAAAAAATACCATCCAAACAAAGGAATGGCTTGATAAGTGTTATGGCACATCTGCCCCAGTTAATTCAGCCATAAAATATTGGTTTGCTGAGTTTCGTCGTGACCGTACGAGTGAGGCAGTTACTCCAGAAAACATTAGAAAAATTCGTGAAATTATGTTGAATGACCGCAAAGTGAAAGTGAGTGAGCTAGCTAACACCATAGGCATCTCAGAGGAACGTGCTGGTCATATCCTTCATAAATGTTTACATATGAAAAAGTATTTATTAATTGTAAAATCTTCTTATTACAAAACTGATCTATTTATTCAATATAATTTGTTGGTTTAATTATATGAATATGACAACTACCGTTAGTTTCTCATTGTATTTTAATATATTTGTATTGAAAAAATATCAATTTTAGCGTTGGAATTCAATTATCAACTAAATATATCAATTCATTAATTTTAGCCTTTCCAAAAATGAAAGTCCCAACAAAATCGTTTCAGTATATTGGGAATATTGCCTATATAACGACGTACAACTAAAAAAATCCAAAACATTATCGTTCTACAGACAAAGCCTGTAGATATTTATTAGTATCAATAAAACGAGAAAATGACTATCACGTATTTTTAGAATGATTAGAAAACATAAATATCGTTAAATCAAACGATTAAAGTGATAAATTTCTACAATTAAAATGATTTTAATATATCGATTTACTTCGAAAGTACTTCTCGCTGAACACGACATTCATAGATGTCGCCACAGAGTCTCAAGGAATGTGCTACGGGTTTTTATTTTACGGATAAACTGGAACAGGAATTTCAGCTTCCCGTTAAAACTGTTACGTAATAGCTAGAAAAGGGGTGAGAAGGATATACAAATGAAAGAGAGAGATTCCTTTGTGTTAAATAACGAGGAGGTGCCGTTCTTTCCGCCAGAACCCATTATTCACTAACATAATGGGCTTCACCGGACTTTTAATGAACTACCAACTATCAAACAAAACTATTTTGTCGTTCGTTAATGAACAAGATCAACTTTTGTTTTATACCAATATTGGCATTTTCGTCAAATATGCGAAGATATTGATTTTTAAAGTGGCTCAAAGCAAATTTTCTTTGTTTTAAAGCAATTTTATTTTACATATTTAGACATGACACGATTTTTTGCTGTTTTGAAAATGACAACTATTCAATATAGGTAATAATAATATGAAGAGTTTGAAATAGAAAATATTAATAGTCCTCAGTACCTCGACCCTTTTGTAAATTTATTACCATTCTTCTGAAAATTCGTGAGTGGTTTCTTTTTGACGAGTAACAACTTTTTTATTTGCAAAAATTCTTAAAAATTTGACATTTTCGAGCGTGCAGCCGCAGAAAAGAAAAGAAAGATCAAGTTAAAATTTTGAAATCGGACAACAATTTTTTTTCCTCATTTTAAAACGATCACAAAGCGTCTCGTATCTTCGATATGACGAGGAAGCAAAAACACCAAACAAGCGTATTAGATCTCACAGTTTAATTATACATATATTACCACTAAAAATAATTTTAGATACAATTTGTCAAATAACATTTCTTATATCTCACATAAAGAGGAAAGCAACTAAAAGTAAAAGTATTACGACCATTAACTAAAAAGATATTAACAAAATATACTGATCGTGTACTTGTCAGTTAAAGTAGTGTTTCTGAAACTCTGGATGTCCGCTAGTGAAGGCACAAGTTTTACGAATACATTTTCAAACTAACTTTTATAAATACTGGGACAGTGAGTAATCGCATTCAGAAAAATACGGTCCATAAAACTATCTCATTATTTAGAGATCTGCGAACATAAATTTTTTAAGCCACAGGCTTACAGCGTTTTTATCGATAATTTATTTCACTCTTCAATGAAATCATAAGTTCACGTATTTTTTCTGTGTTCAAATTAAATTATGAGTTGCAATATTTCATATAGTAGAAATACGCAATGAAAGGGGCATTTGAGATTTAAGAAGTTTTTTATTAAAATTACAAACATTTAAAGAAAATCAACTACGTTATACATATCTCTAATTAATTAGGTTTCTTAAACTTAATCTCTTTTTACCACAAAAATAATAGCAAAAAATTAAATGACGTTTTTAAAAAGTCATTTTTGTTCGTTTCTTGGCATTCTTCGTATTGAAAAGTGGATGTGAACGGATTGAGATACATACGTGGTACCTATCAAATATAACTTAATTCAAATTAAACAAAATATTCTGAGATCTATAATCATTTTTAATCCAGTATTTGTATTATTAACTACTAGTAATTTAGTACTTAATTATAAAATTTTGTTTTATTATTTATTGCAAAAGAAGTTTCACAGTCCTTTAATATGAGCCTATTTATTGCATTTAAGACATTTTAGTCAATCAACATTACAATTTAATTTTTACAATCAACATTACTATTTAAATAAACGTCCGTTTCAATGCATGAACATCTGTCTGATTCATTGCCTTTAAAATTATTTGACAAACTTCATCTAAACAAAAATAAGATAAGAAAAGTAACTTACCATTAATGTTTGACTCAAATATATGCAATATTACACAAAACATCAAAAATACGATAAGTATAATATCTCACCTTGGGAATCTTTTTCAAAAAATAATTTTTTTTAGGTTTTTACGACAAAAACTTAAATTGTCATAATGCAACTTAGTGAGACTGACAACAAAATTTGAATTCATTTGTTCAGATAGTCTCGATTGTCCATTTCATGAACTGTCCGTTTCATTGCGTATTTCCCCTACATGTTTATTACAAAAATTTAATTTTAAAATTAGATTAATGAAATTTGTTACAGTAGATGTAACCCATACAAGTGAAAAATATTTCATGGTTAAAATTTAATTAAAATAATAAAATATTTGAATATTGAAAATTAAATTAATTATCTATTCTCATTACGATTACATTACGCAGATGCCTGCGTAAAAAATTAAACTGGATTATTCAAAAATTGGATACGGTGATAAAAACTTTTATAAAACTCAACCAAAACCTCCCAGTTTTAACACAATATGCACTAATTAAATACAGTTAATTTAAAATAACTCGAGTTTTTGTAACTATAGAAAATCCAGTTAAAAAATGAATTTGTTTCACAGCAAGATTTTCCTTTTGTGCGCCATTATTTAACATTAAACAGTCCTGAGTTATTAAGTTTTCTAAAAGTTGATTTCTCTCATAATTCCTGACTTCCTTAATCACATTTTTAATCTAATTTATCCTTACACAGCGTTAAATCATTTTAATGACTTTTCGTCTTATTTGTGTTTTGTATAATCTACAAGAATATTTGTTTTCGTATGAAATATTACATAAACTTATTTGAAGGAAAATCCTCAAATGTGAAATATGATTATTGCAAATTAATTATTTATTTATTCAAACAGGACATTTTATTATAAATCATCTTAACTTAACTTTAATTTTCTAATATAATATAATATAGATATACATATATAGGAGACAGTAAAACTATTATATTTGTTCTAATAGTATTTATATCGAAAAAATAGCATTACAGAAAAAAGACGCTTTTTTATATTACATCGAATTTTGTGCTTTTGCATGTATGTTTTAATAACATAGCCACACAAAAAAGTGACCTATAGAACATTGTAGTATTAGTCGAGCATTGCCGAAATCCATTTTTTTTTATATTTTATGCTTACCAGGTTTTATATTTGTACTTGAATTTTCGGTTTAGGTTGAATTTTTCCAAAAAAGTGTGCGGTACAATAAAAACGACCTTTTTAGGGCTGTAGTATTGTTCAAGAATAGTCGAAATCCAAATCAGTTTTTTTTATTTGAGTTTTAATTTTAGGTTTAACTAACCAACTTGGAAAAATTCAATCTGAACTCAAAATTCAAGCTTAAATAAAAAAAAAATGGTAAGCAGAAAATTAAAAAAAATTGAATTTCGATTATGCTCAACCAACACTACAATGCTATTATATAGGTCGCTTTTTGGTATCGCACATTTTTTTGTGTGGCTGTGTAATCTATCCAAAAATGTAAAGTAGGATAGATATATGAATTGATCCATTGATCCATAATTGAACCATTTAAGATCCATGTCACTTAGGGAGCTTCCATTAACTACATTAAGCTGATTTTTTAAATATTCGACAAACCACTTCCCCTTGTGAGTAATCGTAAATATTGTGTGACTTCCCCTATTCCTTACTTAAGTTTTTTTTTTATTATTTTTCCATCTGTGTTTAGTAGTAACAAAATTCACTGATTATTTTGTAATAAATGTTTATATTTATAAAAAAAAAAAACTAGTTTAAATTAACGTATTTTAATTTAATTAATTTAAAAATACACCTTATGTAAATAACCCTTTGGACCCCCTTTCTCTACTCACGTAAGAATTTGTAAGGTTTAATTTACCCTACTCTTCCCTTAAAGCCTTACTAAATGAACGCACTGTTATATAAATCCCATTATCTACTATGTAGGTATTTTACAAAAGCAATGATTTATAAAAAAAATTTTAAATCGAAGATTCATATATATTCAATACACACATTTATATCTTCAGATAAGAACTTTTCGTTAATAATAATACGATTTAAAAGAAGTAATCAAAAGTTAATAAAGTAAGTTTCACATAAAAGCGCTTCTAATGCTACTTAAAACAGTTCAGACATTTTATACTGGAAACTTTTTATCGTAGAGGAAAACAAAACAAAAAAGTTTATCTCTTTGTTGCTCTCGACTTGTTTAGACCAAGAGCCAATATCATCTGATAGTAAACGTTATAAAAAATATACACACAGATATTAAAAAAAATAAAACAAAGAATTCTTTCTGTATGTTTAAGGTCAGAAAATGTTATTTTCTTTTATCTAACGGAAGTGAAATCTGTGTGCCTTATAATATTGTTTTAATACAGAATGACTCATATGTCGCTTTACTATACAAAATTTAAACAGTTTTTTCGTTTGTTATCCTTAATATATGTATATAAAGCTCAGCGTCTGTCTGTTTGTACGTTAGTGTGCTTATATTTTTTTAATTCATAGATATGTTCTCTGGTAAGGTTATAGGATATATTTTGTTACGTTAGGTAACATAAGGAATAAGCAATGACGATAATAGTAAATTGAGTCGGAAAAAAGTTTGCCGCCAGTGCGCTCTTTTGCAATACGTTAACTAATCCGTTAAATATTGAATCAAATCATTATTTTGTTCTTAACTCCATTTAGTAAAGAATTATGTAGAATCAAAAGATCTAAAATAAAGTCCGTGATACCATGTATCTAACTTTTATATTAAAACCACAATGACTGCTTTTATGTTACAAAGAAAATTTAAAATGTTTGAGTTCTGTTTACGTGGACTTATGACCTGCAAAACATTAATCCTTATCGAAATAAATGATTTCATCGTCATAAATAATTAATGTAGATATAATTTGCCCTTTGCAGCATCCAATTTGGTCTTTTAGTCTAGGAAATAACTGTAAATAAGTTATATATGGTAAAATATTATTAATAACGCGCGAACTAAAGAACAAGTGCCGCGTAAGAGCATCTCTGTTGTATTTTAATCGACAATTGTTTATTTTGTTTTCAATAACTCTTTTGTCAATATCTACAATTAATTGATTCTTGAAACACTACTGAAACTGCCCAATAACGCTATTAATTTGCACTTTGTTTTTATATTATAAATTTGATTTTATATTATAAAAATACGTTTTTTTTAAACTATGTAAAGAAATTAATGTTACGTGAATGACTCTTTTTCCGCTTCGCAAGTAAAGGCACTTTTATAGCACTTTCCATATCTACTCTTGACATAAATTCCTTCTCGAATATTACCTTTAAGCAGCTGGATGGCCCAAGGCTTATTAGCATATACCTTGTCCTTTGGGTAATCCTAAAGACGAAAATCTGATACAGTTAAATCGGGTGAAAGCTGCGGCCAGTTGAATTTTGTTATATTCTTCGCTCTTCGAAAATCTATCTTATTGTTAGCAGAATATTGTAGCTCTATTCGAATGGGCAGTTGCACCATCTTAATGCCACCATGTCTCAGACATTTCCTTTACTGCAGGATGCACAAAATTTTCCAGTGTTTGCCAATACCGATCGCCAACTACCGTAACTGTATTGTTATTTCCGTCCTCAAAAAAGCAAAACCCGATTAATCTTTTGGATGTTACATCGCAACAAACCATGACTTGAAGAAGGTACAATTCACGTTGATGGATGCACTGGTATTATTGTTGTTCACGTATCCATTCAGATGAAAAAGAGCATGATAATTATTTGTATTCAGAAATAAAATTTTAAAGCGCTATTTATGATTTTTTCCATAATAATTTCCATGGAATAAACTTTCTATTTTGTATTTCTTTAATATTAATGTATTTTGTCTTTTGAAACCCTACCGTCTCTTTTAAATAACTTTCAAACATTTTAATGAAATATTTTAATAATTTATATTATCGCAAAAATATTTGTGTACCTTAAATATGAATATATGCTGAGGGAGGAGGAGATTAATTTGCTCAAAGTGATTCTTTGCATTACATAATATTATGAAATATTTATTTATTTGAAAAGTATCACTTTTACTTTACTACAGAGTCGTAGTGACAGGTAGGCAGGATAGACAAATTCCTAGGTAGCCAATTGATTGGAGGCAAAATGCTATCGCCGTTTCGACGCAACTAACATGCCACTTGTATTGAATAACATATAATAGATTTACAAGGTCGAAGCGGTGATGGAGACCGTTTCTGTAAAGTGTCAATGCTTCACTGTCTATAAAGATAATTAAACACTGTGCCGTCTGATTGAGTAGATAGTGTGAGGCTATTAGTTAATCGAGTATTATTGCTGTAGGTAATACATATGACAAAATATCAATTATAGCCTTTTAAGTGTTCCGTACAGAAATAATATACTGGAAGTACCTCTGTAATAGGAAATTTTATTATCTGTAAAATTGTTTCTGTTCTATTAGGACTTAAGCATAAACGGCACTCATTTTTTTTCGTATATTTCTTAGGGGTCTATCCTTGCATTTTTGACACCATTTATCATCGATTAGCGCTAAAATAATCGAAACGAATATTAATTCCATTTGTCACATATAGAAAATTTCTAATTTAAATTTTTCAGAATTCACGAAAGGGGGGGGGGGGCAAGATCGCCAAAAATCTTCTACAGGTCTGCTTACAAACATTTATAAGAGAGAATTATTTTCGTTTGGCGAGATTTGACCACAATACAGAACTGAGATCTTCCGCTTCAAATAATATTTTATTCTCAAAATTGTGCTAGTATTACAAAAGTTTTGTTTGTACAACGTACATTATGATTCTTGAAAAGAAATAAAATCTCTATCCAGCGTATCCTTAAACAATATATAAGAATGTGCAGTACCATTACTACGTACAAATAACTCGTGCAATTTTATGTTATTGTAACAAAATACAAAGAAATATCTTTAGGGTTTACTTTGAAATATCAAGAACAAACGTTTTCAGTCTGTGTTACCTATGGCATTTTTGTTCTATGTACGATTTTCTAGTTTTATTATTTCGTAAATGCAATATGAATGCATCCGAATTAAATTAAAATATCCAGACATAGCTTATGAATCTGTTATTATATTTTGATTGTTTATTTATTCTATAGGTCATATGAGTTTAAATTAATTTTTTCTCTATGAAATTGTGTACGTTACGAATAACACGATTGCATATCAATGCAGGTCAGCAAATTTTAATCGAAATAATTCCAATTGGTTTATTTCAGTAGTAATTTTTAATTTTCTATCGTCATAAATATGAAAAAATAAATTATAAATGATTTACCTTTTATAATTTTATTAATGTTGTATGTTAATTTGAATAGGTACATCAAATGTTGCAAATATAAATAGTTACATTTCTACCACAAAGAAATATTTGTTTGAAAAATAAATTTGAAGAATTTTTTTGCTAGAAATTAGTAGTGCGAGTGCGAAGTCCTGGTAGTACAAATCAAAAAAAAAGTGAATTATTTTTCACAACGCCATAATACTTCGTACGTGAACGATATACATATTACTACATATCGCTGTGTAGTCTGTTTCTTCTTTTACAAAACTGTTTTTACTTCGTTACAATTAGTTTATCGAACTGTAGGTATTTTTATAAACAATCATACAAGAGTATGTGTGTATATGTTTGATAAATAATTTAATTACAACAAAAATAAAGTATTATAAAAACATATCAAACTTAAAAGTCAAAAAATTGAAGCAAGGGTACTGAACTTTAAAATTTTTAAATCTTATTAAAAATACTTATACATACAAATGTATTTATATTTTATTAAAACAGAATAAGTAATTAAATATATGTATGTATCTACACTTCTATTTGTTTTAGTTGAGTTCTACCATAAATCTGGACTAAAATAAAATGATTTTGAGAATTTAAAAATACTTCCAAATAAAGAGCTTTATATTTTATGTATTTTTTACATTTCTCTAAACTATTATGATTTTTCACAAACTTCTTTTGAAATAAAAAACTGAACTTATTTTAAAATTCAAAATGAGTTTATTGATTAATCAAATCATACATTCGAATTGAAAATTAATAACTTATTCTTTTTTATTGGAAACCTAAAATAATAAAACAAAAATACATAACTTTTTAAATATTCAGTAGAGCAATTATTCATAGACAGTCACGTATTATGGATGATAAATAAAACAGGGATATATTTTTAAATTTTTAAATCAATACTATTTTCATATTTATTAATTCATTCTTTTAATACACCCTGTACGTATACTTCTTTAATCGTACGAACGGTGAGATACGAAAAAAACTAACTGTCACTAACAGTTCTATAGATCTATAAAAGATTTAGCGAAAGAAAATAACAGAATCTGTGGCAAAAACACAATCATACACATTGCGTATATCAAGAGGGGGGTCGGTTAGGAAATATAAAAAGTAAATGAGATTTTCTTGATTTATTTCCTCGTTGGATACATCTCGACTGCATGACCTCGTGCGCCACCACAACTAAACTTGATATTGCAATAAACATAAAACATGATTGCTATCCTTCAAGGATAATTCCTGTATGTGGGGATTCCTGAAAATAGTGTTCTTTTACACGGTCGATGTGCAATTTTTTTATTAATTATTATCATTAAAATATACAAAACTACAGTGAAGCAAATAAAATGACCCCACTTATTTTTTTATCGTTTTTAGAAAATTAGAGAAGCGATCGCTTAAAAAAACTATTCTACCTATATTTATTATTTAACTACTGTAACTATTGTATATTATTTATTAAAAAAAAAACATCTGCCAAGTAAATGCACAGTGCTTCCTCATGCAAAATTCACCAAAGGTAGTTAATTATTGAACAATTAAAATAAAAACCGATAAATTGTTCAGATAAATGGCCTAGCATTGGTTAACCATTGAATGCTCTACAAAAAAGATTCTATAAAATTTTCACGTAACGTGTCTTTCTTGAGATATCTTGAAAAAATAAATATTTAAGGATGTCACCCCTCCCCCTTCCACACGATTTTTAAATGGGACCGTCCTCAAGCCAGACCCAACCATCCAACCAAGTTTCATTAATATCGATTCGGTGGTTCATGAGTTATGCGTGTGACAAGGCTTCAGAAAACAGACGGACACGCGGACACACAAACAGACAGACACAGAACGAAAAGTGTTTGTTTTAACCCGAAACAGAAAAATCAATTTAAAATTTTGAAATCGGACAACTCATTCTAAAACGATCACAAAGCTACTCGTATCTTCAATATTGCGAGGAGGCAAAATTGTTTAAACTTTTTAAAAAGTAGATTAAAAGTTGATTTGGGTCATTTTTTGTTATTTTAAAAACAGTTTTTACTTTTAATGGAGAGCAGTAATTAATACATTGGAATATCTATATAATTGTTTTTTTGATGATCTACAAATAAAAAAATTAAGCTATTAGTAGGGCAAAGAATATCATTTCAGAAGCATACAAATATTTAAAGCTGAGACCTGAGAAATGTTTATTAAAATTTTGGATTGGGGTGTAAAGCGCCGTCAGCCCCGAGCGAGAAGAACCTCTAATTCAATTTACGTATATTTGTACCGTAATTTATTTCTACACCCTGTATGTTTTTAAAACATTTTATAAATGAATAACAATATGCTCGTGTGAACATACCCTATAATGACATAATAGGTGCACACACACATAGACAATCGGTAACATAACAACTCTATCTTGCAATTTTCTCTATGGCACTTGTATGAAAATTAATCTCCAGAAGAGAAGCGTAAGCACAAAAATAATTCTCTGTGATGGAAAAACGACATTTCCGTTTTTCAGATGAAAACACAGATGGTAGTAAATCGGAATAAAACATAAAATCCACTGGTTTATGATTATTAATAAAGTTATTTTACTATGCATAAAAATATAAACTCTCTGTTTTTATGGAAATTGATATAGAGGAAAAATCAAAATTTATTTTCGTTTGAAGCTGCAGCTTAGTTTTATTTTATCTGTTTATCATGAATACATACATATATTAAGATTAATATGTAATTTTTAAATTTAATTTTTGTACCTAAGAACGTAATGAATATTTAAAATAACTTCAGACATTATTTAACTAAACATTGACTCGTGAACGGTGTACCGCAGATTTATCAAATCATAACTAGATTTTAGATCCGTACCTAATGAGTGAAAAATTATATACATATACTAGCTGACCCGGCAAACATTGTTATGACCAAAATATAATTTGTTTAAAAATCAGACCATAAACACACATTTTCGTAAATATCTCGACTCCAGCATTACCTACCGGGTTCATTTTTTGTAAAATATTTAACATATATTCTGAATATGAACCAAAACGGACCATAAATAAAATTTATCGGAGCATCAAACGAACATATGGTGTGAATATGGCTGCGATACGTCCAGTAGTTTAGGTGTGATGACGTGACATACAAATGCACCAACGTTTTTATTTATTAAAATATCAAAAATTAAATACTCATAAACAGGTACTAGTCCAGAAAATAAAATCCAATAATAATTATAAATTATAATAAATTCATTCTTTATAAACAGTTAATATAATATAATAGAATATTGAATAAATACGAGTTAAAATATTTAATTACTAACTAAATATAAATTATTATTTTCAATCACGCGCTAGTCTATTAAATTAAGTAAATAAATATCTAATTTCATCATCAAATACAATCAATCAAAATTACACTTGGTAAACAATTAATTTTACTTCTACAAGAGCCACCACATCCGTAAAATAAAGCTTGTAGATGGATCTAATGATCATTACAATCTTCATTTAAATATCAAATACTCGGATTCATTCGCCAAAACTGGAGTAATAAAGAGATATCCAGCGTTTTCAAACTCCGTAGCATCGTTTTGTTGTGAGCGAATAATGGTGGGGGGAATGAATCTGAGGGGAAAGGGGAATGTTGATAGATTGTTCGAATATCTTGACACCGGCGGTAGAAAGAAGAAAGTAATATATCAATCGTAGACATACACTGCATAACAAAGGGTTCAGATCACGATGAAAAACCAGTCGCTCTTTAATCTCGGCAAAAAATTGCATTAACCCGATGTAAAAATTTACAATGCTCTGTTTAAAAGTGTATATCAAAAGTGCATCGTCCATCTGATATTAAAAAAAAGCGAAGGTCATAGAGAGTGAAATATGAGACTCATGTGCGTTACAATATTTCAGATTTAAATCAAGGCGATTGTTAGAAAAAAAAACGAGTTTTGTAATTTAATATAAATTCATTTATTGAAAAATGTTAACGGGAAAAATGTATTAAATTACAAGTATAATTGAATTTATTTTTTATTTTAAGTTTTGAACAAATTTTTTTTTTCTCATAGAACCATATCAAATATATGGGTTCTCATTTAAAAAACTTAAAAAAATATACGATATTGCTCCCGCCAAATTTAGTAACTTTTGTCTGAAAAGTTTTTATACAAGCAATTTAATTCTTAATGTTTACATACTAGTCCAGTACATTTAGACGAAAAATAGATGTGTCTGGGGAAAAATTCACAAAGAGCTGAATTTTTGTATACATAACAATACCTATTTTATACTAATTTTATTTCCACAATAGTTTATTGTAGAAAATTTTTGGTCTGAAAAACTTTACTACCATTTTGACAGACATTCAATTAAACATTTTAACGATAACAATAACAAATCAGCAAATATATCATCCACCTACAACAGAATAGAAGAAGAAAACAACGGAAAACAAAAAAAAATATATGAAAAGATATTTCTGGCGACTTCAGGGTTGTTTACGTTTTTGTAATCTTTCGCTATGTTATCAAGCACCATTTCATTCATTGGCGTTCTAAGAAAAAAAAAGTTATTCGTGTTTCTTTACTATTATTTTTTTTACATTGAAATTTTACAATGTTTGAAAATTAATTAATTATTTGATTTTTAAATAGAATTAAAGGCTTCCATACACTCTCATTTTTAACCTTAAAGATTTAAATGGTAAACCCAAAAGTGTATGAGGGTCTTCACTAGAATTTCAAAGAAGAATGTAATTATATTTTACATTGCACCTCCACCATAAAAAAATATGTACCGTTTGACATTATTATCATATAGAAATTGCTTTAAAGCTCAAGAAAATTAAACTGCCTCTATAGAGTGCTGCCCATTATTAAGCTTTTGATAATGTGTTACGTTGTTGATTAATTTTAGTAAGGTAATTTTAATATAGCCTTCGAATTATAAACATATTAATATAATTCTGAACTCTGTATAGAGATATTCTGACTAGTGGCTTGTGTTAAAAGCAATTTCTATTTGATTTTTGTAACCTAACCTAACAATACTTTACTTATACTATATGTATGTATATTCCATATAAATGGGTATAAAAAAGTAAAAAAGTTCGTGTAGCCACTACTATAAAAGAATACAGTATACGAAGGTGTACTTAATTTTTTAATATCCTCTTTCCGTGATATTTACTTGGTATATAGCGATTAAAAAATCAAATGCCAGTTGAGTATCGTGTACTATTGTCCTATATCGTAGATTAAAAACTTTTAAGAAAATTAAAAACCAATTAGCATTATTCCTAATTTTGTTTTTTAACAAATACGTAGCATGTTTTTTAAAATACGTAAATGCGATAATTGCTGATATTTTTTTTGTGATTCCGGCATCACATTGCTTTCAGAGATGAGGACAAATATTTTACGATATTTTTTAATTGTTAAATGATATTTTAATAATAACAAAACGTTTTACATATTGAAAAATTCTTGAATTGTCAGCTTTTATTATATTTGTTTGGTAATCCATTTTCCCTTTTTAAAAAGTACCAAAAACTGAAAATTATATTTTTAGAAATCAAGGTTCACCATTTATTATAATAATGCCAAATCTCAGGTTTCTAGTTCTAGAAGACAAACAGACATACACTTAAAACTACCAACTCGGTATACGAATGATTTTAACATAATTTTATATCGGCGTGCGGCAAAATCAAGTGGAATCGACGTCCATCTGTTTTACATTACGAACCGCCACTGAATCTGCCCGTGCCAATTTTCTATTCAAGCTTTCGAGCAGCAGGAAGGGAGAAGACTGACATCTGCCACCATTAAAGAATATTCACATTCTTTTCTATAATTCTCAAAAAAATTTTGTTGTATATGACCACAGACTGTGACCGTTTTATATAACAGTCATTTTAAATAAATGTATTATGCAAATAATGACAAGTTTCAGCTCTCTAGGTTTAAAGAGTTTTTCGACTAATTTTAATTTATCGTTTTATTTATTTTTTATTATGTGTGACATTCTTAGTGCATGGAGTATTATATGTGATTTGTTTGTGTTTTTTATTTTAATTTTTTAAATGTAATATTTATTTTTAAATAATAAGGGTAATGTATTTTCATTTTCAGTTAGTCTCTTCAGGTTTTAAGGAAAAAACCATATTCACAGATATTATAGTTACTGTACAGAGAATAATATAATTTTAATCCCGTCATAGTAGTAGTCTTCCATGCTAAGCACAAATGTGGTATCTGGCCGTTTTGTCAAAATTGAGTTAAGCACAAAATGGCATTATCTATATCTTCCTGCGTCTTACTAGTGTTAAATATAGTGGATATAATTGTTTTTTCTAATAAAAATAACTTTTTTTATTTACTGTTATCAGCATTTGAAGCTGAGTTACTAGACTATATTGTTGTATCTGCAGTGTACTAAGAATTATTGATAAGCTAACTTTTAATAATCTATTGATAATGTGACAAAAATTGGTTCATTTCTTTTAATTTTTAGAAATTAATATAAACCATATTTAAAAACTTTACTAATTGTAAGCCATTTTCATGTAACTATACATTACTAGGTATTTTTTGCGTGCAGATACCATGAGTATATGTCTAATTGTAAGTAAAGAGTAGTTACAGTAAAATAGCTTAGTAAAATCAGTGGGCTTACAAATCTGTAAAATTTTATCTGCGCTTTTTTAATAGGAAATATTCATTCTATCACATTTATTATTTAAAAAATGAATTCATCTAAAGAAAATACTTTAGATAAAACCTTTATTTATAATTTTTAGCAAGTATTAAATGCAAGGAAACAATTTAAAAATATAAACTGAATTTTCTCTACTTTCATCTAAATGCAGATACCATATTTTTGCTTAGCAGAGCAGTAGTGAACAAGAACCTTAAAGTCTTAAATATATAGCGTTTTGACCCAACAATGTTTTTTCTTATTTTCCGCAAATTGCTACCGATTCTAACCATGTTTATACAATTGTTTATACCGGTTAAAAGGAAAAAGGGAAAAAACGAAAAGAAAGTATAACTTTACTATAAATATATTACAAAAATATATGGTTCCTGTATCTCTTCAATATATAAAACACAAGAATTCATACGGTTCTTAAAAGAAAAATAGAGTCACCGTAATATAAGTTACACTGCCATTTCATTTTGTCGTATATTCGTACATATGTGTACATGCCAATTCATACGAGTTTATATTCTTTTTAACATATTTTATAATATTCCCTATCCGTGAATGTATTCCACATTCCATTCCGTTCGAGTTTATATCTAAAAGAGAAGCACTGTTATGTAAACACATTACCTATCCATGAACATACTGTATACTTATCTTCGACTCGTGCATACGAGTACATTCGAGTGTGTGCGAATGCGTGCGTATGTGGTAGAGAGACAGAGAGCGAGCGATAGGTGGTTACTCGTTGTCGGTTGCTGGTGTGTTGTGGTTAATTCGCTTACAGCGCTGACGGTAACTTCGAGGTGACTCTCGCGACCAAGGCAACCATCTATCACCAGGGCCTGGTCGAGTGGAAGCCCCCGGCTATTTACAAATCATCTTGCGAGATTGACGTAGAGTATTTTCCATTTGACGAGCAGACTTGTGTACTTAAGTTTGGTAGTTGGACGTACGATGGATTCAAGGTGAGACCACATGCACGGTTTCATCATGTTCTGTATATCGTTATTGTATTATTATTATTATTTATATTTTCATTTCGAGTAGATGTTTGGGTTTTCATTGCATTCGACAATCTTAGGTTTTATTTGATATCATTTATGATTCACGAAATATTCAAATTAATTTAATTTTAACTATTTTTGTGCACATTGCATATATTATAAATATTAACTTCCACTCAGGAACTATTGTTTGTAAATAAAATAATATTTCGTGAATTCATACAATCCAAGTACATTTCCTTTACCATAGATAAAACATATATATGTATGCTTCAGTAGTTTACTCATCACGCTTAAGTTGATTCACATATAATAGTGCATTTACATAACTTCAATCAAAAACGTATCACTTAAATATCTACTTGCAAATAAGAAACATTTAAATCAAAATACATTTCACAAATACGTGTATATATTACAATCCACACTTTGTATTATTCAGATATTTAAAATTATTTTAAATAATTGAAATTTATTTTGATATGTTTCTTTTCTTCTTTTTTTACTCCCTCTTAACATTTCAATTTTTTACAAGTACCACAACATGTATTTACTTTATGTTTAGCAGTTAAGATATTTTTAATACTGGAATTTTATTTGGCATATTTTTCAAAATTATTTTACATAAACATTTAAAAATATATTTAATATTGATATTTATTTATTTTATATGGTTCGTCTGAATTTTGTTGTTTACTATCATTGTTTTTGAAAAAATGCAAAATGCAATGAAAACTTGAATAAAAACGAAATGTTTTTTTTCTGTATGCATTTTTTAAATTTACATGTTTTTACATTACAACAATATAAATCTACACTAATAACTATGTTTAATATTTCAGCTACATTTCTGTTTTTCAATTTTTATTATTTTATTATTATTTTTATCGAAGCGTTGTGAAATAAATTAAATAATTAATAAATCTACTAAAAAAATAACTAATAAATATATAAATATAAAAATAAACTATTGCATAAATAAATTCATATTTTGCAAAATATAATAAATAAATGATAATTATATCAAGTATAAAATAATTTCAATGGTTTTGAATATAGTGTAATATTGATTGAACAAGGCATTTATAAAATGTTTTGGTTAACAGAAAATATATTATACAATATCAAAACCGATTTAAAAACAATACTTTAAAATAAGGTACTCTAATATAGCGATCTTATAACGCAAAAAATTATATTATTCTATTCACGTAACTACCATAAGACCAGTCTGATATCTTCTTCTTATTTTCCGAAGAGTGTGGCGTAAGTAAGATATCTCAGAAATATATACATACTGTGTTGTTACATGATAAATTTCTTGTACGAAACATAATAAAAGAAGTTCATGTATTATTAAAGTAAAATTTAATAGAAAAAAGAAATAAATTATTTAACTATCGACTCTCCCAAAGTGCAATTATTTTCTTAGCAAATAATAATTTTCTCTCTATATTTTTAAAATTTTAGTCTCGAATGTACTTTAAGATTTAGGTATGGATATTATTAATTTCATTTAAATAAACTAAAATTTTACTTACTTGGGGTTTTTGCAAATAAATACACCAATAAATATTACATTCAAGAGACAAAAATCACTATTTACTAAATGAATCACCTATGAATCTATAACCAATAATCTATAATCTATATCATCAAGAAGACTACAAATGAAGTTGGGTTTATAGCTTTTACCTATAAAGTTGTTGTTTTTTTTTAATTTCTATACATATATTCAAACTATAATAAAATATCAAATTGTTTTTACATATTTAATAATGTATAAATTAATATACTAACATTTATTATTAATGCTACTTTCCTGTTACAAATTTTTTCATCTTCTTTAAGCAAAGAAAAGAACATTAATAAAAGCTGAAATTTTCGCCAGCGTTAAGTACGCTAGCAATTGTAGTCTGGGGCTAAAATCTTTTTCATTAAAGTGTCAAAAGTGATGTCACATAATAATTTCTACTCGCAATTATTGCGTTCTATACTTTGTCATACTTTTCAAAAAGAAGTGTATATAATTTGTCATAGTGTGTTAACTTGAATTATTATATGCTTATTTTCATAATAAAGAAATTGTTAATCTGCATATTCGATTTATATTATAATCTTATAATTATACATTATTCATATATTCTAGTTATATGAATATAATCAATAAATAAAATGATTTAGAATTATAGAATATTGATTTTTATATTTCTGATTTGTGCTTTATAATTGAAATTGAATGAAACATTAATTTAAAATTGTTACCTTCTCAACATCGTGTTCTTTTTTTATCTAACATTGTTTTCCCTTGAATTTTTTCATGCGTCAAATAAGCATTATTAAATTTCGAAAACACAAAAAGAATAAGTTTGTTATGCTTCTAAATTTATTTAATTTCACACTATTTTTGATATTTCTTTTGTTAAGTCTTTTTGATGATTCCGATACAAATATCAACCTTAAAGATTAGGCAGTATTCACAAAATTTTTAAATTATAATAAATAAATGTGTACGGATGTTAAAACTGTAATACAACCTTTATATATAAGGAAGTTTTCTGATGTTAAATTCCACAGTAGGTAAGATAAAAAAAAACATGGCAAATAAGAAGCGTTTCGACGCACGTTCTATCCCATATCTTAAAAACATGCTGGAGTATCAAATAAGACACTTAAAATTCCGCTGTATCATGGAATCTTTGATACACTGCCGCGTTTTAAGCAATAGGATAGAACGAGTCGAAATGCTTCTTATTTGCCAAGCATTCACTCATTTACCTTGACGAAGCGAGGAATAATTGAATCGATTCAATTTTTCGAAAAATTTATTTTTTGACATTTTATAAAGCTGTGGGTAAATGCACATGATTCTGGATTAAATGAGCCATATTCATTTTTCTTAGCCATCATATTTAAATTGAAACAAATAAATATCTCGAATACTAAGGTTTTCCAAGAAAAATGTTTGGTACAAAAGATTCAAGGTTAGAAAGGGGAAAATCAAAAAATTTTAAAGGACAATTTTTTATTATTATTATTTTTTATTAAAAAATTCTGAAATTATTATTTATTATAATTAATTTTACGTGTTTACGGATCTATTCAATTTAAAGGATTTTTAATGGAAAGAAATTCAAATTGTTATTTTTTTAATAAAAAAAGTTAAAATTGAGATTTTTGAAAAAACTTTTCAGACAAAAGTTTTATTTTTATTTTTTTTTTGATAAATACTAATACGCAAAAAATAGGTTTCCATTTAAAAAAAATGCCTTTGAAACCTCAACTCCAAGTCAAAAATTTTACCTTCATTGATTTTTCCCTCCAAACCCTGAAACTTTTGTACTAAACATTTTTTCTAAAAAACTTTAGTTTTTGAGATATTTTCTTATCTCAATTTAAATAGACTATAGACTACCCGGTATACACTCAGTTGGCCATAGAAAATGAAAAATATTTCTTCTGTTAAAAGGTTTTTTGCTCCTCCTGGAAAATTTAGACTTCCATTTCAAAATGACCGATAAAATTTTTTTAGTAAGTAATATAATATATTTTTTGGCACTTTATTTAAAACTTAATTTGAATTATTTAATTTTAACTCGTGTTATATTTCTGAGATACACATAAATTGATGCCAGCTCGCGCGGGTCGGAGTTAGTAAACCAACTAGACTCTGACTTAGGGTTTGGTTGCAGCGCAGATGGAAACTACGAGGTAACGTTGATGACCAAAGCAACTGTGTACAGCTCGGGCGTTGTCGTGTGGCAGCCACCGGCTGTCTATAAATCCTCCTGTTCGATAGACGTTGAGTTTTTCCCGTACGACGTACAAACCTGCGTTTTGAAGTTAGGAAGTTGGACGTATGACGGTTTTAAGGTGAACCTTAGGACAGCGCCACACGTATCTCTTATCCAGAGTCGGATTTCATCTCATGACATGATAAATTCATTTTTATATTCTTGATCAAAATATTTGAGGAACTGAAGAAATTTAATATTAGAGAAGGCGGATCATTTCTATATCAAGAGCATTCATTTTAAAACAAATAAAAATATATAAATGAAGACCTCATGTCGAATAATGTTTAAATTGTCTGATTGGTGTCAATAATTTAGAAATTAGGGATTTTTGACGAATTTGTGAAATACCCTTACACTAATAATATATATAAAAAAATATTAATCAGAATTAACAAAGCGATGTTTAAATATTGCATAGCGTATAATGCAGAAAAAAAATTGATATTCACAAACAGATTTATAAGTTTATAACTTAAGTGACTTTTCACTTATTCAAATTAAAACTGCATTAAATTAGTAAGTTTGAACTGCAGCTTTAAATATATTATTTGTTGATTTTCTATCATTTTATAAAAAAATTTATTAATTTCATTAGGAGAATACTTAATAATAAATGAAGTATCCATATGCACGTAAGTTTTGAATTCATCCGTTTGTTATTTTTGGAATGTTTTCTTATAATTTTTTCAATTATTTTTTTCATAATATCATAACACCAATCAACAATATCTTAATTTCGAGCAACTATTAAACCACAGACTAATTTAAACTCTATACATGTTTTGCATATATTTTCACGTGTACATATACATAGCAACTTCATGTTTCTGGATAATTGATACGGTGGAAACCTCTAGAATACTCTAGATGACCGTCCATTTGGTTCGTTCACTGTTAGTCGTGCATCAGCGGTCGGTGTTTTCTTGTCAACAGATTTTGAGTTTACTTACACGTACTGTGTGTTCAAAAACAACATGCATGTATTATAACATATAATTCAGTTCATGCGTTCGTAGATTGTTTATTGAAAGTTAGTTATTTCTCAAAATAACAAATTATTATTAAATAAGTTTTTTTTCATGTAGATGGTTTTAATTGGAAATGTGTCCCAATTATGCAAATATTCAACAATTTAATGGGTGTATGTTCTTAGAGTTTCGTAGAAACCTTCTGAGTACGTGGATAATTTGCCTTTCTCTTACATTTAAGATAAAGGAATGCAAATAATAAATATATACAGGGTGTTTGGTTCAGCGATACGAATATTTTGAAGAAAGGTAGAATGAGTCATTTGGAAGTAATTTAAGCAAATACACCTAACAAAGTGCAACAGTTTTTGTTATATCGGCCATTTTTGTATCTTTTTAAGAACCCAGATTTATACATGTCGCAAAAGTTCAAAAGTTAAAGAGCCTATATTTTTTAAACATGATTTTTGTATTACTCAAATGTTTATGCTAAACAATCAGATCAAAATAAAATTAATTAATAACAAAAAAAAATTACTGCAGTTTTTAACTTTGATAAAATTATTTTTTTTAAATAATTTTATAAAATCTAGCACACTTACATATGTTCAACTGGTTCAAAAAAACTGCTCCATATATATTACCTACATAAACTGGCTTTTTTGTTAAAAAAACTTACTTTTTTTACTATTCTAAATAAGTCATTAAAAATGTGATACTTTTCAAATAATTTTTTATACTCAATGGACAGGATCATCCTTTGCACAGGAGTAGATGTTACACTGTCCAATGTGTATAATAATTTTTTTTTTAATATCGCATCACGTTTTTAATGAGTTATTTAAAATAGCATACTACGATCGAAAAAATTAAAAAATCTTATTTATTCTGAGATAAAAGAAATTTTTTTAACAAAAATAGCATATTCATGCAGTTATTATGGTAGGTTTTTTGAAAGAGTATAAAATGAAATAGTTTTTAAAACCATTTGAACATCTGTAAATGTGCTAGATTTTATAAAATAAAAATTTTAAAGAAATAATTTTTTTCCATCTTAAGTTTCTTACTTATACATGACGGCTGGACGGATAACAAAGTAAGATCTACGAAACTCTAAAAACGTAAAAGTTTTATCGACGTGTAAAAAACATTGATTATAAATTCACTTATTTGATTAATAATATTATTGAGACAAACTAACACATTCCATTTTTATTAAAATACTTTCATGTGTTTTGGGACACACTTATTTTTAATGTACATAAAACACAATAAATTTACACTTTTCAGAAGGAAGGGTTTTTATTTCATGCACTTGTAAAAATCCTTTCTTTGGTTTTATAATCAACAACTAGGTTGAAAATGCTTTTATAGATTTTTGGTATTTATATTGAAAGTTAAATAGACCAAAGACAAAAACAATTAAATAAATATATTACATTTAAATCAGATAGTAATGAAACAAAACTAAAATTAATCCAAATTATCAAAAAAACATACTTCTATTTGTCTATTTAATAAAATAAAATTATGTACATTGTAAATATTCATGAAATTCAAAAATTATTATTTTATTAACACTATTATAAAATGTAAATAAACTTGAAAATATATAAAATAAAACAAACATTTATTTTCAGTTATATTTACTAGTTATAATTATAATTTTCATTTAATAATTTCCCCCGTGTAAATATTTCCTCTGTTTTTGAACAAACATAGTATATGTGTCAAAAACTCAAAATCAGTTCACAAACTATTCGTTTAAATCCAATCTATTCACTATTGCAATGCACTTTTTTATTAATTATACTAGAGAATAGCTGTCAAAAATTTTATTTAAGAATAATAAATTTAATAAAAATATGCATTGGAATCAAAGGCATAGCTGGCAGTTGTACAGAACAACAGTGATTCTATAATCTATATAATATTTTAATTACTCTTCAAACTGCAATTTTACCATTGAAAATTAAACTTTATTATCTCGATAGTTTTTTTTACATAAAAATTGCGAGTGACGATGTAACAAAAGAAAAAGAAATTACAACTTTTTGAAACGCGAAGAACCTTGAAATTGCTTGAATTTTCTTTACCCACAATGACTAAAACCATGTAATACTTTGGCCACGTACTCATTATAAAGTCACTGTACAAAGAAAAACTAATTTTGTCCGGCGATGCTGGAATGGATTTGGAGTTAGAGAGAGACGAAACTATCGCCGGAATGTCGCGTTTTGTTTACTAGATGTTGTTTAATGTATTATCTGGGAAAGGTATAAAATTTATTTAGTTTCGGTAAAAATACTAAATTTAACAAAAACAAAAACAAAATTTTCGCGATAAATAAATATCCGTCATTTTTGATAATGTTCGGTTTAAGTATAATGTTTTGGGTAGACTTTTTTATTTAGAGTACCGATTTATTGGATTTTAAAAATTTTTTGTATTAGATAATAAATTGGTTCATATATTTTCAATACCGGCCATGTCAAAAATATCAAATTTGAATTTTAAACTACATCAATGTTCTATTGTAAAACATTTTTCAAATAGAAAGAGAAACAGTGTCTGTCATAAAGTTCATTAATTGTCTATTTATTTATTTTTGAATTTCATTTGTTCGTATGAATAAAAATAGATCAAAACCCGATTATTAATATAACTTATGATTAGGCAAGGTCTATAATGCAAATATAAGAAACATTTATTATGAGTGAACTATTTTTCGGTTTCTAAAATGTGTGAGGATTTTTTACTGACACCGAAGAAAAAACAATTTGTAAGCACTAAATTCATATTATTTTACTGTCTTTTATAGTAGTTATAGTCATCAAAATATTTTTGTGTATTTTTAATAGATTTTTTTATCATCTTTAATACATAACAAATCGTATTAAAATATTAAATAATAAAAATAAAAAATAATCTACGACATTTTTTTTTACATAAATTAATCTAAATCTTTATAAACATAATTTTTCATCAACAACCATTTTCATGTTTAAAATTTAATTTCATCATAATGGATTTTATGTATAATATAAAATTCATAATAATAAAAAATAATCCCTTTGTTAACTGCTTATATTTAATTACCATTTTAATGAATAAAACACAATAACTGCTACTTAAATTATAAGCGACTAAGGTATTGTTATACTAAACTCTTAAATCCTGAAATTGAATAATTTCTTGTTTTTGATACCATTATCACCAGCCTTGCTTATTTTACTGTACTCGCAAATTTACGTATTTAATAAATACTTGGCCAGTTAAGTACTTGTTCTTAATGACTAATTAAAAGTGTTTTGGATAGGTTAAAAAATGTTCAACACAAATACATTATATCAAATTCTTCCTATAAATCGCTTCTTCTTGTTTTTTCAATGTCAAAATTTCGTTACTTGAAAAAAAGAAGAAATATAATGTTTAAAAACCAATAAGGTACAGGTTATTTTTAGAAACCTGAAATACTAATCAAGATTTAAGAGTTAAAAACAAAAACATATTTATCTTACAATGTAATAAACGCTACAAAACAATTAGTTAACCAAATCATTTACATGAATATGTACGTAGTAATTCCAGTAATAATTATATCTTATCTCATTAAACGTCCCTTTACATTTGCACACAACTCCCTTGGGATTTCGGAATTGGAGTTTAACTTGATCATTGATTATGTATCGGTCACGGGCACAGATTATTACAATCGGGCATATGAGAATTAAACATTATTGTGAAGTGAATATCAAAAAGATAGTAAAATTTTGGGGTTCTGAGTGCAAGCCACGTCTTTTTGATCGCACTGAAAATTGATAGAACTCTTTTTAAAATAAAATGAAATTTTGACATAATATTATGCCAAGAAGACGAGGTTTATAGCCAGAAATCAAGAATATTATATGAAATTATATTTAATCATGTTTATTTTGTAAAATTTTTGATATAATAATTATTTTTGTTTTAATGGAAACAAGAATTACAGCAAAAGTAACTTGGTTCAATATTAAACGAGCCAAAATTTACACTATGCTGGTTTAGAGATAAACTGACAATTTAAGAAATCCCCTAAAGAAAAAGATAGCTATACATGCTAGATAACTGCTTGTTTGTTGAACCGAGCATGAGAATAATTCCATCTTATAGAGATTGGAAAAATGGGCCCAAAGTGCTTATCTAACACTAAGAACATATACATACCTATCAATATTAATCCATTACAAGCCAACCACGACACACAAACAAAAAAAACATTTGTTAAAATTTTCAATTCTGAAAAATCCATGGGTATATGTATTTCCCCAGAACTAATAATGGTAAAACACTGATCTATTATTGATACAATATTAAAATATTGATTGACCTAATAATGGTCTAAAATAATTCATTATCTGAAATACATTACTGCTAGTATTTATTAGATAAACAGTTTTTTTTGTATTTACATAATTTCAACAATAACGTATGATTTTTTAAATAAAAAATAAATAATTTATTTAAAAAAATTATTTAATATTAATAAAGGAAAAACTATTTTAAAACTGTTTTTGGTTAATTCTCAAACACGCGTGCAAGAATTTATTAAAAATTAAAAATAAAAAACTAATGTACTTTTTAAACATTAGTCGTTATATTTTTTAAATCCATATTTAACTTTTCCTTACATTTAATTCATTAATACTTTAATCTTTTAAAAATCTTTTATAAAACCTACAACAAAATATATTTTTAAAACTTGAACAAATTTAATTTAAAAAAAATTAAATCAAACTTGAAGCAATTTTTTTGATTTTTGATGCTTCAAGTAAAAATTGTGCGGAAACTTTTTTTGACACGCACTAATTTTATACCTTTTCCAACGGTTTTTGTGGATTGAAAATGGTGGGGAGGGGCTAGAAAATATGTTTTAGACTATATGTTGAATGTGTAGGTATTTTATATACATATACATATATGTAAATATTTTATTAAAATGTAGAAAAAATCGACGTTTTTATTTAGCATGATAATAAAAAATATTTTTAACACAGTCGAAAAAAATTAATCAAAATTATATGTCTAAATTTATTTTAAATGTAAAAAGTTATCGTATTTATTTTCTTATGTTGGTATTTATGTATATACGTATATTTCGTTTACAATATAATAATACAAAAATTGACACAATTTATTTTAGTCTAATTTTTTATTTGAAAACTTTTTTTTGTATATATTTACAATACACAATTACAGACTTTTTGTACAAAAATACTTTTAGATGTAGTTTGCATTTTTAATTTATAAAAGTTATTGCTTTTAGTTCTATTTTCTAATAACTTATTTAGAAGAATCTGTTAAAATGCTAATTTGAATTGAGCCATCTACAAATTGTATTAAAAAATAATCAGAAGTTTTCTGTATATTTTACAACGGGTAATGATTTTGTACCGTTTTTTTTTTTAGAAATTGGATTGAATTAACGTTAATAAACGTTACTTTAGAATGCATTCTGTTTTCTTATAACAGAATATAACAATTAATTATTATTTTACAGATTCATTTTATGTAAACTAGTTTTTGCTAAAAAGGTATAAATTTAATTTTGTATGAAACTAAGCTTCAAATACAAACTGTTTGTGAATTCTATACAGAGCTTTCGTTGAATTTATATTTATTTAATATATTTTTGCATGTGATTTTTGTTGAATAATATTAGAATATTTTTATTTTTCCAATAAAAAATAATCAAAGCAAAAAAAAAACTGAAATTTTTGTAAATAGATTTATTTGTAGATTCAAAAAATGCCGGTCCAAATCTTTAACCCGGATAAGACCATCACTGTGTTCGTTTACAGCGCTGTTATTCCGGTTTTATTGTAACCGATGTAGTGAAACCGGGTTTAAAAATGTGTGTAGATGGTGTATTACACCTGACAAGACTGATCAGGTTTAGTTATGCTGTTCCTCTTGACCTACAGGCATAGCATAACTAAACCGGGATAGAAACGGAATAAAAACGCGTGTGAACTGCATTGACATAGTAATATCTATTTAGCCAACCCCAAAAAAATATAAATATCTACGAAGTATAGGGATTTCATCATAATGTATTCACATTTGAAAAAGCATCGTCAGTTAAAATAAGTTTAAAACACCTGAGTTGAAGAGATTGAAAACAAAAGAAAGCGTAATTCGTGAAATTCGAACGAAATATTTTTGGAATTTCTTGTTGGTATGCCATCGAACTTATAGCGTACTTCAAATCGGAATTATAATTCCAGCTGACGTTACTTATTCTCGTATGTGTAAACAGCATCTCTTAAGACGGTTTAACTACATCGGTTACAGTAAAACCGGAACAACAGCGCTGTGTAAACGTACTCATTTCATCTATATTTTCTTCTTCTTTTTTTAATTAAATTGCATCAATTTTTGTGCACATTTTTCTTACTTTCGTCTTTATAATCTATTTAAAATATCGCAAAAAAAACAACTAACTTTTTTTGGTATTATCCGGGTTAATTTCAAGACCACCAAATTGAACGTTTTATAATAACTATATTTCACCTCATCTTGGTGTATTTTAAATATTTATTGTTCGATTTTCATGATTATTATTATCATTTCTGAATTTTCTTACTTGTCTGCGACGATTTTTTTAAATATATTAGTAACAAATATCTCAAAGCAAACTTCAGAAATGAAAATAATATGAACTATTTGAAATTATAGAAATTACAAAAAAATAAATGTACACAACCCCTGTTATCTGTTGTTTTATTTTATGTATAAAATACACCAGTGCATGCAAAATAAAATAGCACAATGTTCTGTACCAATTAAAAATGTAAATACACCTAAACAAACTTCCTTTAGTGTCTATTATTATTGTCGTGTGTATGTGTGCGTGTGTGTACGGTTGAGGGGGTAGGGGAGGGGGGCTAATAAACCACACAACACTTAAACACTAGTTGACGACGTTGTTAGGCTAATGACACCAGGCTGCTCTTGTTGAAATTGTTATTTAAAACTCAGTGGTGTAGTAAGAAAATATTAAAATTTAAAATGAGTATATATGAAAATAATTTTTAGAATCGAGTAATTCAAATATCTTTAAGGAAATTTATAATTCCACGGGAAGTGGGAGGTCTTATAGGCTTATGTTCTATAATATTTAATACCTATGGACATTTTTTTATATTATATAAATTGGGTACATAAAATAAAATTGGGCGATAGTGAGAACTGCTATTTTGGAAAAAAATATTCAAATCGGTGTATTTTTACATAAATTGTCATGAATGAAAGAAAAATCAACATCCAGACAGACACACACACAGCTGCCAAGGGAAAAACACTTTTTATTTACGGTTTAAAGGTAGAATCTATCCTTCTCTCGGACACGATTTTCCTTCGGAACATATGAAAGTGAAAAAAAGTAATAATCCTGTGTTTGTAGATACGTACCTACCTACAATCTTACTCCGTGAAAACATGCATGTCGACACACACACATACATACGAACTTTAATTGTAAACCTTTGTACAGATGCTTAATTTTTACTCACAGTTGGACAAACCTAGCTTTTAGTAAATGAAATGTTTGTAAATTCAACCCTCTACTGCTCGCTTGTTTTATTATACAAAAGAAAGTTATAAGCGGAAGTATTTCTTTTATTATGACAACACTGCACATGTATTTAAAAGAATAAAATTTTAATTAAAATAATTTGTTGAAATATATTACGCATTTAATGAGAATTATAAAAACTGAAACCGTATATTATAGTGTGTTTATTTTAACTTGACCATTTTAACAAAAAAAAATACTTCTTATCTAACATCATTTTTATCAAATTTTAACTTAAAACATTTTCAGTATGTATCAATTAATTGTCATACATTTTACGATAAAAATTTATATATTTTCTCAAAAATATATCACAGAGTATCCGGTATAGGGTTGATGAAACTGTAAATATATATGTGCCATCATATCTACATTTTATGTGAAAAAGATATGTGTCTACTCTTGGCTAACAATATGTGGGTACATAGGTCGACCTACGACACATGGACGAGAAAGCTGGGAGTAACGTCGTGGAAGTTGGGGTAGACCTTTCAGAATTCTACATGTCTGTAGAATGGGATATTCTAGAAGTACCAGCAGTAAGGTAACTATTTATTTGTGTATATATGTGACAATTTCGTTTATGGGGTAAAGAAAAACGAGTATAGGCATACTTAACAATAAATAGTCTGTGAAATTATAAATAAAAATAAATAAAGAAAAAAACATCTGCCAAGTAAATGCACAGTACTTCCTCGTGCTAAATTCACTAAAACCGATAGTGTTCAGATAAATTGCCGGGCATTGGTTAACCATTTAATTTTTATACAAATTTTACTAAAAAATCTTAGTTCGAAATTTTTCTTAAAACGCACCTGAATATTTTTTCATATATGTTTAATTTTTTGACAATTTCAATCTAAATCTAAATTTATGCAAATGTCAAAATGACATTTAAAACGTCAAAGTGAAATTTAAAACGCCAAAATGACATTTAAAACGTCAGAATGACATTTAATATAATATCCAATCAAATATCAATTTAGAAAAACAAAACACGAATTTTTAAAATAAATTGAAATAAATCTTTGTAAGGGAATATTTTACAGCAAACGTAGTAGACCCATATTATAGGAAATTTAATGCTCTACAAAAAATATTCTATAAAATTTTCTCGTAACATGTGTCGTTCTTGAGATATCTTGAAAAAAGAAATATTTTGGGGTGTCACCCCTCCCCCTTACACACGATTTTTATGATTTTGAAATGGGACCGTCCTCAAATCAAACCCAACCATCCGACCAAGTTTCAATATTATCGGTTCAGTGGTTCATGAGTTATGCGTGTGACAAGGATTCAGGGGACAGACGGACGGACACACGGACACACGGACAGACAGACAGACACGGAACGAAAAGTGTTTGTCTTAAATAAGTGTTTGGATAAATCAATTTAAAATTTTGAAATTGGAGAACTTTTTTGTCTCAATCTGAAACGATCACATAGCTTCTCGTATCTTCGATATTGCGAGGAAGCAATTAGTTAGTGAGATATATTTAGTGTTTTTTCTATTTAAATTTCTTATGAGTTTAATTATTTTCTTGCACTTGTTTGTTTGGTATAGAATATATACACGAATATATATACTTAATTGTGCTACTTTGGGTCTGTCAAAATTAATTTAAAAAAAAAAATAAGTAAAAACTATTTTATAACAAAATTTTATTTTAGGTACTCTAACAGAACGTTTAATTAAATAATACTTGCGTCATGCAGTACAATTGTATTGATTACTTTTTCATATGGTAAATTTGAATGTTAGTAAATTAAAATAAATACAAAATTTGTTTTCGTTTGCGATAAATGAAAAGTTATTTTTTCATTTTTTTATCTAATTGCATTTAATTTAAGAGAATGAAAATTTTTAAATAAAGGAGGCAATATCTACTGGGCTTGATTTTAATATAGCCATAGGGAACAAAAAGGTCAGCCCTGCTAATAACTACAGCATATTGACTGAAAAATTTTACCCAAACACTATATAGTCTATCTAAGATTTATCAGTATCTCCTTTAACATCTATACTAAAGTTTCTAAAACAGCTTTAACACAACTTTTCTTCACTGAACCAATTCTTTTATTTCTTTATTTTTACTGATCCTTAAAACTCTGTAAGAGCTCTTAAAATACGATGTTTTACAAAAGCTTAAAACTTAGATCTAGGGATAGCAGTTTTTATTAAATATTAAATATAAATCGATAGTAAATATTTGTATACATTTGTATGTGTGTACATATACGAAGTACTGTTCATAAATATTCAAACAATATAATTTTTCGTTTATACTTCATATTCTGATCAAAGGTAAAAACAAATTTAATGTTATTGCAACTTGCAAGATAATAAAATTTTTAAACATTTTGACTACTGTAAAAACTTAAAAAAATAAAATGACTTAAAAAAAGGACCAAAAATACTGAAAAGTATAAATATATTAATTAAAAACAGTTTCGCATATAACACTTTAAACTATCCAAATCTCAAAAAATCATATACATCATTAGAAAGTTCATTATTTCTGCCTAAAATTTATTTTCTAAACAATTGAATGTACCTATAAAAATTTTTTTTACAAAAGTTTCTTACTTTTCTATGATCTTTAAAAATTATTTTTTGGATATACCGTTCTATTTGATTTTACTTAGAAATGAGCATACACCCCTCAAACTACCCCCCCCCCCCCAAAAGGGGTTTTAGGGGGTTGAAAATATTTTCCTGAAATTTTTTAGGGTCGATATATACAATAAATTTTTTTATCATAAAACTCTATCTTCAATAGTTTGGGCGTAAAGCATAGTGGACGAGTAGTCTGGAACACTTATAGTAGTTATAGTAGTTCCCGAAACATATAAACTTCATAATCCTTCTAAAAGTATATTTCCTCTCTTCCTCCAAAATTACATAAAAACTCATTCCACATCAAATAAAATAATAAGTTTAACTATTTTTGGTTTATATTAGTAACCTCAAATTTTACCTTCCTAGGTAATACTGTAATAACTATTAACATTCTATTTTTCTCTAGGAATGAAAAATTTTACACATGCTGTGACGAACCTTATCTCGATATTACATTCAACATAACAATGAGAAGAAAAACATTGTTCTACACAGTAAATATAATCATCCCATGCATGGGAATATCATTCTTAACTGTTCTGACCTTCTACCTACCTTCAGACAGCGGGGAGAAGGTAAGTAATCAACGAGACAAGCTCCATCCCTTGTAAATTAGGACATAAACAAATTACAAATGCACTAATTTATATTAATGTTAAATTAAGTTCGTATGTTTGAACAATTTGTTACTCCGTTGTTCTACTTTATTATGTTTTAAAGTAACTGGAACTATTTAATAATGTTCCAGAACCTACTAACAATAAACGGTTTGGAGATTTAAGAACATATACAGATTGATCCATAAGTTTTGAGATTATTTTAATGTTCTGTATAGGTAAAAATACAGTAGAAACCTCTGTTTTATATAATAAAATGCTATTTATTTGAACTGATCAGTTTTTAACTTCTTCATATTTGAAATTAATTATAATAATTAGACACTTTTTTCTCATACAATTTTTTATATAATATTTTAACAATAAACTTGCACACAATTTTCGATTACAGAAAATCATTTTAAGTAATTACAGTAAAACATCATTATTATCAGGATTTCTACTTTCTGTTCATTGTTATTGTTCGATCATAACTGTTTAATTATTTACCACCTTTTCCTGATTTTTTGTTGTCTAATTATTTTAAAGTACGTCCACTTCTGCGCGTTCTAACCTCCATACAGAAATGTTAAACATATAACAGATTTTTAAGGTCGATACGGTGGCGGTCTTCGCTTAATACTTAATACGTAAAATCATAAATATACTTTAAATAGAGCCGATGTGTAGCTCACCAGATAATTAATATTTCAAAAGTTTTCCAGCTACTGTTTATTAGCCAAAATTTCAAGAAATTAATTTTAAAAACGTTCGAGTAAGGAATCTTAAATCCATTAAAAAATTGGACTAAAAATTTACGTGCAGAATTGAATTGTGTTACTGTTAAATTGTGGAGTTGGCTTTTAAAACCAAAAGAATACCATCAATTGCCGACAAGTGGGCAAATTAAAGAAAGCAATTGAAGAAAAATGTAGGTACGATTTATTTTAGCGAACAGAAGGTATGTAATCTACTTTACCAACAGCACAATTGTTAGCCACATATGTTTTCAGTTATCCAACAAAATTTACAGGAATTCCAACGGAAAATTGTGCTTCACCTGTCTTATAACCCGAACTTAGTCTCATCCGAGTTTCTTTTATTCAATTCTGTAAAAGCACCTTCAAAAGAACATTATTTTATAGAATGAGTACCAACGTGAAATTGTGCATCAAAGCATTACAACTTTATCGAACAAAGTGTGGGAAATTTTTCAAAAAAATGTAATGGAAGGTGATAAAAATGAGCAATAAAAATGTTATACCGGGTGTTCAAAATAAAACGTTACGAGTTTTTAATTCAAAAAGTACTCGTAAGCTGTTGTTTACAAGAAAACTTTTCAGACAGAAATCATTTAGTTTGAAGGGAGCAATATTATGATGTTTTTTATTTGTGGTTAATTTTATAGTTTTTATTTTTAATGGTAACGATTTATGTTTTAATAATTTAAAAAGCTTGAACAAGAAAATGCTTATTGTTTTTTCTGTTTTACTTTTTGTCTGGATTAATTCATTTTATATAAATAACAAAACTCGCGTTGTGATTATTTTTTAAATCGCCTCGATTTAATATTAATTTTTAATTTTACTATTAAAAACCCATGAAGAACACCCACAAATAGAAAATAAATAAATATCATGACATTGCCCCACTAAATTGAGTTTTATATCTTAAGTGAATTGTTTTTCTGTAAACAGCTCTTTCTTCGAAATAAAAATTCATAATGCTTTATTAAATGAACACTGCCTAATTTTCAGCTCGTAACACATTTTTTCTACCTCGTTATTTAAATTATGTAAAAAATAAAATAAATGTATACAATAATATACATACTTCTCGCTTCCAGAATTAAGCAGATTACTCTACGAGTTTTAAAATGTCGGACCACAGTGGGTCAAACAAGAATAATGAATAATCTCGTTATTTATGCATCAATTGCCTGTATGTAAATTTATATAAAATTTTATTTTAACTTACTCACCTTGTATTGATTATAATAATAAATTGTATAATCCATTTATCAATTTGTCATTTATTATTACTTAAATTATTTAATTTAATATTTGTATTATGTTACAGGTAACGCTGTCAATATCAATTCTTATTAGTCTCCACGTGTTCTTTTTGCTGGTTGTAGAAATTATCCCACCTACGTCTTTGGTTGTACCACTTTTAGGAAAATATCTAATATTTGCTATGATACTCGTTTCGATAAGGTATGTATTCATACGTAAATATTCTTATATAATACCGTAACAAGGTATTTCTGCACCTGGGGCAAATTGACTTTGCTCTCTTCCAATTTAAATTATATTTCAATTATTTGCATGGTATATATTTTTTTATTATTATTTTAAAATTTATTAATATTTTAAATATATAAAAAAGGACAAGGCTTCTCGTATTTAGACAGGAAGTATATGTATAATTAGTCTAGATCCTACGAAATAAACCATGGATGATGGCTTCGTGAACATTGGCTTCATACCCTGGTATCCTTGCGCACAGTACCACATTTTAACGCAAAATTTCGCTTCGAGCTAATTTTCAACCAATTTTAATGCAGTTGATCGCATTTGGAAGGTAAATAGTTGTAGTTTATAAAAATTACTCCAAGAATAGTCAATTCACTCTCTCAATTACTCTTTCGCCCCTTAAATCTGAAAATCGATTAAACGATAAATTCGTAAATTAGTTAAGCGAGTAAGATACTGCACAGATATAATGTTTAATTTGCTAGTAAGTACTATTATACCGCATGTGAAAAACATGTGTGAACATATCTACATATATACAGGTTAAATAATAATCTCGTATTTTTTCGATATCTCCTCTGTTAATAAATATATGTACAAATACGTATATTATTAACATATTTATATTTACATAAATTTCAAATGCATTCGACTGCATTAACATTAGTTGAAAATTGGCTTGAAGCGAAATTTCGCGCAAACATGTGTCATTTAGCCCCACAGTGAGGCACCCCAGGGTATTAACATACGCCAGCTCACTGTATATTAAATATTAATAACCAAATATAAAAGAAAAAAAGCATTACCATGTGCAAATAAATAAATAAAATATCTTATAGTAATCACCAGTTTGGGAGATGTATCATCCATCGATTCTGTCAGTAATGTGAGCGGGAGATCAAAATATATTTTGTTCTTCCAGAAACAGATAATATTTCTACCTCCAAATACACTTGGTTAAAACACTGATAACAGTTAATGATATTGAACGATTGTTGCACTTATAGTCTGTTTCATTTAAGATTGCAGTGGTGGGCGGGGATTAGACGGTACGATTCATACAGGCACTATTCTCGTACTAGGCTAGCCCACAGAATAAAGATAGTTAGAAACGATACTCCACGTTAAACAACTGGCAATCGTTTTGACATATACTCTAAAATTTCTAATAAATAAAACTCACCTTTGTATTATGAATATTTGTTTTCTAATATCCTTATATGGCTGGCGTTTTGCCCAATCCGGAGCACGTATTAAGCTTCCTATGTTAACTATCGATGCAATCTTAAATGAAACAGACTATAGTAATACACAGATTCTAATAGTTTAATAGAAACGCATTCGATAAATCATAACAACACATGGAATCAAGAGTTCACCACTTGGTTATGTCACATGGTATCCGATGATATTTGCAATTAATAATGCCAATCTAATAAATCGGTTTCGGAATTTGAGACAATAACATTTATGACGCATTGTAGTTTAAATCTATTAATTATTAGAAAGGTCCTTGGCATGTACTGTCGAAACATATAATTCAATATCACCAGATGAGAGAAAACGTTTAAAATGTCTCATTTAAAACGAATGTTTCGTTAAAATAGTTTCGAAGAAAGAAAATTCAACTATCATTTATTAGAGGGAAGAAGTAATTAGTTAGAACTAAAAGTTCTTTACATTTCTCTTCTCGGTAATACTCCCCTTCTCACTGGATCTGTCCATGATTATAATTATAATAAAATAAAATAATATTTTCATGAAAATCTATATTGCTCGTGAGTAATTCTATCATCAACAACGCAATTTTAGTTTTAATCATGCAACAAAGAAAATGAAGAAAAGTAACTGTACAATAATATCATGTGTTATATTACAGTATATGTGTCACTGTGGTAGTTCTGAACGTCCATTTCCGGTCCCCGCAGACCCACCGAATGGCCCCTTGGGTAAAACGTGTCTTCATACACATCCTACCACGTTTGTTGGTCATGCGAAGACCACAGTACTCATTCGAAACTTCGAGGTAAGTTTTCGAATACTTATCATTGAATATTTTAGTTTAATTAGAATACATTGACATTTAATTAAAGTCTATTGTGCTGTATTTATTTGTAATACTTCAATATAATTGTTATTACGTTTCCGGGTGTAAATGATATAATTTTAGTCATTATATCAACCAAGGTGTCATCTTACGTAAGTATATAACAGTGGGTAAAACCATATTAATCTCGCTTTATCATCTGACCGTCAGATAAGTACAATAGAGCTAAAGCTAGACGGAAACATGGAGTATCAAAATGTAGGTCTTAGGGTCCATCCAGACTATCGAGTCGGCCTCGGTTCGGTCTCGCTCCAATCAAATATAAATAAATAATAAACAATAAAATCATTCACACTATAGATATCGATCATGTCTCGGTCCAATCACACTCCGATACAGTATTACTATACTGAATATTTGACTGAAGCGAAACCGGATCGAGACCAGCCCGAAATCGACTCGATTATCTAGAATCTAGATCAACCCTTAATCGGTAGAACTTGATACTTTTTCAAACTCAAGAATGGCACCAGAAACGAGCTCGTAACAATAATTTCAAATGATTAATTTGCATCCTTTCATCATATATGTCTTTTTTAAAGAATGTCGTATATAAATGATTGTATTTTATATACCCAGAATCCAATTATTACATGCTTGTAAAACAGAATTGTTTATAAAATAACTACGAAATTATGTTTTGCATGTATGCCAATAGGAAAATACCAATCATTATAGCAATTATCGGCAATTAAACTGTATATAATCTGCAACTACTTCACATAATCCTTTCTTCAATTTACCTTTTTTAAATGTTGAATCGTTAAACAGATAATACTGTTATCGATCCCTAATGCATTGTACCTACATACATGTACATTAACTAATTTGAATTAATTATTATTTGAACTATAGGTCAGGCAGAATGCTGTTACAAGGGTCCAGTAGAGAACCCTGCTACTATCCTTATCAGCCTACGGCACAGAACGACGATATTTCCTGTAGCCCCAAACGGTACATCAGCAAAACACCGTCCAAAGAAGATTTGTCACCGGCTAGGTAAGTATTGAACTATGGATAGCAATCATTGAATTTATTTATTTCTGTTTCAATTCCTTCACGCAGGATTTTGAGGGTGTTCTTAACAAAATTGTATTCTAATTAAGATATTTTATTTTATTTTACCACAATTGAATTCAATTAACGAGTTACTGTAAGACATACATATACATATACTGCCATTGGTTAACCATTTAGTTTCTATAAAATTTTATTTGAAAATATTAATTTAAAATTTTTCTTAATACGTGTTGATTTTCATATATCTACTTTTCGGAATTTTTTATTTTTATCAATTTCAATCTAAATCTAAATTTTTCTACTTATATGTCAATGTAAAAAAACGGTGATAGAAAAACAATTGACAACTTTTTTAATTGAATTAAAAGCAAATAGACATAGTACTGATACATACTCGTATATCTCTTCGTAAAAGAATATTTTACAAAAAAGATTCTATATTTCACGTTTTATCTACCGTTCTCGAATTATTTTTAAAAAATAACAATTTTGAAATGCCACCTTTCCCCCCTAACTAGACCCAACTAAGAAAACCAGTTTAATCAAAATCGTTTAAATGGAACAGACTGACAGACATGGAACAAAAAATATTTACTCTTTCGGATATGATATGGAAGCAATATATGTTAAAACATTGGTAAAAACAATTTATTAATGATGTTATATAATTTTCTAAGTAATCATTATTCAATAACTATGTCTTAAAAGATAATTATTATTCAATTCAATCATAGAGAGATATTAATTTATTTTTAGAGGCATTTAAATGTAACTTATAAGTTATAAAGTCCCTTTTATACTATCATTACCCTTTCACCCAAAACAGTTAATTTCATGCTTCATGCTAACTAACGCGATCAAGTGTTACAATTAATCTTCAAGCTACGTTTAATTTTATATTATCATTGTGACATTTACTTGATGGTTTCACCTATTTTCGGTAAAAGTTATAGATATTGAAGTATCTATCCAAAATTAAGTCACATTTATATTAACACTTGAATTTGTAATCAAACTTCTCTTATATTGTTTTTTTTTTAAACTTTAGGTCCTAAACTAAATATTAATTTTAGTAGCAATTACACTTTGTAAATTTTATTTTACGGACTACTCTTTCAGCCTAATTGACGGCGGCCCGTTCGGAGGCAGCTGTCAAATCCACGGTCCACATTCCGAGTCCGAGGAACTGAGCATGGGTGACATCGGCGAAGACTCGGCGGTAGGTGGTGTAGGTGTAGGTGTAGCTGGTGTAGGTGGTGTATGCGGTGGAACAGCGACCATCAAGAGTCCGGTGCTAAGGAATCCAGCGTTCTCCCATTCGCATTGTCCCCCGGAGATACACAAATCCTGTTTCTGTGTACGCTTTATCGCAGAACACACTAAGATGCTAGAAGACTCGACAAAGGTATGTTTCGTTAATATGGATGTATTTATTGTATTACTAGGAGCTTTATTTACTCGGGTCTCAGCCTTCGCCTGCAACCCTCGTATATATAATATATATATTATATTATACCCCTACCATTATTTTTAATATTTTACAAAAAGGGCAAAATATTTTTGTGAATAATCTACAAATGAAGTACACTCTTTTTGTATTGCAGTGGTGTAATCCTACTATAAATAAATTATTTCAAATCGAATAAAATGGTTAAATTTAATGATGTTTTCATTATAACTGTTTTAAAATAAAAATTTTAATTTTTGATGTAACTACGATAAATTTCAATTGTTTTTTTCATAAGTTCGTAATCAACTTCATTTTTAGTTCTGAAGCTACGTTCGTGCGTTATAAAAATAACAAACAAATAAAAAATATGAAAGTCCATCTTTAAAAATAATAATTATGAGAGTTTTTTTTTAATAAAGCTAGAAGAATTGTTTTATTGGTTTTTAATTGATATGGAGCAAGATAAACTTTATTATTAATTTTTTTGTGAAACTTTTTTATAAAATTAATTTTTTTGAAATTAAAAAAAAAAAAAAAACAAATCTGTGAGAATCATCCTTGCTTAAATCTAAGCACTTCTTAATAACTGCGATTATATTTTCAAATTAATATTTTACGTGTAAATTATTGAAAATCCAGAAAATTCTAGTTGGTTTGCTCCATTTTAGTCCATATCATAAAAAAATGTACATTTTCAGAGAAAAAAATTGTTTTTTTTTTTTTTAAATTATGAATCTACGACAAAAATATAGATTTAGATTTAAAAAAGAAAAGTTAAACCTGAAAACCAACCAACGGGATTTTTCTAAGGTCACCTCATAATGTCAATATTTAGCGCTCTCGAAATCATTAAATTTTTGTCTGAAATATTTTTTTCTGAAATTCGTTATTTTGGAAATATTCCGCTGAAAAGACTTTAAAAAACATCCAGTATATTTAAATATCATTAATATTGTATTTTGAATTTTCTATATTTGTTTTGTTAAATTTTCATTCGAATTTTCAATTTTTTATATATTAGTCATCAATTTAATAAATTGTTTTTTTTTTAAATATGTATCATATACATATGTTATAAATCAAATTAACAAATATTAGTTGATTAATTATGGAAATTGTAATTTTTCAATTCAGATAATGAAAATTTTAAGACTTTGACAAAATTTGATTATTATTTAACATAAACAAAAATTTTGGGGCCAAAATTGAGCATTTACAAGCTTGTCCATAGAACCTCACATACCCTAACACCACTACTTAGTCAATTTGACTCCTAAATAATTTTTTATTAATAATTAATTCAAAATATGTACTACAAGTACATAATAATAAGAAAAGTTGTTTAAAAATGAATTTTGGCACTTCATATTCAATTTCAGAAATAACTTTAAAAAATTGAAATTAAAAAAAAATTATTAAATTGCTTTTTATTTGGAACGATACGATAAATAACAAGTCAATAACAACTAAATAATGTGTCTCTATTGTTGTTTCCATACCCTACTTTTCACTTTACAATAAAATATCTACTTAATTCTTAGTTCTTGTTAAGTTTTACAATTTTTCTTTTAAAACAACCTGTAAAAGACCTTTTTTTTACATCAAGCAGTACTCGATCCCCAAATGTCATTCCGAAATTCGAAAAAAAAATTAATTACACTTCTTGATACATCTATCCTGGGACACACTGTATATTATTCGTAATTGCTAAACTTATCGTAAAATCCACATGGAGCAAATTAAGTACATAAATAAACAAATACATATGGTATACGTTGTTGTAAAATTTGACAGCGTTTACTACTAGAACAGCCCACAAATAAATGTAGTAGTACTACTATACAAATGTTTATGTGGAATTCGGGGACGTACTCTTGATCATTATAGCTCAATGTTTGTACTTCTCTGTCGGGAGTCTAAAATAAATGTCACCCTCAAATAAACATCTATGATGTATTGTGGAAACGTGTTATTCCAACGTTTGTCCTAGCAGACTAAAGCTTCGTGTATAAGGCGTCTGTAATATGTGTCAGTAGTCAGTAATTGTTGCAATAGATTAGGTATATATTTATAAAAGCTAATATATTGAAACTTTCCCGCTAAAAAAACAGTCGGTTGTCGAAGTGGTATTTTTATTGAATAAATATCGACTTATTACTACTTATTATTAGAAAATAATAAAGAGTGACATAAAATATTTTGAAAACATATAAAAATTAAGAAGTTTTTATGGTCAACATTATCATAAAAAATAAACTGTATACCAATTTTTCGGTTTATAAAAGAATCGAACTAACCTTATGATAAACTTTTAAGGTCGTATAAAAGAAAATTTTTAAAATAGAAAAGCTATGATGGAGAGAAGTAAGTTTTTTTTAAAGTATACACTTGATAATAATCGAAATCGCGAATAATAATTCACGTACAACTTTAACCATGCTGTAGTAGTAATATGTTGATATCTAAAAGAAACTTATTCTGTTGTCAAAATTTTTTTAGCAATAGTAGTTCCATCAAAAGCGGTACAGTAATTTTCAAGTTAACATGGAACAGAAATAAAAACACAAAAATTCTAAAAACTTATCAAAAACGATTATGTTACATGTAAAACAACGTAATAACTCAAAACTTAAAAATGTTTTCATTGTACAAACCTTAGACAACACATTACCTAGCGTTGTTACCATATCTCACCACGAAAAATCGCTCCACGGATCATTGACGTACCATTCAGATTTTAAAATAAATATCAATTGTTTTGAATTATAAAATTAATTAATAATAAATGTTTTATATTGAGTTTAAAAGTATTTCAGTGATAATTGATTAACAGAGAAATATCTATTTGGAACTATCATCTCTCATACATACTAAATTCAATTACAATTTAAAGCATATTGGCATATTATAACTATTCAACTGTCGCCTATGGGATAATATGCGATTTTGACAATTAAAAAAAGATGGCAGCCGACAAATTTTGGTAACACTTTCATATACGGACTAGCATTGGTTGTTCTGTATGCATAGTCTTTCCTAATCTAAGGTACAAACAAACCCGATGGATTTATAAATCGAAGATATTCAGACCAATACACTCACATTTGCAGGACAGCAAAAAAAAAACATTTTAAACCTTATCACTTTGTCCTAACATCGTTTTAACTTTATCATAAATTGAAATTGTAGTTATTATTTTATTGCATAAACAATTATTGGAACCCTAGGGTATTATACATAATTTAGTGGTAACTAATAAATTAACAATTATGTAACTCTGATATTGTTGCTTGGTATACACCAATCACCACTGCTTACGGACCACAGATTTCTAATTAAAGCACGCATGTGCTAAATCAATAATAAATATAATAATTGTCATTTTAATTTAATACCCTGCAGAAAGCGTTTGATTAGGTTTTAGTATGGGCAAAATTATTTATAATATCGTGCATAAAAAAGGGACAAAAATGTTATGAGCCAAAATGACAAATCAATCTTACATTGTAAACAAACCATTTATAAATTTGCAGGTGAAAGAAGATTGGAAATACGTAGCGATGGTATTGGATCGACTGTTCCTGTGGATATTCACCTTGGCCGTGTTGGCCGGAACTGCGGGAATCATCCTGCAGGCACCTACTCTGTACGACGACCGCGTACCAATCGACAAAAAGTTCTCTGAATTCGCTACAACCACCGTAGTGCGATGTCCACCCCAGTAACATAATCCCAACTCATCTACTCCTTTTAGGGCTATTAAGTGATTGGTGTTCATATTTTTGACCCTTAGCAGTAGGTTTAAATTAGCATTTATAATATGTTTTTAGGTGATAATTTAAATTCAATTTATTTGAATAATAAAACGTATACAGAATTCTAAATTGTAAGTGTTAGTGAAGTATCTTTTTTTTAAGAACGTAAATACACATATTTGCCTTCATAAAACAAAAAGGCCTAAGTCAAAGTAATAAGTATTTTTTTCATTGATTTGTTATTATGAAGAAGTATTGAAATTAAAAAAGGTTATATCCTTGATAACTACCTACATTTTGTAACACAAATAATTTCCTATTTGATTTTAAAGGTGCAAAACGAATTTAGATAAAACTGTTTATATCTCAAAAACAGTTAAAATGTTCGGCCTTTTTGGCTTATGTAGATTATAAAAATATGAATTTTGATTATACCACAAATCACCAAATAATGATTACTACAAGTATTTTATAAATTTTGAAATAAAATATTTTTTTATAATTATAATGATGTTCTAATCTCAAAGAATATTTTAGAAATTTATGTTCATTTATTATACATATAATTATAAATTATTGTAGTTTTATTGGAATTCAATAAAAAAAATATATTTTACTGTTAAAAACCGTCATATTTTTTATAAAAATTTGTACAGCAATAATGTAAATTACAAAAATTCATCGCAAATAGCCAACATTTATTTTTATTTTCAAAATTCTAATTTAATCCAAATATGTGAGTATAAGTAATTTTATCAAAATAAAATACTGCCATTAAATTGCTCAGAATTAATTATTTACTTAAATGTATATATAATATTTAGTTATTAGTCCTTCATTAAAATAACGGGAAACTATACGCGACAAAATTTGGAAATAATCAAGTGTAATATGTATGTTACAAAATATATATTACACACGTATTATATGTATATTTTAATAATAAATATCAGGAAAATGTTAAATTAAGCTAGTTTGGTATAGTCATATATAGTCTATAACGTTTTTAATTATTTTTTTTCGTTTTATACATTTCAGCAAATACTTAACAGCCCTAAAACTTCCATATTTCCATAAAAGTCATTTAATTTCTTCTTATCCACCCCTCCTCTTTCATATCATTTAGTGATAAAATACTAAAACAAAACTTATATTAAAGGGGACGAAATTTTTTAGTGATAATAGAGAAGAAAGTGTTTTTAATAGAAATATAATCGAATTTTATAAAATAGGTCTAAAAATAAGTAAAAAACGAACTGTAAAATTGTTACTGCTCAATATACATTATACATATACATAAATATAATATTATTTATTTATTATAATTTAAATACTACTATTAAAAATGAATGTAGAGATGTACTCAATATGTATGTAGTATACCAACCAATGACTGTACATCAAATTTAAAAATCGAATACTAAAAAATTATAAAAATAAATAAAAATAATCTAAAATTGTTAATATATATTAATACTTACATTAATAATTATTATTGTTATTATTTTTAAATAAATCAAAATATTTTTTTCTGATATTTCATACCAGTGGCTCTTAATATTATACTCAATATTCTGTGTTAGTTTCATTACCACTGGTTTATGATTAATATAAATAGTAATTGTATTCTTATTATTATTATTTACTATTTGTTAGAAATATTTTAGATCAAGAACACTTTGTAGAATTTATTTTATACTATTAATATAAGAATAAATAAATGTAGCAATGAAAAACAAAAAATAAATAAAATAAAACTTTAAAATATATAAATTTCGTAGTAGCACAATAAAATAAATGGAGATAGATGTTTATATATTTTGTTTTTATATTTATTATAATATATTATATATGATAATATCACAAGAATGTTATGTTTTTTTGTTTCATTTTGTTATAAATTTCAAGAATATATTATATGTTAAAATTCTCACTGAAAATGCAGTGATTTATTTAGAATAAATATGAAGTAGTAATTTCCATTAAATTTTAATTTCAATATTTATAAAAATCAAACTAATAGCTAATCTATATATGATTTTCAGTAGTAATTATATATTGTTAAAACATTCAAATTTCTCACCTTAAAAGTATTTTAAACAATTACAATTTATTTCTAAATATATAACTGCAATCAAAAATATTATTTCAGAACTTTTGGTCGTTTAAAATTTTAATTAGTTGAAAATAATGTAAAATATCAAATTAAATATTATTTTAATTATGATATCTTACTTAGTATGTAGAACAGTTAAAACATGTGTAATCTAAATAATATATAAAAAAATAAATAAAATATATGTTGTATATGTGATCTATATACACAAATATAAAAGTAGTTATATTAAAACAATATTTCTACAATTATATATGTGTACATAAAAACATGTAAAAACATAAATTATATAAAATAAATGTAAAGTAGAACGACCAAATTCGAATTATGCACACAAAAATTCGTACATAATATGTCCATCATCGAAAAATGTATTCGAACATAAATTAAAATAGAAAAATAAATAATTAATGTCTTGTATATGAAAAAAAAAAAACGATTCACCACAAATATTTTATTATCAGAATAACTAAATACTTTTCGTTCTATGTTTTTTCAATCTTACATTAGTTTCTTCTTGCTCATTTTATAAAAATGTATATTTTATTTTTGATTCATAAACATACTAACTGGCATTTTATACAATAAAGTAATACCGCATACTAAAAAAAATTTATATGACTTCTAAAGTTGAGAATGAAGTGTATAAAATAGTTATTCTGTTTTTTAAAAGACTACGGTGAATATATCTTATTAAAATATAAAGACGAGGAATTGATTTGTTAATTATTATATTATGATGGATGAAATAGATTTTATCAAAAAAAAATCTATTAATATTGCTCTACTTTAAAAATGGGAACATATTGCGATTAATTTATATAAATATATAAAAGTGTACACCAACTACACTATTTACGATATTGCACAAAATAACATCTATAAAAATAATATCTTAATGTTAATTTTTGATATTAATTCATCTACATTCAATTATATAGATTTAAATAATCTATCAATTATTTATAAATATACATAGAAAAAAATGAATTAACTTTTTCATGAAAAACAATCATTTACACAAATGGTGTTTTTATAGACATTATTTGTAAAAAACGGGTTTAATTATTTAATTAAATCCATATTAAATGAGCTATAAGTTTATATTTACATTTGTTGGGTTAATTGTTTTATATATTTATCACATTAAGAATTATGTATTGTTTGTATAGCGTATGTAGTATATGAAATTATGTATCTATTTTTAAGAGTACATACATAAACTAAAAAAATTATCACCAAAACATGTTCATATACAATTTGAGGTTTTTCATTAATTCCATCTCATCTATGTCAAGCCCGGAAGAGGTAAATTAATTCTGTACACTGTACACTTAATCTTAAAGTCACTGTACCAGAAATATTTTCTTTTTACATTTCATTACATATAAGAATTATTCATTTAAAATCCAATAACAATTTTTCGCCAGATTAAAAAAAAATAACATGTACTTACAATCTGAAAATATTATTTGGTATAGTTATGGTATAAAAAAAAACATTATAGATATGTAATAAAAAATTAAATAGTGTAAAAAGTGTAGGTGTGTCTACACTCGTGTTGTGTCACCTAAAACAAATGCTATGAACTATTAATTGTTAGACGCAAAGGCGTAGTTATAAACATTGTTATCGAATTGTTGCTTTGTTTTTACAATTTTGCTTTATAAAATAAAATATTGATATGTAAATTTTGTTGATTTTTTATATCGAATCAAACTCCTCTTATATCTTCATTATTTTATAGCACTATTTACAAAAAAACGAGTTGAGAAGCAAGTTGAATGAGGAACAATACAAAATTAATCATAACATTTTAAACGTTAAATATATTTTATTATTATTTAATTTATAAATACTTTACATGCTCTGTGTCGTTTTTCTTAACAAACAAACATAAAATAATCAATTAATTATTTAACAAACAATATAGCCTAATATCATTTGTACAATATTAAAATAATTTTTAAAATTTATAAATAAATCATAGGCACATTCAGAATTTAAAATCCAAAAGCAGATAACAATAAATACAATATTTTTGTATATAATTTTAAATTCCATCAATACGCCCGTGAATGGAATTGTTTTAAATGTTAATATTATACAATAGTATATTTAATAATAAGTTACATTTTATTAATAATCTAATTAAAGCTATATTAGAAGATGTAAATTAAAATTCATAATTATTTTACAGAAGAGTAAAAAGTATTCGTCTCTGATTGTCATTGTTAATATAAATAACTCTGATCTACGTATCAATTTCAATTATCAATAAATCGAGAAACGATGCAATATCTACAATAGATTTACCAAAAATGTGATTAGCAACCACTTAAAGTAAGTAAATACCAAGGTTATTAATTTTCAGGTTGCCTCAATAGCTTTTGACCCCAGATGACGTATTTTCCCCTTCTCGCACCGACTTACAAAGCTATATTTATTATGATTGGGTACATCATTTCTCCTCTCCACATTTTGGGCACCCCAAATAACGTATTTCCCTCTCTCGCACCGAGCTATTGAGGCTACCCTGTACTTTACATATCTTGGGTAAATACCACGAGTTCAAATATAAATAATATAATCTCAATTTATATTTTAAACATTTTGTGTAATATTTTGGTATTTTTATTTAAATACTTTCATTGTCGATTTAAAATTAACAATTTATATGTTCATATTTTCATATTTATCTTTAAATATATTTATATGTATGTCAACTCTTGCCTGAAAAAATTCCCAAAAATAAAATATAAATTATAAAAAAAATTCAAAGTACCGTACACAGTACCAGCAGTACCTATAAAATTGTATAATAATTTTCGTATAACAAACGAAACGATATCTGTTTTTAATTTTACGTTGTCTGCATGAGCAAGAAAGGTATAATGTAACATCATGCGCTATCTACAAAAAACGCTTTAAAAAGGACATCATATGGGCGTAGTTTTTACTAAATACGATCTTCATAAAAAACTTTTAAAAGTCTTCTTTTAACTCAAAATAAAATAAATACACGTCCATGCTTAAGCAAGTCATTTATAAACAAACATGGTGAATTAAATGAATATTTATATACATTTTATAATAAAACCCTTGATTTTTATTTACTGATATTTCTCGTTTTGGCTTCTAAGCATCTCATTACTGAAATAGGAGCACAATACAATATTTGGTAATCGGGGAAGATGGGGAGAATGTCCAAAGTTACGAAAATATGTATATACACCTAAATGGCATTCCTGCCAATTTTTTAGAGAATCAGTTTCCCCATAACAATTAAACGATACTCTAATTATTATCTACAAATTAGTTTATTCAATTTCAATAGGCGAATGTAGTTTCTGGAATATCAAGAAAAATGCTTTATCTAACATCTTGTCCCACGCTTTTGTTTGTTCGATCGTCAATTTAGGTCCAAAATATTCAGAAAGGAGTTCCATGAGCACGACCTTCAGATCCTGAAACAGAAAATGGTTTATTCAGTCTTATTTTAGTATATTCTTACATCAAAATTTTAAATTGGTACAACGTGCAACGAACATAGGGGGCACAGAAATGATGTAGGTAGATAAACATAAACTTAGATATGTCTTCAGGTCCGGTGACAAGGGGAAACTTGGGATACAGCTATACTAAGCCCCGAAGATTAACGGAAATAATGGGTTCAACATTTCTGTCACTGCGCTTGCGTGTTTTCGTAAAGTATTGTACGAGTATAGCACAATATTTATTAATTGATGATCTATTTACCTATACGTAAATAATACTATTAACTGATGTAATAATTAATTAGTTATACAAATTTAAAATCTAATATAAAAAAAGATTGACAAAAACAGTGATATGTATAATAATTATTAAATTAGTGGAGACTTCAATAGATAATTAATCACTAGAATGATAGTAAACGTTTAACACATTCAATGCGAACGAAATATTTAGAACATTCGTGCTTGGCTAACAAATTTTAAATAATTTAAAAAACTAAAAAAACATAAAATATTCTTTATAATATACCACAAAATAACCTAAAAATGAAAATATAAAATCAATTGTTTAAAGAATATTGAGCATATACAATAATATACATACATACATATGTATACATATATGTATGTATATCGTACAAACTCACTGAACATGGCTACTGTGTTTACTGCGTGGCTACAATGTTTGTAAGTACCCGTGGGCCATCTATACTGCACACAATGTGTTAAGAAAATAGTTATTGAGGAAATAAATACTTATAAATTATTTACGTTCATTCAATAACTAAAACAACATTGACTATCTCATATTGGATATGGCAATGCATATTAAGTCAATAGTTTATTTAGTGTTTCTAAAGATGTAAAATATTCGGTTGGTATTATATTAATATTTTTTAAATTTATTTATTTATTTGTTCGTTGATAAAAATATTTTAAATTTTCTTATAATATAATAATGCTTATAAAAAAAAGAACTCAAAAAATACTACATAAATTTATTATTTGTATCATAACCAACTATATATTTAACATCATAAAAGTAACGATCAATCATGGGATTCAACATTACTGCCACCATATTCGGGGTATTTTATAAATTATTTAATATTACTTGAAAATTCATTACTATTCCCCAAATCAAAAGGAAAGTAAAATATTTTTTCTTAATTTACAATTTACCATAAACATTTAGATTCAGAATTTTCTGTAGATGATCGTATTCCAAATAAAAACATTTCTATTTCTATGTTACAATAATTGTTTAAAGTGTAATTACCTAGTATATATTTTTTTATTTATTAAGTGTGAAATCCATGACCAGAATTAACAAAGAGAATCGAAAATATAACACGTATTTAATGTTTTCAAGGGCAAAACATGGTAATAACGCGTGTACATTTTTTATTATCCATAGCAAATAAATAACATTATTTATAATTATCCACTTTTATAGAAAAGTTATTACTAACCGGAAACTAAAAAAATATCACCTTCAAAAATACCAAATTACTGTCATTTTGGAATTTATTTAATAACACAGAGACTTGTTCTTAAACTCCATTTTAAATGAAATATTTTTTTATAATGTTTAATGATTTACCAGAAAAATTGAAAATTAATATTTGTGCTCACCATTTTTTTTTTTAAATGCTAAAATTGTTTTATATATACAAGAACAAATTAGCTCCTATATACCAGGGATGGCGAACCTTTTTTGCTCGCGTGCTAAAATCAAAAAAAATGCTAACATGCCAGCTAATTTATTAATTATAAAAAATTAAATTTCAAAATATGATTACAATTTATTATAAGAGGTTTTCAATAAGATATGAAAAGAACAAAACTAACACAAAAATAATTATTATTTCACAAAAAAGCATGTAGAATATTCACGTGCATAGGACCGCCATAAAATGTGACTGGTTTACGTAGAAAAGGTAGCCAAGAAAGGAAAAAAAGAAGAAGGTTGGCCATCCGTCCTATACTATAAAATTTGGAAAAGTATTAAATTAACTTTAGTAAAAAAAATGATAACTTATTTTATAAAATAAAGTCAAACAAACCAATAAAATTTTTATTTTTTTAATATACATTATTAAAAATATTAAATCCTATTTAATCTCTAGTTAAAGCTATAAAAATATTTTTCTTTGTACCTTATATAAAAACTATAAAATATAAAAATATATTATTTTGTTTTCATTCACATACATTTCAGAATAATCGTCTCACAGTAAACTATCTTCGATTCTACTTGAAAGGGACCTTAGTGAGTACAAAATTATTTACCTTTACCTCTCAAGGCCAAGGAAAATTTAATAATATATACATATACAGTGTATTCCAAAAGTTCCGGGTCACCTAAATAACTTTTGAATGGTTTAAAATATATGATTGAAATGAAAAGTGTATTATTTAACTACAAAAATACCCTCCTGCATGGCGGGGGGAGGGGTCAAGAAATCTTAAATGGTACATGGGGTTGAGTGAGGGTTCGTTTGAAAGGGCTTTCCAAGACAAAAAAAACGCGGGATCGCATAGGTCTCTAAGTTAAATGTATTTTCAAAAATGTTCTAAAATGAAAAAATTTTATCCAATTGAAAACCTGACGTTTATCAGCAAATCGTGTCATCATTGTGTCACAAAATTCTACTCTTCTGTTTTTTTTCATTTCAGAACATTTTTGAAAACGCCGTTAACCTAATCTCAATAGGTATGTTCAAATGATCATAAATCTTCGAAAAAAAATTGTAGAGATCTCGACGACCCCGCGTTGTTTTTCGTCTTGGAAAACCCTTTCGAACGAGCCTTCACTCGACCCCACGTGCCATTTAAGATTTCTTGCCCCCGCCACCCAGGTGTGTACAGGTGAGTGTTTTTATGGTTAAATAATAGACTTTGTAATCCCATTGTATCCTTATAAATTGAAATCCTATATTTTAAACCATTCAAAAGTTATTTAGGTGGCCCGGAACTTTTGGAATGCACTGTATAGATAAGTAAATAATATACATATATTTAGGTAGCTTATATAATGTCAACAGTACCGCATATAAATGTTTGACGGATTTATTCTGAAACATAAACTACCAACATATTAGGTAGGTATATATTTAAAGTATATGAAGTGCTCAAAAAATTAATTAAGTATTTACCTATGAACAGATTATTCAAATAAAAACTAATATTTCAGATTTAAAAAAAGTTAAATTCTATAAGACATCGATCAAATTGAATTAATTGAATCTATGTAGTGTCTGTTGCGTCCAATTTTGTAACTATAACTGTTATAGCAGTATCCAACATTTTTCCCCACGCATCTGACCTCTCGGTAGTGAATTTTGTGCCAAGTTCCTCTGTTAATAATTCCATTAATACGTCTTTTAGATCCTAGAACATATATTACATATATTAATATTTCCTCCTTAATAAAAAAAATATACCTGGTTAACCTTACCAAATATATACTATATAAATATTATAATTTTTATTATACTAAATATCATCATTTCCGTAGTTTATACCCGAAAATGAAGTGATTATTTTCCCTATATAAAATTAAATCACAATAGTTGTGAACCTATAATGCACAAAACATAAATAATCAAGGAACACAACAATGATAAATGTATTATTTAATTAATTAGACAAACAATATACATTTTATAACTGGATTTAACACCCTACTATTTATACCTGCTTTAAAATGTGTTGTAGGAAAATAAAATTTCATATTTTCGAATCCTTGTTGTCAAAACTTACAATAGTCGAAAAAGTACGAATTTTTTATTAATATTGTCGTGGCAGCGCCAAGGTCAAAAACTCACCAATTATATATAGAACCCAAAATTACGTGAACCTTTTAAATATCAAAACTCCTGGATTTAATGTTACCCAAAATCAAGGTATATAAAGACAAGGTAGTCTCATCAGCTCCTTCACCAATCAAGGTTGACGCGAGAATTGACGTCACCACGAAGACATATTCAAATCGTATAAATGTATAATTGAATATCAATTACAAAAAATTCCTTTATTTACATTTGTTTTCGTACTTTTTGATATTTTCACAACACATACAATCAAATAAGTACAAATTCGAAATTGCAAAATCACAAAAAAACTGTCACAGAAATTTTGGTCTATTCGGGAAGCATCATTCTTACTATTGGTAATACGTTCTGTGATTCTGACATTTTTTTATGATTTTGCAATGTCGAATTTGTATTTCTTTGATTGTATGTGTTAAAAAATCAAAATAATGAAAACAAGAATAAATTAAAGCATTTTTTGTAACTGATATTCAATTATATATTTATAAGATTTGAATGTCTTCGTAGTCACATCAATTCCCGCGCCATCTTTAATTGGTTAAGGAGCTAATGAGACTACCTTGTCTTAATATACCTTGACCCAAAATTGCCTATTGACTGGGTTACAATAGGATGTTATGTATTAATATATGTATTAAATGTTTGAATTGAACAATACATAACATTTTTAAAAGCACTGTTATACATAGTACCTATACCACATTTAATAGCAGTGTTTATCTGTACTTGCACATATATCATTGCATGCAGACGATCTTTTGCGGGCTGAGTTAAAACTAGTGCTGGACATAATATATGGTAACGACCTATTTGAGTTCTGACCTCTAAAAGCACTAAGACTAACATGGACTCTACCCCAATATCGACCGAACATATTCATTTTAAATTGTAATTTTCTATTGAAATACAGTGGTGGCATATATGTAAACAAAAAAGTGTAGAACTGTTATTCTTTTCTCATATTATATATGTTTCGCTCATACTTTATTTGAAAATTTTAACTGAAAGTCAAAATATGAAACTGAAAATATAATACACTTTAACCCTATGTTATTGTTATCAAATTTAATGTTACTGTTAATGACCTTACATTTTATTTTAAATAATCATTTTAAAATCAATGAAAATATGTAAATAGAAAACAAATGTTATTAACATCAATGTAAAAGTTTCGATATTACAAACGGTAGTGTTTTTATTATGACGTTCAATTTAGAAGGTAAATTATATTATATTTTTTTTACAAAAAAGATAAATTTCTTAAATATATTTCTTTTCTGTTCTCGTGACTGATGGGTTAAAATTAAAACTTCTTAGAACATTTTTTGTTGTATTTTGAGAGGCCTATCTAATGACACCCTAAGTGAAAAACATTTTTTGAGTACACTTTTCAGTCTATGTTAGGGGGGTCCAAAAAAATGTTTTTTTTAATTTCATAATTTCTGTTTTTGAGTTATCAATCTACGTCCGTATACCAGATTTCATCTTAATCCATTAACCAACGTTCGTTTAAATCTAGGTTCAAAAATCGGTCACTTCCAAATACTTTTTTATTTTTTCTTAAGAAATAGCATAACAATAAAATCAAAAAAATAATTACATACAGAATTCGTCGGGTAACTATCCTAATGGATACACAAGGGTTAAATTAAATGAAACCGTAAATGTACATCTAAATGAATAAAGGATTTTAATTTAAAATAAAATTATTTAACAAGTCACGATTATTTATAGGTGTTGAATTAATAATTAATTTTTAAAGGTGAGGCAAAAACGAGGACATATGTATAATACTTATAGAAGTGACATATTGGATAGTCAAAAATTTAATTTTAATAATAGGAATAGTTTATCCGTGTAGTTATAGGAAGGAGATAACCAACGTTTTAACCCCAATATTACTTACAAATGTAACCACTGTTCGATAATAAATCAAACTAATACTTGCAATTTCCGCAACCCTGTAGATATATATCTATCTTTTATTGTTTATTTAAATTTGAAATTATTAATTTACAATTCATATTTCGAAGAAAATTCTAAGAACGCAAATGTTCAATCTATTAACTATTCCATTTTAAGTAATTTCAAACATTTTAAAAGAATTTTAAATAGTTATCATACTCCCTTTTTCTCTCTTCTTTTGCTTCTTATTTTTCATGCTTGCCTAACTAAGCCATATGAGTACATACAGAATAAAGATCACTTTTATGGCTGTTGAAATATTACGTAAGTAGAATTAATGTAATATTAAAAATGCGTTTCTTGTTTCCGCATAAGTATGTGATTAAATCAAATAATTAAATTATTATCTTGCATGAAAAATGTATCCACAGAGTTCTTTTCATCGGCTTAAGAAATTAAGCAAAATACAATAATAATATACAATATACCTATAAGGTCTAAAAAAAATAATGATAATTCAAAAGTAGTCAAAGTCAACAATTAATATTTTGGTGCTATTAATATCAATTTAATATATGTATTTAATTTCTATAAAAAGCCTGAGTAATTAGTCTGACCTAAGACATTTTGATTATCATAAATTTTCCATGAAAAATCAATTTAAAATTTGTAAAATCTTTTCACAACTTAACATACTTTTAATAGAAATTCGTTAACAAGTCATTTGGCAATTAATTTTGAGAGATGGTAACATATTTCAAAGAGAATTTAAATAAAATTGTTTTCTTCGATAAGGATATATTATTTTATAGCAACTATAAACTCATTTAAAAAAATTCTAGTTCCGTGCGAAATTGTATAAACTAATTAGGGGTGTCCCGGAATTCGCAATTTTATTCCGGTTCCGGTTCCGGCCTGAACTGGTAAATTCTGACCTGATTTTCCCGGAATTTTTAAATTTTATTATTACTATCTACAAAGAAACTCATAAATAATACACGTTATTTTTGTTTAAAAAATCTAATATAAATATAATAATTATGATATAACAACATTTTATTAACAAAAATTTTAATGGGAACAATAATTTCATAACACAAATGCAATTTTTTACATTTTGTTCGGCATAAGTATGGTTTAGTTGTAATTATAACATTTATAAATTGGCCTAAATTATCCAGCTTATTTATAAATTTATCAAATTTAATTTGTTTATAATAGGAGAAAAGGGTCACGACGGTCTAAGGGCACTTGATACTCTTAATGTTAATGGTGTAAGCTATATTTAAAAAAAAGTTTGAGTTTGTAGGATCGCGCCAAGCTGAGATATTAAATAAACAAAATTTTTTTATAATAATATATTAATAAAAATGTCATTATATTATGAACATTGAACTGTTCAAGTATAAATCAAAGATTTTTAAAAATTTCGGATTATGGTATAAAATTTAAATTATTTAATTATTATTACTAATAAAAACAGATTTTTTTGTGAATTCCGGTAATCCGGTTCCGGCCGAAATTGAAAATTTCACTTTCGGTGTACCCCTAAAACTGATGCAGTTTTATAGTCGAGAGAACAACCGAAAGTAAATTTTTGTCAAACTACATTTTTATAGTTTCCACCTTTATGGGATTTAATGGGTAAAAATTGTCAAATAAAAACTCTTCAGCATTACTGGCCAACGAATAAGTTATAATATTTAATATGATATTTACCCAGTTCTAGCGTGTGAAGCCATAGAAAATAAAATGATAAGGAGATGAAAAAAATAAGGAGTTCTACTTTATTTATAGTCCACTTTGTTACTACGCCACTGATCACAAACTAATGAAAACAGTGCAAATTAAAATATGCATCTAGCTAGCATTACGCTTGAATAACTCCCTCTCTGTACTACTCACCCAGAAGGCTTGTTCTGTGACATTGTGCTTCCCGTGATTGTCTCCGACTTTGTGTAACATGGCAATAAGAGTTTCAGGATCGTCTAATGTGTCTATCAAACACATCACCTGGTACATGACGCCCGTGGCGTGCGCCTGGAGCTTCACATTGTTTGGCAACTGCATTATTGGTATATCTTTGAACGCCTTGAAGTATGCTTTGTATTTCGGATACTTTGAGAATAACCTTTGAAATAAATAAGTATTCATTTTCACCATAGTACAATATATTATTAAGAAAAATTTCTTAATATTAATGTAAAGAATAAGGCAAATACTAGTCATTGAAGAAATGTAATAATTAACTGGCAACGGGGATCGCTTTCGATTTTTTCATACTGAAATATGGTGTAGATAATACACACCTGATTTTGGTGGTAGACGTGTCATTGATTACAAGGTATAACAAAATATATTTTATGTACATTTAATATATTTAAACTATTTTAAACCCTATATAAACAAAAGACCGGAGATCCACTGGTAGAGATTTCAGATAAAGAAATGTTACATCCGGATTTAATTCCCACCGCGTTAATTTTTTATTATAAATAGTGATTTTATTTAAACCTATTGTATTGCTATTAAAAATACACATGCCATATTTCAATCTAAACAAAATCAGAAATGGTACATTTAAGAGGTTCCCTAGTGAATAAATAAATATATTAAAAAAACGAAAACCCTGAAAATCTACAATAGTTTATGCACATAAAATATACATGTATACTTATGTATATTTTTTATTGTTTTAACCTTAGGACCCTACATTATATTGTATGAAACAAATAACCTACACAGGGCTTACACACACCCCCAACACATTAAATCAGTGTGTTGAACTGACTGTTGGTCGTAGAGATACTTTTTTTTTCATTTGCAAGCTCAAAGTCTGAACAATGGAATAGGACATTGGAAAAAATATAGTAGGTATTATTATTTTTTCGCCGTGAAAAATGCGATTGGACAATGAAAGAAAATTTATTTTACCATTTTTCACAAATTTTGTGGGTTCTGGGTAATCCCTGTGTAAGGTTCTAGGGTTAATATCAAAATCACAAATATTAATAACGTGAGTAGGTAAACACTTGATATAACACAGTTTATTTTATTTCGTCAATATGAAACTTCAATTTAAAAAATTCATTACATACAGATTTTGAAATAAAATCCGAAAGGGCTATATGCTATATTATATATTTCCTTACTTTATAAATAAGCTAACTCCAATCCCTTTGATATCTTTCTTCATGGCGTACCACGTATCCCGAATCGCGTGGATTTCTCTAGGAGTCAGTCCTGTCACGTGATCGGGAACATCGAAAGCTGCGTTGTCTGGAAGTGGATCCACTCGGCTACTCCTGCCCCCACCACCGACTGCGCCCCAGAAATAGTCCAACAGGTTACCCATCCTGCAAAGATGTAAAATTAATTTCTTAGAATTAAAAAAAAAAGTATAAATTAAAATCCATATATTTTTTTACTTCACTAATACTGTATTCATGTTTTCAATAAAAATAGAAAAATATTAGCTCTTCTAATTTTTATTATTTTAAAATTAATAAATAGAATGTGCAATGGATCTTGGTTTCTGGGTATAAGCCGCGTCAGGGCTCTTCTAAAAGTTATTTTTAGAAGAGCCCTGAAGATGCACACTGCAATGTTTGGCGGAACATTGGCTGATAATACGACCAAATCGACGCGGTTTATACCCAGAAGCCAAGATCCATACCAAGATCACCGCGGAAACCTCAAGACTTGTATATGTAGAATATACCATATTACATTATAGTTTCCTTTTAGTTTTTAATTTTATGTTTCATATTTTTTTCTGAAAAAGATCGCGAAAAGAGGATATTGTTATACATATTTGTAATCCTATGGTGTCAAAATTTCAATTTTAACTTTGAAGTGTTTCTTATAAAAAAAATAATGCCCTTTTTAATTAGACCATCGTCAAGTCGTGAATAAATAAATAAAAACAAGAAAAAGTGCTCAAAAAGATTATTTTAATTTATAATTTATCAGCTTTTGAGCACTTTTATATTCATTTCAATTTTTTATAAGACACACTTAAATCGCCGAACTCAATATTTTAACATTAAGTCCTTTTAGCATTCAAGTACAAAATTTAAAAATATCATAATCGTTTATCATCAGTCATAATTAAATACAAAATATAGTAACCCTGGGGCAAATATTTCCACTTTTAATGTAAATAACATCAAAAAGAAGTATTATTATAAATTATAAATAACTTTTCACAATTCATATTAATTTAATATATCTATTAAATTATCCTGAAGTGTGAAAAAAAATTATTTTTTTTAACTTTTTACAACAATTTATTAACTCAATGAAAATAAAATAAAATATCAAAAGACATATCAAACCTTTAAGTACACTATAATAAACACTAGTTCTGTTAAGGCACAATAACAAACAAAAATCGTCAACAAGTTGTACAAGCTAGTAGCCGTCTGTAATTTAGATCCAAATCAAATATTCAATATACATACATATTCCTATGGTCAACATCTCTCATTGTCTCTTACACATACTCCCTCCCACTTATCTTGCTTGCTCTCACTCACTCTTTCAATTGCTTGTTGTAGAACAGTGTTTCTAAAACACGTACATATCATTTTTTTTTTTAAATCAGGGAACTAAACCTTATATTTTTATGTTATTTTTAATAAGTTAAAAAAAATATTTGTAATATTTTAATCGGTTTTCTTTTTTGATTTTTAAAAGATTTATGAAAATATTTTCAGTAAAAAAATTAATTATTTTTGCAGAGATGAAAGAATACAAAAAATACAACGTGTTAAAATTAGTGTCAGAAAAGGTTGATACAAAAATTTGATTTGTATATTTAACAATTGGTTATTTTTATAATATACATATATGGTTAATTAACAAATTCTTCTTTATATTTTTCTCCCTAGCTTTATTTTAATGTAATTTTCAGAATATACAAACCCTTTTTAAATGTGGGCCAACGTTTATTCAAAACGTTACTATTATTATATATTATAATATATGAAGTAGTGATTTTGATTATTATTTATACACGAAATTTTTTAAATACTAATATAATATACAAACACAATTCCTAAAAAAATTCCGTTGAAAAGATACCAAAAATGATGTTGATGATATTGAACACGAACCATAAATAACCCGAGGAAAAATTTTAGATCTTAAGTGATCCAATCAGATCTAAAAATGTTTCCCGGAAAATTCAGGTTCAAGTCGTAAACTAATATGAATTGATAATAATAGTCCATGTATGCCTTTATATAAAACAGTTTCCTACTGGGTAACCAACAAATAAGAAAATAAGCAAAATGTATGTCAAAAATTTACTAATCCATTTGCATTTTATGTGTAAGTAATTAGTACTGTTTATGTGTGGTTTTTTATTTTTTTCTTCAAAAATAATAAGAACCAAAAAGCGAGAGAATGGCTGTCAGGACTCAACTCGCCATGCCCCATTTAGCCACAGGCTACCAGGCTAATCAACCTTTTTTGGCGAGAGGAGGCCACCGACCATAATATAAACAGTTTGGACGTATGAAATCCATGCTTATTTCAGCAATGGTATCTAAATTTTTTATATATTATTATTACAAATAAACCTACTTTCGATCAAACCAAACCAAAATGTGTTTATAAGCTCTTTATCTCAAAAATTATATTCTAATAAAAAATCATTCCAGGTTTTGGAAGCACTGCAGGTCATTTTCTTGTATTATCTCGCACCCCCTCTACATCACTCACTCCGACAAATGTTGATGTCACGATACGGGTGTAAAATCGCTAATTGCTGTGACTATAATTATTATTATTGTAAACATTGTAATTTAATTATATATCCTATGTCTGTTTCCGAGTTTAATTGACCAATGTTTGTTGCGTGATCAGAGCAGTTGTTTTTTATAAAAAAAATTGTTTTTGGTCATTTTGTAATAGTTTTTTTTTTGCATTTTTATTTGCTGTATTGTTATTAACGTGTAATTATTTGTACAGGCAGATTCCAGGGAATGGGAAGATAATCCCGTTTAAAATAATAATATTATACATTATACATATCTAACATATAAATTTTTAGACTGCAAATTTTATGAAAATGATCATAGTTTCAAAATAGAATATTGGAGAACTATCAAGATACTTATATACGATTAACTGATTTTAATATATTTTTTAATTTCCAATAAAATAAATCTCAGTTGAAATATGTCAGTATTCAGACAAATTTTTCACCACGCCATCACATAAAACAAACAAGGGATGTTACGGAGCTCCGTATCCTAAGCCGTAACTATTGGATATCCGAAACTAGTTTGACCTCCGAAACCTATTCGAAACCAAAACTTTTTCCGAAATAATTAAGACTGCATACGATACAAAACGAGACGAGATAATTATCCAGATAAATATCATTTCGCACCCTGACATTTTATAATGTAAGTATAATAAAGTATCTGTTAATCTGGTAACATTTATCAGATAAAATACTTTTAAACCATATAAAAACCTCTCATAAAAACGTGGAAATTTTCATGAAATATACAGTATATCTCAGGATAGATGTTACAAGAGATGTAATGAACAAAAAATTTCGAATTTCGGAATGATATTTGGTGATCGATTCCTGTTTGATGTAAAATTAAGGTACCTATACAAGGTGTTTTATAAGCAAAGTTGTAAAAATAACCAAGAACAAACTATCTGCACTAAGAATGTTTATTTAGAATGCAATTTTTTAGCCCTTTACTGAATTTCAAAGTATTTTTTTTTTTAATGTAAAATAGGGTTAGAGACACATTATTATTTAGTTCTTAAGTTGTTTTCAACCATACTTTTCACTTTACAATAAAATAAGATCTAATTAATTTATTGAAATTGTTTTTTTTTAATGCTCTGAAATTCGGTATAGGGTTACAAAATTGCATTCTAAACAAATTTTCTTTGTGGATTTTTTTTCATATTTTAAAAAATATAGGTAATTTGTTCTTGGTAATTTTTACAACTTTGCGTTGTAAAAGATCAAATCAACTAATTTTTGATATACGTAAGTTTTACATCAAGCAAGACTCGATCACCAAATATCATTCACATCTATCCTGGGACATACTGTATGAAATAAATATTTTTTTAAATATCAAGTTATCATAACTTTTTTATATACCTATATAATTATTTTTCAAACATGATTTGACTGTGTGAAGAAAATATCTATTCATATGTTATGTCAGGGATGCACAGAAGCATAAGAAGCGCGATGACGGCCATGATTTACATAATTTCAGCTATAAGAAATTTAATCCAAGGTGAGAGAATTGAGAGTGACGTATTCATCAATTAAGCTGATTGTGAGCCTGGAAGAAATTGCTAGTCAAACACAAGCCCAAAGATCCCATTTCATACAAAAATCAAGTGTTTTTTTTGTGCCTTTCCTAGAGGTGTAACTAGGGGTAGGCGATTCCGACCTCAGAAATAGAAAACACAAAATTATAGGCGTTTATACAGGTCCTTACCGGAAACGCAAAGAAAATGTATTTTTTTATTTTATTGCTCTATAACTAAAACCATTAAAATTTAATATTTTATTTTGCGTGTTTTTCTTGAAATGTTTTGTTATTTTCAGTTTTTAATATCATTTATTTATGTATACGAGTATATAGTATATACTATACGGTCAACGTTACCCGTTCCAGGATAAGTTCCGGTCCAGTAGTTTCTAAGGTATATAAATAGTCGTAGTATTTAGTTTTAAGTTAGTGTCTTTAAGACTCTGATGATGATAGCATTGCTATTGAAACACGTGTAAGTCTAAACTCTTACAATTTTTATGGTTAGGGGATTTGTATTTGATAAGTCATAACCATAGTTTTTGTCTGTTGTTTGTTATATATATATACTAATTTATTTTTATTTCAAAAATATCATCGACATAAAACTTTTTTGTAATTTGAACAACACACAAGGGGGTCATGGAAAATTTTCACACCCCTTGTTATGTGATTAAAAATTCACAGTTTGTTTTCTGTCAACAAGTATATGTTTGCAAGTTATGCAATAAAATTTTCGACATTTTAAGAAGTAATAATTATTTATAATACTGGTTCAGGGACATCCTACAAATTATAAATTATTTTTCGTACAAAACAATTTTAGAATACAGGTTTGAGAACGCTATTTATAGTGATTAATATTTTTATACATAATAATATGTACATATTGAATTAATAAAACCATTAAAATTTAATATTTATTTTTACTATTCCTATTGGAAGAATATTATATTAAATATTAGAAAATATTTTGTGAGTTCATAAAGATACTACTCAAAATATTTACAAAAATAATGTATATTTAAAAAAAATCGAAAAAATTCGTAAGTATAAAATTTTTGATAAAAAAAAGCTAAACTTGCAACACTAAAAACATAACACTACCATATTGTATACATATAGATATTTTACAAATAGTACACTATTAAAACTAATAATATAATTAAATAGCCTGAATTCTGACTACAGTATTAATTGAAAGAATAAAATCAAAAGTTTAAACTTTCTAAAACGGAAAAGGAAACTTTAACAACATTTCATAACATAAATAACGGTAACGAATTATAAACCTACCAATTAGAAAATTATCCATAATTTTAAATTTTAATAAACATCTAGTGCCGAATTTTCTATTACACCTTAAGTGGCAATTTCTCCTCTAGAAATCTATATATGTATGTATTATTGTTAAATATTGTTTCTAATACCTTGACTAAATCGTTTGCCAAGAATCCAAAAAATAATCTACTTGGAGCCACAATATTATTAAATTTTTTGTAATTCCTAAATCCAGCTCTGTATCTGTAGATACGCACTTAATAATTAAGTAAATTTTAATTAATTAATTTATTGTGAATATTTGTGATAATAATTGTAAACAGATACCCAACTATGATAAATAAAATTAAGCTAATCAAAATTCAATATAACAAAAACATAAACAGATGCAATGAATACAAAATAATATCTAATTAACATTGATGACATTGGCTAATTACAATAATAATAGTGAATACAATTAATTGTATGTTAGGGTCAAAACAAACACATTGATGTAATTAATTTACGTATATATATATTTGGTTAGAAATTGAATTCTCTTTTTTACTTTTCAGCCATCTACCAATGTATATCAATAGTATGTAGTTTTTTGCTTTAGTAGTTAATTTATTTTTATTATTCTTACTTTCAAGATAAATTCCTTTTTATCATCGTTATATTTATCATATAATGAAAATCAATAATCAGTGATAGTAAATAGTTTATGTTAATAAATATACCTATTTTCACTGCATTTAATGTTTTCTTTGTCGTATAAAAAATGTTCAAATACTTTTCCTCGAAATATGTATAAAATATACACGAAAACATAGAATAAATTAAACCTAAATGCCTCCTTGACCGTCAAGACCTACTACAACCGGCTTATTAGCAATCTCCTCTCCAGTAACACTAACACTGAGAATTGCAATCACATTTTACAACTAAACCACAATATACACGAAGCTGTCTACAAGGACCCGATCCAGTGGATAAATAAAAATGAATGAAAAAGAAGAAGAATAATAATTCAGGTTAAATATAATAAAATAAATAATACACAAACCTATACATTAATTAATGTATCTTCTAGTTGTATAGCTTATAGCATGTATCATTTTCTTATTGTTAGCTATTACATCATTGAAATGAACTAACTTAATAAAAGCCAATTGATAAAGGTATGTGCAGGTCATTTCACACGGTCACTATGAAAATCTAAAACAATTGTATATTATTTGTTGCATGTTGTCGTTATATTTTTATATTTTTATATTATTAGCAGAGGTGTACCTCTGATGTCTGTATTAAGACCTTTATTACTGTTTTTATTTGAAGATTATATTTCACAATTAAATAAAGAAATATCGGTATGGAGAACCATACATGACTTCCATGTTCTATCTATCTTTTTAAATAATTTTTAAATATACATTTTTTAATTTTAAATATTTTATTTATATAACCTACTACTATGAATATACATATCGTAATACATTAAAAACACATATATACTTACAACGGTTACAGCTCTTTTTGCCATTTGTATATAAATATTAGTTTTCTAATGTCAAAAACATAATTCACATTCGTAGAAAAACTAATTTGACAATTTGAATTTAGTTGCATTTGTTTCCAAGGCAACATGAATTAATGACATATTAGTATTTAAAATTCAAATTTTAAGTGTGTTTTTCATCCCTTTAATGGCTGTTTAGGCACGTACAAATAATAAATGTCCCTTAGATTCAATTGAACTACAAATGTACCAAATCTTATCAAAATTAGTGAGATAATACTCGCAATATTCATTTTTTTGACGAAAAAAGTTACAAAATTTCGAATATTTCCAAAACCCCTTATCCGATTAGCACCAAAATCAATAGGTCTGGAGTACTCACTGAGACAAATATTTTCCCCAAAAATAATTCAGATCGGTGCATTTTTACAGTAGTTATCGTGAACGAAAAAAAAATCTACATCCTGCCAGACAGACACACAGACACACAGACACACGCACAGCCGCCATGCGGAAATTAACTTTTCTTTACGTTTTGAAGTTAGTACAATCAGAATTTGTCATTTTCTCGGACACGATTTTTCGATGGTATTACAATACTTCCATTTCCTTCGGAACATGGAAGTAATTGAAGTTAGTACAATCAGAATTTGTCATTTTCTCGGACACGATTTTTCGATGGTATTACAATACTTCCATTTCCTTCGGAACATGGAAGTAAAAAACAAAATTCATTTAATTTGGAGAGTATGGGGGAATAAATAACAATTTACAGTTAATATCCAATGATAAAATTGAATTTGAACATGATATACTTTTAGGTCTTTTATAAACATCTAAATTGGAAAATTCACATCTACCACTTAATAGATAAAATGTACAAAATTATGCTATTTACTCTGTGTTTTAAAGAAAAATACAACTATACTTACTAACATTAATAATTGCATATCATGAGTAATCATAGAACTTTGAGGAACATTTTTGGAAGAAATTCAAGTTCTACTCAAAATTTATTCATTTGTTCAAAAAAGATATATAAAATTATTTGTAGAAAGAGTTCTTATTTATTCAAATAATTAAAAATACTTACTTTAACTGGCTTTTATACATATTAGAATATTTTCGCAAAAAAAGGAACAAATCTATTTAATAATAACGTGCGTGTTCACGATTATAATACTACGAATAAAGACGACTATTTGCAAACTGCTAGATCTTTGTCGACTGTTTTATAAACGTCTCTAAATTATGCTACAAAAATTTATAATAAACTGCCAAAGAAATTGTTACCATTAAACAAATTCAAAAAAAAAATTAAAATTAATACTGTTCGATATATCGTAGAATGCAATTTCATTCATCGTTATATTTTCATTGTAAAGTTTTATTTTCAATTTTACGACCAATGATTTAGTGGTAACTATTAAAATAATTTTTATATAAATTTTCACGGTCGATTTTCAGTAACGGATTCTATAGCTACTTGTATATATTAATAAATATGTAATAGCATTGACATTATTATTAGAATCAATGTCAGATGAGAAAAACTTGTTTTCTAAATTTCCGATCTACCTACTTGTTAAAAATATGAGGTATAAAACTATCGATCAATTTTATTACTTACAATAATTATTACTTTATTATGACATTAACTGTACTTTTATTTATTTTTTTATAACAACTACATACTACACCAATCATATATGTTTTATACATATAAATATTTAAATACTATGATATTGTATATCTAATATATAAATCATTGAAATAATATCTATACATAAAATATATTGAGTATTATTTATTATAAAGAAAACTTCGAAAGCATTAAATGCAATAAAGTTTTCATTATTTTATTTTAACGATCTAGTAAATCTGATATTCAAAAATGTAGGTATACCTTATTTCGTGCTCGCTTTTGAAAACCATATAAACATTTTGTTAAATTTTTACAAAACTGCAAGATAAGTATTTTAAAATTTGTAAATTATATTTATTTTATAAGTACTGTGCCACTTATATTATAACTGATCAATATAGGTACTTAATTTTCAATATATAATACATACAGGCGTATACGTATCCTTAATCAAATAATGTTATCTATGGATTTATAACAGAAACGTTCAATGATATATATACATATATTGTATATTTACTATAGACAGGAAATTCCCGTATCTTATAATTCAAATATTGTAATATTGTTTATTTTTATTTCTAGAGAACTTCTTCAGAATAACCATTACATTTAAAAATTCCATTTCTATAGAAAATATAAAATTATTTGAAAATAAATATTATGCGTAAATAAAATGTATAATTATTATCTACAATAAATATAATTTCATTTCATATGAAAAATATGACACCTTACTTTCTAAGGGGTGTCAAATCGCTATAAAATTTTGTCTGGATTTTAGAACAGTTGTATAATAATTTATAATAATGTAAGGTTGCTATTATTCTATGATGTACACTGTACTCTGCATTTAGATATCGCATTTATACTTATTTTAAAGACCATGCGATAAATTATTCATAAATGCCATACAACTGTCATTTAAATTTAAAGTTCACAGATAGCGTTTGGTTTGATTTTTTTCTAGATTATAATCATTATAACACCGGATTAAATAATTTAATTATTTTTAATAGGTATATATTATTAATCATTTGCGTTTAGATTCAAATAAATATAAAACATTTTATATCTACTACTTTTTTAACAATCTCCTCATTAGTTTCAAAATAAGCCAAGATCAAGAAATATTTTGTTTTAATACTACGTCAAATGAAATATTTTAACAAGTTATTATAAAAATTATATGTTATTAAAAAAATACATTCGTATATAAACTAATTCAGTTAGACATTCATATATATGAACAAATGATTGAAAAGGTTTGAAAAACAACATTGAAACTTAAACTTTGTGAACTTTGTTTTGGTTTCAACAAGTTAATATAATTGCTTTGTTGAGATTTCACTTTTACATAGAAAACACTGCTAGTATGTTTATTCAATTTTAAACAATATAAAAAGTTAACCAAGCATTCCGTGTTCGAAAATCCAGTTTTAAAAGATATTAAATATGAGATTCAAAATTTTATATACTTTATAAAAATTTTATATTCACTATTTTTTTAAGTAAATTCATTTACATACATACTTTTTATGTGTCCCTTTACGAGTACCTACTCATACATTTTTCAAACGGATGCTGCTATTGAAAAAAAAAAAATAGCCTCGAAAAGAAGAATGTCTGCAGTTTTTAATGGGTACACATAAAATTTAATAAAATATTTGTGCATCAATTTATTTTATTGGTAAAAAATATGTTAAAATTATCGATAATTCTGTTAAAATTAACACAAAAAATTATTTGAGAATTTATTGCCCAAAAATAAAGTGATGTAACACATAAGTTTAAATAAATAATGAGTTGAAAATAACAGTTGATTAGTTTCAACAACTTCCCGTAGAACTGTATAAAAAATATGGAAGTAAATAATAATATTTTTTCTAAAACTTTTTAGGTAGGTACTATAAGAATAAAAAATTGTATTAATTCTTTGTATAATATATGCAGGGCCGCAACTACCATCGAGGCAGTACCCTGGGGCCCCCGAGCGCAAAAGGCCCCCACAGTAGCGTAAAAATTGAGGAACAAAAAAAAGGTAATTAAATTAGTAATAACTGTAAAATTACGGATTGAGTTAGCAACGAAAAAAAAAGGTCTTTAATTTTTATATTTTGCATATAGTGAGGGCCCCTCGGTCACCTGCTGCCCCGGGGCTTTAGAGCCTCTTGTTACGGCCCTGAACATATGCCATTTGTTACAATTATAAACAACAACTTAGAATTGTATGGAGCTAATCCAGTATTAAATATTTACAATGGCGTAGCTACAGGTCGCGAAAAGCGAAAGCAAAAAAAAGCGCCCCCTTAGTGTAATTGAAATTTTTGTTTCATTATCATGTCGATTTAGCGCCCCTAAGAGTCCGTTCACACGGCGTCGTAACGGCTTTTTCCCGTTCACACGACACACGGCCGATCGTGTGTCGTGTGAACACTCTCATATGAAATGCTTTGCCGCGCACGTGAATTTGTGAAGACCGTTTTTTATTCCTCATGTCATTTTTTATTAATCATAAAGCTATTCTACCCCATTTTGGCCAACCCCTAGCTCGCCACTGATAGGTATTTATTAAAAATAGCATAAATATTACTTTAGATACTTACCCAAATACAATATCACGAACGAAACACATAGTTCCAATTTATTTTTACAGAGTTATATTACTTAATTTAATTTTAAGCTAAAAAACTAATATATTCAATATTTAATAACAATTTTTGTTTTTTATGTTTTAAATATGTCTATAAATTATATTAAATACATATTTTCATTATATGTGTATGCATATACATAAATGTATGTAGATAATTGTGCAATAATTAAAATCCCAAACAACAATATACAATTTATTTCCCAGGTATTTTTATGTTATTTACAAACTATGTAGTCGTTTTCATTTGAAAATCGAATCATTATTATAATTGTAATTTACTAGCAATAAATATTCAGATCTAGAACACTGATTAATATTCTTTAATACATTAATGATTCGACACAAGATTTAAAAATCAATATTATGACAAATATAACCATGCTTTCGTATTAATATAATGTAAATGTTAACTTCATAATCAATTAAAATTTTGAGTACACTCTAAACAATAATTTAATTCGCAACAATCACCGGTAAAAAATATTGATTAATTTCACCACAGCAACCAGATGATTTCAACTTAGTTTACTTATTAATCGAGTTCTGCGATTCGGCTAAGGTTTCGTGAGGAAATGTCATTGGCAAATTGCGTGCCGCATGGAAAAATTGTAAAATAATACAGCGAAACTACCCTCGAGACAATAAAAAATAATACACCATATCTTATATTTTGGCAATACGAATGAAATTAAAATAATTGTAACATTGTTGTCGTTTATGTTCTTCAAATAAGTGCAGTTTTAATAAAAATGCGTAAGCCAAAGAGTTTAATACAGGAACGTATTGTGGACGATTTGAAGGCTGTTTCGTTTCACGTGTAGAAGGTTTTTCCCTTGAGAAATAAATGGGATTAATTTTCTTAATTTACATAAAAAATGTTATTTATTTTGTCTATATTTAGATCCCTTTTCAGTATACCGGGAAAGAATTATTTAAATATTTTCTTCTGCTGTAAAATAAATACTATTTTTTTATAAAACTTTCCGCATTATTTACTTAGTTTCTATCATAAATTATAATATAACTTGTGTCGCCTATGGTACAGTACCTAATCTAACCTGCTGTTAAAAAAAAATCCAAATAAAAATACTGTGAATTGAAATCTCTATATGCATTCTCTACGTTTCACAGAAACCCAAAACTATTTCTTTTTGCCGTTTGGTGGCGCTAAGAGTATTGTTATGCTATTGAACGATGCGAAGGGAAATAAGCAAACAGTCAGAGGGGAAATCATTTGTGTATGTTAACTTTATTTTACCTGCCTTACCTCTACATACACACATGATTTTTTGATTACATCTATGGCACAGTATAACTTTCGAATGAAATATGTTCTATTCACCTCCTTTTATAATATAAATACGACAATTTTCGATGTTCACGTATTAATATATAGATAAATGCAGCCGATGCTCAGTTATTTCAATACTTTAGCCAATAAAATTTTCTTTCACAATAAAAAATAAATCATTTATATATAATATATAATTTAAAAAAGCTTAATGTGATATTGATAAATAGTTAGGCACATATATATGTATGTAAGTATACATTTTACATTAATACTTACTAGATTAGCTGTCAGATATAACTCTTGCCGTCACTCCTCAATAAATGAGATTATAATGTATTACACTTTTTTATATGAATGTAATTTAAAATATTCTGAAAGAAGTAAGTTCGAGAACTGCGTAAAAAGCACTGAAACTCATTCATAATGCTTTGGAATATTTGTCTAATTACTGTCTCTACATATTCGTGATGATGTGTTTGATAAAAAAACTTACAAAGTGAACAGAGGCGTACGTTAATTATTGTGACGATATTAACACAAATATGTGCGTGTATTGATTAATGTTGTAATCGGAAATCTTGTGGTTAGTAATAATCAATGGTGTATGTATGTAGTAGTTTTTAATTAAATTTTAACTTTATCCGCATTTTTACTTCCTCATACAGCCATATGCATAGTATCAGTAAGTATTGTTAAGCCGATATTTTTCGAATTCGAGATTTTAATAGAAATATTTATTTTGATCTTTACTGATTCCATTTTGACTATTTTCGCCCTGATGTTTAATATAATACATAGACATTTGTAAAGAATACAAAATAAGTTGCAGAAAATATACTTAATATTTTATTTTTTTAAATTATATTTAAAAAATTGTAGAATACGTTATTTTTTATAATTTATGTCCCATTCATTTTTTTCTATCTTTTATCAGTTAGCCAGAAAAATTTGAAAAAGAAAATTGAAAACAGTGGTATAGTCTTCATAATCATAGCATCATATTTGTTGATATTTGATTACTACCATTTCTAAATATTAATTTATATATATATAACATATTTAACTGTCTTATGCGGTGTTCACACCAAAGAAAACAAAACAGCAACACGGTGTTTGAAAACACGTCGTATTTAAAAATACATAGGCTTTATTGCACTTTTGTTAAAAAGACACGATGTTGCTGTTTTGTTTTTTCGGTATGAACACGGCATTACAGTGTGATTTGATGACAATCGGCCAATAGGTGTCAAAATGGTGGACATTATTATTAGTATAATTTATTTATTAATTATTATATTATCATAGTAACTATATACTTTACATTGATTCAAATTTGACGATTATTTTTATTATATCTTTTGTGTCATAGTACTTATCATTTTGTAATCATTAGCAAGTGTCCATCACTGCGTGCTCATTAATGGCTTTACATTACTGAAGAAAAAATATAAACAAAATAAAAGGCTATAATTAAAAAAAAAACTATATTTGCGGATCTTGGTAATTATATTGATTAAATAAAGAGTTACTTATTTTATTAGTAACATGAGTTCATGAGAATTACAAAAAAGAAACCCATCAATCACAAAAACAGTAAACCTTGCTCTTATAGCGGCCATAACTGGTGCTAGTACCTTATAGGTAAATATATTTTTTATTTTAAATAATACTGTACAAATGTTCCGAAATTGTTCCTATCAAACAAAATTTACATATATTATGAGTACGTTTAAAAATTCTTATTAGGGTCCCGAACAAAGTACACTTACAATTAGTAATTAAATATCTCCATATGGATATTAATATTTGTCTTCTTAATCATAAATATATTATTCGTGTAATGTTTCATTTAAAAGATTCTCCTATAGGTAACTTACTTATTATTAAGTATTAAGTACCTACTCAAAAGTGACGTATTCAAGAAAATAATAATAATTGATGAACATTTTTTTACCTGTTACATAAAATATTTGTGAAGTCAATTAAAGAAACACGATATAAGGTAATTATTTTATTTTTAATTTGACATCTCTATTTCCTGTCATAGCATTAGGTAAGCATTTTTCTGTATCAGATAAGATAGGTAGTTTTTACTTTTGTCTATTTTTAGAACAATTAGATAAATAATCTATCTTTATATGAAATATAATAGTTAAACTTGTAATAATTGCTAGATCACACACAAAATTACTATTGTCTTTTTATCTATGTAATTTGATGATAGTTGATATGTAGGTTATAAAAACATGGAATATTTTATTAACCTTGAATTAGTAACGGGCTCTTAATTTTTTTTTAACTATGAGATAATTTAAAAGTTTGTTTTTAAGTAATTTAATTAGCTAATAAATAATTAAATACAGAACAACTTTTTTTACTATATACATTCCTCTGCTTTTATAAATATTATTCTGTTTGATTTTGTTATTTTATTATATTTTATAATTTTGTATTTTTTTCTTTTGACATATTAAACACTATTTTTAGAATACTTTTCTTAAAATTAATAATTATAATAATATTTAAAAAGTGTTATAGCAGTACTATATCCATTTTTGTAAAAAAATTAATGAAAAATGTCAAGATATTTTTTGAATGTACGATTATTTGTTTCTTTTAAACCAGTAGTTCTTAAATAGGTTGCAACTCTTCGGGAAATCATATATAGATTCTGAGAATGTCGTGGAAAATGTTGATAAACGTGAGTTAATATAAATTTGAACTTCCAAAGGATTGATCTTGTGAAAAATGAATCACAGATTAACAAAAGTTTATAAACCTATTATTTTATTTTTTTTAACAATAAAAAATAAAGTTATAATTAAATTTATTTATATGAAAATCATGGGGATATTTTTTATAAAAATATTCTGTCTTCTTCCTATAGTACCTACATGTCTAATTGTAAGCAAAAAAATAATAACTGCTTTTTATATGTTATGTAAATGTATATAATAACATTAAATATCTACATGTATACATACAAATTACTGAACAGTTATACCGCATTATTTCAAACCGCCATTCCTACTCTCTAACAATAATAATATTTTTTAATATCCATCATGACTAGAAAGATATCAACCATATCTCTTACCTCTTCTTAGAAGACAATGACAACATAAACGGACACAGCACAATAACAGAGACACAAAACAACTGTCAGACAATAACACGACATTAACAGACCTCATTACAAACTACCCACATTGTTGGTAGAAACGTCGGATACCTCGACATATCTGTAGAGGCGTGTATTGTTATGTATAGGCTAAACACATAACACAAACGCCACGGACAAACACAGAGACTGACTGAAGTCGAAGTCAGTTGATACACCCTCGTAGCTAACATGTTTACCAACCCCTTTGCCCTGAGGAGGTGGGCAAAGAGGTTATACTGATTGCGGTGTGGTT